>CM037793.1:12215933-12265933 GCA_021229015.1 Solen grandis | reverse complement strand
TTGATTTAGGAAATATAGAGTAATGAACAAGTTGTCTCACTAACTAGCAATATTTATAATTTGAATATGTGTGTATTTTTGCAAGGGAGCAACAATTTTAAAATGCGTCAAGAACTGTTCAAGTATAACAAAGCGGTACGTAAGTTTGATGAGTTGGGCGCCATTTAGTATTTGTAAGGTTTTGGCGGATATTCCAGGTAGATGTTTTTCCTGGTGGAAGTGGAGGAATCCGAATCTTTGTCTTCTTCACGGGCGCGCCTTCTGCACAGAATCACACACATGACGGTCGTAATCAGGATGACGACGCCAACAACGCTGCACGCGATGATTATAATCGTATCTTTGAGGTCAGAAGCTTCTAGAGGGGAAGCAAAACAAATGACATGTTTCAATTATACAACATAGCAAATAAATGACATGTTTCAATTATACAACATTGCAAATAAATGACATGTTTCAATTATACAACATTACAAATAAATGACATGTTTCAATTATACAACATTGCAAATAAATGACATGTTTCAATTATACAACATTGCAAATAAATGACATGTTTCAATTATACAACATTGCAAATAAATGCGGATGTAATGTATATAATTTATCATACAAACAGAGCATACAAAATAGAGAGAGAGAGAAAGCAAGAGAGAGAGAGGCAAAAAAAGAGAGAGTGTGTGTGTGCGCGCGCGATATGGATAGGGAGAGAGGGGTGGGGGGAGGAAGGAAGGGAGAGTATATATGAGGAGGGAGAGGGTGAGTTGGTAAAGAGTTGACCGTAAATACGAAGGTGACTTTGCAATCGTTTTACAAACTAAGAATAATTTTCAGTAAAGATTTCATAAGATGGGATAAAAGGCCTCATACAAATGGTAGAAAGTTTCCCCTGCCTCGCTTACCTTGTTTTTCAGATTGACTTTCTGGTGACAGATTGACCACATATTCCACAATATCAATCCTGTCTTGGTTGGAACGTTTACGGCG
The DNA here is from genome assembly GCA_021229015.1 of Solen grandis. NCBI lineage: Eukaryota > Metazoa > Mollusca > Bivalvia > Adapedonta > Solenidae > Solen > Solen grandis. The sequence goes on along the minus strand of CM037793.1, from coordinate 12,264,946 downwards.
AGTCCTATAGTCGCAGTACTGTAGCAAAGACAACAGTCACAAGAAATGTCTTAGAAAAAAGGAGGTGTCGAATGTAAAACGTTCATATATATATGCACAAATTATTTGATACTTGAAAAAATAAACTTTATTGTAATTAACCACCTTTGACTATGGAACAGACTACAGTGCAAAAATATATAACCAAATCTCAATGAGCATCTAAGAGAAGTGTTTTAATAAGATTCATCTCAACAAACCTTTTTCAAAGAGTATAACGTTATCTACCAATGAAAATAGTTCACTATAGGCACTGCCTTCCTCCATCCTCATTAGACAGGTAAGACAGTCACACTTAACAAAAATAGGTCTCCCAGGTTGCTGCATCTTCGTATGAAGTACTATCTGGGTTAATGGTAGTGGAGAGTTGCAGGTTCGATAAAAGTAGTGGAGAGTTGCAGGTTCGATACATGGTCACGATATATAAATTGTTAGAAAGGTTATGTCTAAGTATTTCCAGGCCTGGTTGGCCTAATATCAGGATGATACCTGTATGAAAGACGCCACTAGACCTGCATCATGTTAATAAAGTCCATAAATCACTGAACTGCTACCGAAACATGAGAACCATAATACTCTATAATGCTCATCTAAATAACATTGTTTTTCCTAAGTTGTAATGACATTATTTTCATTATATTTTGACAAAGATTGAGCTAGATTGCTTTGTAAACAAAGCGGAAGTTGATATATTTTTAATAATCTAAGGACCATAACTCTTGATACATCGGGCCAATATCAGCCATACTTAAACCCGGGCGTAAACATCGCCATCATATTTGAAGTAGTTTGCTAAGAGAAAAGAAGATGATAAAGTGTTAAGATAATTCTGACCATATTTTAAAATTTCTTTGTAAATCATATACAGAAACTTACCGAACCCCTAGGAGTCTCATTTTTCTTTATTTAAAAAAATATGGTAGGAATGGATAAAAGACATGAGGTGACCATTACTTCCAAATGAAATCTAATTCTGACTAGTGGTATGAGAATCAAGTAACTGGTCTTGCACGTAACACATGAGTCCCCTACTGGTGAGGTGCATAACTTAGCAACCAGACTTTTGGTGCGAGAAATAAAGTGACGTACAGAATCTCCATACTGTCATCTATTCATATACCAAGTTGCATAATATGATTCTAAACGGTTTTTAATCGCGGGATCCAGATTTCCGGACAGACGGACGGACAGACAGACGGAGGGCAAACCTATAGTCCCCTCCGGTGTAAAAATCGGTACAGGACTAAAAAGGTTTTTTAGTTTATCCTTTTAATGAATGTTTTGGTTGGATGATCCATGTTAAGTTTCATCAATTCCTGCCCAGTGGTTACGAAGGGGGTGTTTTAACAAAAATTAAAAATTGCTGCCTACAGAAAACACCAGATGCCGAACATATATTGATCATAATAGCTGATTAAGTGAGATAAAAATGCACCCTTGCGATAATTTCATAGCACCCTTGCGATAATTTCATAGCACCCCTGCGATAATTTCATAGCACCCCTGCGATAATTTCATAGCACCCTTGCGATAATTTCATAGCACCCCTGCGATAATTTCATAATAAAACATATTGGAAAGGCATCTGTTTAAGAAAACAAAAGCGAACCAAAGACAAACAAAAAAACTTACGTCCTGGCATTTTTGTTCCACTTCGTTTCCATAGCAGTATCCAACGTAACAAGTGAAGTAGATGATGTTGTTGTTGGTGTTGGCGATGTTTGTGCTCATGATAAAGGAATCAGACTCTGTGTGGAACCACCGCTGTAGACCAATGGTAGCGAACTCGATAAACGTGAACTTCCGTCCACATCTGTCGGTAAAACGTCCATGATGTATAATGAACAGGTAGAAATGATCCAAGGAAAACCATCGATTTGTTTGAAATACAGTTATTAATTGATATGTGGGCAAACAAAGAAACACTCACTCACTCACTGAACGAAATAATGAATTTTATATCAATACATTTTTTTTTCTATTTTGCATCAAGAATAAAACTTACCCATTTCTATCGTTCAATGGAATTCTTTGACCATTGAAGTCCCACCTGTAGTCGCAGCTGAACACAAACACACCGTAATGGTCAATATTCACTGAAAAAGAAGCAAAGTTTATCATACAACAATATGTTTAAACGGCTTCTTCAGGTTTCGTATTTCTTATACTTGTCCAGTTCCATGTAACTTGTTGGCCGAATTCCTGTATTGCTCCGCGTCACGCGCTGTAGACTATAATGCTGTGTTGAACTCAATGTTGATAATATGTCAAAAATACTGTTATGTTGATAATGTATAAAAATACACCCATTAAATCGCTATTTCCGGCTATTGTTTGAAACTATTTTCTTGGTGTAAAATTACAAAGAGTCTGAGTAGTTCACATCCCGGTCATTCATGTTTGTGTCAGATACTATATGTGTAAAACTGCGTATAGAAATATAAGTATAGATGCGAGTCAGCATTTTCCCACACTGTCACATATTTGTAAGCTTATGATATGCTTGACAATGCATGTAGTTGAAAATGTATAGAACAAAATAATAATTTATTATACAATTAAAACATCGATTATGCAGAGGATTCGATCAAGGGATATCCCATACAACAATCTAAACCGTGTGTACATAATTATAGACCCTTTATGGTGTATATAGGTTATAGAATTGTCGATGCAATACCTTTTATATCTCTGCAGTTTTGATAACTGAAAAGAATGCATTTTACGATAATGGCACACTGTAAAGGAAAAATCGCATGTAAAAATCTGACGGCATTCATGTTACTAAAAATAATGGATACATCTTAATCAAAATGCAGAGCATTTGATATCCGATTGTAGACATGTTTTTCAAGAGCGATTTCAAAACTTATTTGATAGAATGTTAACATCAGTATTGATGCTAATTCCAAGACCTGTTGGCCCAATATCAGGATAACGTTACGACTTGTCACGCCACTGTTCGTGTTACATTGTCCCATTAACATATCACAAATTGCGTCCCCACCTGAATAAGATACTGTTGGTGGAACTTAAAAAAAACACAATATAAACACGAATTTGATTTTAGGTGTACGTTTAAAATATGCCTTCGCAACAGGCGCAGAAAACTGACCGAACAAAACACGAGCCAAAACGTTAAGATTAATGCAGAAAAAGGAATGGATGAAAGCCTCACCTCTGCGGGGTGTGGGGCTGAGTGTCTCTATCCTCAGCTTGATTCTGTCCCCTATCACAATGTTGTCAGTCTCCGTGTACGCTTGATTGCTCCCTCTCCTCAGGACCCTCATTCTGTTGACTGGCCTCACTTCTGTCGCATTTATTTCAATGTTCCTCCTGGAAAGATAAGAGATAAGTTTAGACAGACAAGCTACTGCAAAATTTCTTGCACGTTGGACAAGATCTTTAAGTGTTATAAATGTTTGTCTAGCAATTTCTGTTCCAGACAACTAACGTGCTATTTGATCTCAGAGTAATTTATCATGCTTTTACAAATACTAAGGTAATGTCCGCTTAAATTTGCAATTTAGTCGAAACTCTGTTTACTAGAAACAGTATAAATCACGTGTTTATGTAAAGGAACATCACCAGTTCAACACAGCCTCGTTCACTGCCATGTCAGGTGCCATGAATACGGATGTTCCTTTCAATGTCGGATATATGTTCACCAAGAAGCAGAAGCTTCGAATAACATAAGCCGTCATGGGAGAAACAGAGTAATTTTTAACATAAAAAATTTACAGCAGACCAGTTATGCACCGGTCTATATAAGAACGTAGCATCCAAAGGTTGCTTTGAAATATATGTCAAAAAATCAGATGGTTGTGGATGGTTTAGCTGAGTCTCTAAGTGATTTGTCGACATGAGACAGATATAAGACTGTCTGACTGAGATCATCACGCCGTAGGCAGATGATCTCAGAAGATGTGACACCATACCCATTCACATCATCTTGACACTGGGGCAACCATTTACTGAACTACCCGTATTTGCTGACCGCTAGATAATGGAGATACGCCAGTACCATTTATAACGACTATGGTATGTCGGGCCGGGGATTGAACTCGTGACCTCTAGATTACGGTGGCAAACGCTCTAACTACTTAGTCAGCGGGACCAGTTTCTAAGTGAAGTAAAATGACTTACAGGTCAACAAAATGTGTGACTGATATTGAATTCGCGAGTGGACTGCACTTGAATTCGAAGAGTTTGTCTCCACCCACGTAGAACAGCTCACTATATGCGCTTGCATGAACTCTCCAGCTGTACATGTTATCCTCAGCGGACTCCTGCAATAGACACCCCAAACTATCAAGAAATATGGAAGCTTGTACATGTATATTTAGCACTTAATAAGAATAATAAGTTGTGTATGAAAGTATGTGAAGACATGTTCTTACTTTAATTATTAACATGTCATCTTTTATGATTCCAGTTGAAAAAGAATGTTTGCTCGTTTTCGTCAACATGTATAAGTATTATTTCTTGAGAAATATACATGTATATTGTTTCGGATGTGAATTGCACATATGGTTATATCCCCCGACACTAGAACCACGTGATCTGACCGTATCGAGTCGATTAGATATTCTGACGTATATAAGGAGTGTTTTGTTTTATAGTATGCACATACTCCTCTTGTCTCCTATATATTGAAACATAGTAAGGAACGAAATCTAACAACGCTAGATTATGGAGGTCGAGTGTTGTACAGAAGTACCCCACCATTGGCACTGACAAGGTCCTGTTCGCATGGTCTGATGATCATCATTCAATTAACACATGTACCAGTATATATATATTAACTTACAATTGTGTGACCACAGAAGTCCCGCCCGCTGGCTGCATTATCGGTATTTACATTAACGTACACAACAGACTCGAAAAATTCTTTGCCTTCACGTTGACCGCTTGTCCAGCGGCACCCTGGGGTCGTGTACGCCTTAAATTCGCTGTTGTAGTAGAACGTATTGTTAGTATTCGAAGTGTTCTTGAACAAGTAAAGAGTGGCCGTCATGATGTCCCCATCGAGAGTGCAGTACATGGCACCTGGAAGTTTTAAATGATATACACACGCATTGTAGTTATGAATATATAATTAAGAAATAAGTTGTTTCATTCTGCTCTTTATTTTTTTATTGGTTTCGGGATATTTTCTACATAAATTAAACGCTGGCTCATTGCAACACCACGCCATTTTCTTCTTGATTCTTATAAAACTAGTGTTCTTTCATTATCACAATGAATAAGTATATAGATAAGATACCGATAAACATGTATATTTTCTGTCACACTATGTGTTCATATATACCTAAAATTCACTTATTTTACGAGTGACGGAGTTTTTCTTTCTATTGTCATATTAAAATTTGCAATTCTGACATTCAGAGTGAGAAAATCGTTTTATTTTATTTCATAAGGACAGAAAACCTTGCCTACAACCGTATACAGCGAACGGTCTTTCTGCAGCTATCATACACGTGCTACTAAATATAGTAATAAAAGTACTTTGTTGAAAAAACAATACAGTCTAAAATCATTTTATACTTTTTCTATAGACAATAAAAGGAGAAGAAATAGGTGTACTTTCTTAGGTGGAGGATTTCGGTATTTTTAGTTCTGTGAAGACTGTAATATACAGTGATATGGATAGCTGGAGTGGGTTATAAATAGACGTGTACCTCTTCTGATATATAGGAATGTTTTAGAATCCTGATGTTGAACCTATATAAAAAAGTGGACGGTTGTAAATTCTATTATCTCAACCGTCTACGATACTTTATAGTTCAGTATTGGCAACAGTATTCGAAACAAAATGTGCACAATTACTCTTGATCTTACAAAATAAAAGTGGTGTAACTGGCACATTTAGCAGACGACTTCTACTTACCGTACTGGGTGGCACGTGGATCATCAACACCGGCGGTTACATAACAGACTAGTCCAGTCTGAAATGTGATAAAAATGTATTTATAGCCTGATAGTTACACGTGCTTTTTTATTGGTAAATGTTTAGTTTTTGTTTCTCAGTACATGTATATCATTATTTTCTTTGGTATTTCCTACTGAATTAAGTTTTTTTCTTAAGGGATTGGTGCCACTGTTTTCAACTTGAGTAATTGGTACCAATGTTTAGCTTAAGTGATTGGAACAAGTGTGTGTGTGTGTGTTTTTCGTTTTTTTCTTACTTCAATAATTGGTACCTCTGTTTTTAGGTAAGTTATTGGTACGAATGCTTTTAATTTCATTAACTGGTACCAATGTTCATAACTTCAGTAAATGGTATCAATGTTTATTTTAAATGATTGGTACCACTGTTTTTAACTTAATGTATCAATGTTTATAACTTCAGTTATTGGTACCAATGTTTAACTTCAGTGACTGGCACCATCTTTTTAACTTAAGTGTTTTTAATTTAAATGAATGGTACCAACGTTTAAAACTTCAGTTATTGCTTAACTTAAGTATTGGCCTAATTGATATCACTGTATTTAAGTTTAGTAACTGGCATTAATGTTTTAACTTTAGTAATTTGTACATTGTTTTTCGAGCAGCCAGTGGCTGAAATTCCCGCCGTCGAACTTCAGGGCCGTATTTACAGACTATCTGAATTTTTAATAATAAAAAAACCAGTCCGCCAGCCATTATAATATCCTCTCAATATGATCAACTTTACTCAAGTAAAACTTAATGTGGTAATGTGTGCTTCAGGTTAAAATGGAAAACATAGACATAATAAGTATTATACTGAGAAGAACAGACGGACCAAGGAAATGATTATTCAGAGTGAAAAAAGAAACATTATTTACCAAGATCAATTGACTGCTAATAACAGTTAATGGCACCAATGCCTGTTAACAAAGGGAAAACATCCGATTCTACTTTAAAGCAGCGTGTTCACAGACGATCGCTAAAAAAAGAAGATTTTTCTTCTCTCTATCGTTTCCTGACAAATAAAGTCGGCAAGCAGAGGTCATATCGCACGAGAAAACGCTATTTTCGTAAACGCCTATTTTGGGAAAATCTGTTATATTTAAAGCACGGTTTCCCTGAAGTAGGTGATTGTGTTCTCACATGATACGTGCCGCAACATGGCATCGTCACCAGTTCCGAGTTGCGAATTCGTAGTGTTGTCAAAATGTTCAGCCTGTGAATAAAGCGAATGCGCGAATAGTTATTGATTGATTGATTTTTTTTAAGTTTACCGTCGCTGCGACAGTATTTCAGTCACATATAGCGACGTCAAGCTAACTAAAGGTGGAGGAAGACTCCGAATGACCCTGCCGGGACTCGAATCCACGCGGTGAGGGTCTGAGTGAGTGTTAAAGTCAGCGATTTCGGAGGCTTCCGCGCGAAAAGTGAATGTGATCAGTCGTGTGACGGTACAAGGAAAAAGATATTTTATATTATATGTTTTATAATTCTAAATATAAGTTCAATACCGTTCGTAACCGTGTTGCCTGAGATGAAGAAGCCTCTCACTGAATATTGTAGTGGGTTAGGGTTAGTATATTGGTATTGATAGATGTAATATACACAGATAAAGAAAAATTAAATTCTTAGTCAATGACCGTCCGTGAAAAAGCTGCTTTATGATACTTTGGCTTGCGTCAACATTCGTAGTCATTTGTTTAGACGAGTTGTCTTTCGTTTTCCTGTATAAAAACGTGTACACATGCCATACGAATAAATGGGCGTATTAACCTTTTCCCTCATATAAACTCATTTTGACGCACTCAGTAGGTACCACATAAAGCCTGATCTGCAGAAAACCACAGTTAAACCTTACCAAATTTAATTATAAAATCCTCATTTCCAGACCACCGAGGAGCAGCGAACAACATATAACCTGATCAGCCTGCGAGTTACTCGCAGGCTGATCTGGTTTTATGTTGTTCGCATAGGTCTTTTCATGGTTTTCTCTATGAGGGAAAGGGTTAAATAATGCTGCTGACATTATAATACGCTAACTAATAAAACGATATAACCACAAAGAAAATTAATATTTTCAACAGCATTAATTATTTTGGTCTCTTTCGTAGCTACATAACGAGCATTAGTATTAAAATGAAATTCCATTTATATGCGGCATGTGTACAAATATACTCTACGCACTGTAAACAATTAAGAAGTGTAGAATTTCCTATCAGTTGAAGATAATTTGTTGTTCGAATAGGCCATATATACTATAGATTTGTTTTATACATGCAGGAACACATGCTTCGTATTAACACTGTACTGTCACAGAGTATGTTGCCTCTAATAGCAAATTAATAATTAACCCTTTCCCTCATATAGACTCATTTTGATGCACTCAATAGGTACCACATAAAGCCTGATCTGCAGAAAACCACAGTTAAACCTTACCAAATTTAATTATAAAGTCCTCATTTCCAGACCACTGAGGAGCAGCGAACAGCATAAAATCTGATCAGCCTGATTTTGGAATTGTGTAAAAGCAGTTTATTAGTAGAATAGAACATCATTGCATTATTCTGAAATATGCAAAATTGGCGTTTGCTTTTATTGGTATGTTTAGATATAAACAATGAAAACGACGGCGACGACGACGATCATCATCATCACCACCAACAACAACAACAACAGCAGCAGCAGCAGCAGCATCAACAACAAACATCACAAATGTATCTTTCAGTCATTAAACTCATTTTCTCTATCAGTTAAAAGTTCGCTTTTGAATTACTAAAACAGTTTACGGTAAGCAAGTGTCAAAATTAAAATTGTAGAGTGCTTAAAAGCAAGTTTACAGATTAATTAATTATATTAAAATGAGATATTTCCTTAATCAAGTTATAACCTATTGATTTGTTCAATGTATTTTACATTTAAATGTTGATAATTTTAAGGGTAAGCTGATGAAAACAGTTGATTTCCATAAATTTATTATATTCAATAAAATTGTGCTAGAATGTCCCGATTATGAACCGAGTTATTCTATGACAGTATGACATCTATACACATATATATCTTGTTAGAATATATAATCTTTTAAAATGCATAATGAGCTCTTGTTTAACTCAAATAAATAAATAAATAAATAAATAAATAAATAACGGAGAACAGTTTTATTCACTCGGCGTAACAAAACTATCTTACCAGGAGGAGGCAATGAAAGCCACTCAGTGAAAACATCATCCTGGTTTTCTGGAAAGAAATAAACATCAATCAACAGCAATTAATAAAAGAGCATGTGTATATTTGTTTGTATATGTCATAAAAAGCGAATATGTCTGTCTGTCTGCATGTATAATTTATGTTATTGTATATTGAAACGATATGGTTATTGTAGCAATTCGACTGGATATTTACAAAAAAGTTAAGGTATGCTCGGTGTCACACTGCAAAAACAAAGATGGAAGTTTTTCGAGAAAGGAGAAGATGAAAAGTTTTGTTTATAGTATAAACCAATTAATAAATCTACTCTAGAATCGCAGCTTACTTTAATTATTTAGGTGTTACCTTTAATTATCGTTTCAACTGAATAACAAATGCCAAGTCGGTAAAGCTCTTAAAGCAACGAATGTATTGTGTCATAATGTTAATATCTCTGTACCAAATACAAGCATGTATCTATTTCATGCATTTGTAGTATCTATTGTTAACTATGCTAGTCCCATTTATAGCATCTGTTATTTACTACGAGTATCTATTGTTAACTATGCTAGTCCCATTTGTAGCATCTGTTATTAACTACGAGTATCTATTGTTAACTATGCTAGTCCCATTTGTAGTATCTATTGTTAATTATGCTAGTCCCATTTGTAGTATCTATTGTTAACTATGCTAGTCCCATTTGTAGTATCTATTGTTAACTATGCTAGTCCCATTTGTAGTATCTATTGTTAACTATGCTAGTCCCATTTGTAGCATCTGTTATTAACTTTGCTAATTCCATTTGGCGATTCAGAAACCCAAAGATCTAGAACGGATGCACAAAATGATATTGGGTGTCAGACAAAATGCATGTAATGATTCAGTATATAGTGAATTTGGTCATTACCTACTATATTTCAATTATCATGTACACGTTGTTAAATGCTGGTTAAAGTTGTTAGATACTGAGATCATACTAAAACATGTTCACCCTATCTTGCGTGTAAACTGAATGTAGTAACTAATGAAGGTATATTTGAATGATATTATGTGTTTTATTGTGGTGTGTGTGTGTGTGTGTGTTTTGTAAATCTGAGGAAATCCACAACATGTAAAAAGGAGTAGCTGATTGCTTTTATCAAAGCCGATAGTACACTGATATAAAATGTTCTAAACACTCTTCATACTTATTCTAAATACACTTTTGATGACGAGAAATATTTAAATATCATAATGTGCAAGATATATAGGCAGTGTATAACGAAACCAAACCTAAGCCTAATATTTGAGAGAGAGAGGGGGAGAGAGGGCAGGGGGCGGGGTGGGTGGCGGTAAAGAGAGAGAGAGAGAGAGAGAGAGAGGGGGGGGGGGGTGGCGGAGAGAGGAAAGCTGTGTAATTAAAATCTAGAAATAAGAATACTCTAGTTGCTCGATTTATTACAGATGCAAATAAAAAAAATGTAACGAACATTACAACCAACTTAATCTACAATATGTTTACAATAGTATGTGATGTTTCTGTTAACGGCCAATTGTTCATTTTCTATACTACATGTTGATATAATTTGTAATATGTCGCAGTAGTGAACATCTGTAAACATTTCTTTCGACTGATATCTAGTTTGTGTATTTTCATTCATGTGATGTATATATTGTACGGCCATATGATATTTATATTGTATGACTATGTGATGTTTATATTGTATGACCATGCGATGCATATATTGTGATGTATATTTTGTGATGTATATATTGTATGGCCATGTGATGTATATATTGTGATGTATATTTTGTGATGTATATATTGTATGGCCATGTGATGTATATATTGTGATGTATATTTTGTGATGTATATATTATATGACCATGTGATGTATATATTGTATGGCCATGTGATGTATATATTATATGGCCATGTGATGTATATATTATGATGTTATTTTGTGATGTATATATTGTACGGCCATGTGATGTATATATTGTATGGCCATGTGATGTATATATTGTATGGCCATGTGATGTATATATTGTATGGTGATGTATATATTATATGGCCATGTGATGTATATATTATATGGCCATGTGATGTATATATTGTATGAATGTATTATGATGTGTGTATAGCTAGATACTTTATGAATAAGTTACATTGATATAAATAAAGCTATCTATGATTAAAAACGAACAGCGAATGCGCCTGCGCGTGTATGTATGTATGTTACAAAAATAAAGACAATAGACAATAGTTACTATTCTGCTGTTACAACTGTTGATATCATATCACATGTGACAGGAGAGTCAAATTTCTCTCTCTATCGCCCCCCCCCCCCCACACACACACCACACACTCACAAGCTGATAAAAAGTTAGTATCCACAAAGATACTAGAGTTAAAATGTTTATTCTGATAGAGTTTTCTTCTTAATTAAACCAAAATGTTTATGAAAATGTCTTTAATGTTAAGTAGTTTATCCCTACATCTGGTAACCTAAATAAGTTGGTTAAATATTTCGGAAAATATAGGATTTATGAAATTAGTTAAAGTTAAGCCAATTTCAACTTTGGTAAACTCTTATGAATTCTATATGTTCTAATGAATTTTAGAACCAATTCACCAGATGGTGGGGACACACATCCTCCAGTATAGGCATGTTTTTAAAATAAATTCATGAAGGATAAAGCAGAAATAGTTTCTGTCTTAAATAAATGAATATTCGACTCAAGTCCAGCTTTTGATTAAAGTTGCTATGCGAAAATAATCTCATATTCTGAAGTGTCAAGGAATCTAGAAAAACTTTAAGTTATATATCAATATGTGTTATTTATAATCAGGGAAGAATGACAAACCTGGCTTAAATCGTATATATCCAATCAAATATATTTCACATTATTTAAAGTACATTTATTGAGGAAAATTATTGTATAAAATAGTAATATATATATTAAACATATATTTGTGTACATGTATTATGTTATCAGACTAAATAAGTTACTTACGTTGTTGCACAAAACCATTACCGAAAGCTTGAATCCCTGAACACGACTCACTGAGGCATGACCGTAATTACACGCGGTTATATTCTGTACCAAGGTCTATACACCAAATCTATACACACAGCCTCTGTTCAGGGTGGTAGCCAGTGTTCCACCCCAGCTACTTTCTCACTGAGGCGTGCAAGGAAGAGAAGACCTGGGTACAAGCATTGGGGCGTGGAATCTAAACTCGGAAGTCATAAGTTAGGTGTTGTCGCTTTATAATTTGTTACGGATGGCAAACTTTCTTTTGCAAATTTAAAGATATGACGTGAACTTATTTATATATTAAACACACACCCAAAACGCGATTTGTTATGATTAAATAGCAGGTCATTGAAGCGAAACATATGTATGTAATTAAACCTTGTTTGATGCAGTCACCATGTTTAAAGTTATGGATGTATAGCCACACATTTGTTTTTCATCCACAAAAACGTCTTGTTTTAGAATATATGATGAAAGGAGGTGTTTAAACTGAATGCATTTGGTCATAAGGCGTGCAGCCACTCAGATCTGAATAATGTGCGTACATACGATTACATATTCGTATATTCGTCTTGAGTGCAATCTTTAATTATACGTATAAACTTGTCTACACAAATTTTCAAGAATGATTTAGATATTTGTCGCCTGAGAAAACAAGAAGCGAATACAGGGTTAAGTGTGGTGGGATCTTGGGCCTCACCTTATATTAACAAGTCAGGAGGTGTAAGGACAATGTGACTGGGTATAGTAGCATGCCTTGTGTCTACACCGTGATATCACAATGTGACCGGGTATAGTAGCATGACATGTGTCTATAGCGTGATTTTACAATGTGACTGGGTATAGTATCATGCCCAATATGATTGGGTATAGTAGCATGACATGTGCCTATAGCGTGATTTCACAATGTACCTGGGTATAGTATCATGCCATGTGTCTTCACCATGATATCACAATGTACCTGGGTATAGTATCATGTCATGTATCTACAGCGTGATATCACAATGTCCCTAGGTATAGTATCATGCCATGTGTCTTCACTGTGATATCACAATGTACCTGGGTATAGTATCATGCCATGTGTCTTCACCGTGATATCACAATGTACCTGGGTATAGTATCATGCCATGTGTCTTCACATGATATCACAATGTACCTGAGTATAGTATCATGTCATGTGTCTATACCGTGATATCACAATGTACCTGGGTATAGTATCATGCCATGTGTCTTCACCGTGATATCACAATGTACCTGGGTATAGTATCATGCCATGTGTCTTCACCATGATATCACAATGTACCTGGGTATAGTATCATGTCATGTGTCTTCACCGTGATATCACAATGTACCTGGGTATAGTATCATGCCATGTGTCTATACCGTGATATCACAATGTGCCTAGGTATAGTATCATGCCATGTGTCTTCACCATGATATCACAATGTACCTGAGTATAGTATCATGTCATGTGTCTATACCGTGATATCACAATGTGCCTAGGTATAGTATCATGCCATGTGTCTTCACTGTGATATCACAATGTACCTGGGTATAGTATCATGCCATGTGTCTATACCGTGATATCACAATGTACCTGGGTATAGTATCATGCCATGTGTCTTCACTGTGATATCACAATGTACCTGGGTATAGTATCATGCCATGTGTCTATACCGTGATTTCAGAATGTGCCTAGGTATAGTATCATGCCATGTGTCTTCACTGTGATATCACAATGTACCTGGGTATAGTATCATGCCATGTGTCTTCACTGTGATATCACAATGTACCTTGGTATAGTATCATGCCATGTGTCTTCACCATGATATCACAATGTACCTGGGTATAGTATCATGCCATGTGTCTTCACTGTGATATCACAATGTACCTAGGCATAGTATCATGCCATGTGTATTCACCGTGATATCACAATGTACCTGGGTTTAGTATCATGCCATATGTCTTCACCGTGATATCACAATGTACCTGGGTTTAGTATGATGCCATATGTCTTCACCGTGATATCACAATGTGCCAAGGTATAGTATCATGCCATGTGTATTCACCGTGATATCACAATGTGACTGGGTAAAGTATCATGCCATGTGTCTTCACCGTGATATCACAATGTGCCTAGGTAAAGTATCATGCCATGTGTCTTCACCATGATATCACAATGTGCCTAGGTATAGTATCATGCCATGTGTATTCACCGTGATATCACAATGTATCTAGGTATAGTATCATACCATGTGTATTCACCGTGATATCACAATGTGACTGGGTATAGTAGCATGACATGTGTCTATAGCGTGATTTCACAGTGTGTCTGGGTATAGTAACATGCCATGTATCTACACCGTGATATTACAATGTACCTGGGTAAAGTATCATGCCATGTGTCTTCACCATGATATCACAATGTGCCTAGGTATAGTATCATGCCATATGTCCACAGCGTGATTTCACAATGTTACAGGACTGCGTCTCGTGTAGACAGTTTCCAAGTGACTTTAGTGTTGGTGGGACTTTAAAGCCATCACACACACACACACACACACACACACACACACACACACACACACACGTGTCAAGTTATATTTAATGTTGATTTCAATCATACACCCTTTTACCACCGGGCTTCTATCACCACTAGGTGTCATGTGGAAATTCTTGAAGACTTAGGAGGACAAGCTTAAAGATCCACATAAATCCCCGGCTGTCCTTTGTGAACAGCTCATTGCTAGAAGGTAATCAAGCACCCGATAAATCAGTTGGGTAATCGAACCTTTCTAAAATCAACTCTACAGTTCGTGTATTAATTTTATGATAAGTAACACTTTAAATACTTTACAATCTTAAGTTGTCATAGTTTTTAGCGTGGCAACATATTATATTGACTAATCGATCTAAAATTATATCCTACAAAACAACAGAAAACCCAAAACAGAATTGAACTTGAATGAGTTAACTTTATATGAAAGCGTATTATAGATTTCAGACTTCAGAAACGAAAGAAGCTAACGTAACAAAGCCTTGGTACTATGCAGGAGCCTGCATTTTCATGTTCTTTTGTGTTTGATTGAGATGAGAAAAAATATCAAATGCGTGCATGTGTTTTGGGTCCAGAACAAGATTATAGAGTGATATGACAAAAGATGATACGTAAGAGTGAAATACATAGGTTGTCAATTTTGCGTTAAAATCGAAATAAATCCAAGCTTTTATTTATATGTCTAAACTTTATGCATTTCTCCATGTGTGTTAGAGAGAGAGAGAGAGAGAGAGAGAGAGAAGGCAATGTGCCTGAAACAGAACAGGACATTTTCAGATTCGAAGGTGAATGTTTTATCAACTCGATTAAGAATACTAAGATTTACCCAAAACAGCCGATCGGATGTTTTGGGTGCATTTTAGTGTTCTTTATCGAGTAGGCTTACTAGATAGGTATCTTCAGTATTCCGATCGTATATTTCAGCACACACACACACACACACACACACGGGGCTCTTCTTTTACCATAATATACTTATTTATTGATAGAAATTCAAACTCTTGTGGTGAAAGTTAGGTTCGGCTGAGAAAGTGTCCAATACACCTGCCTTTTTTTCATATACATGTATTTTTTTTTATTAAGGTAGTACTTCTCTAATGGACACTTTTCTAGATCTTTATAAACAATATATATTCTGAATTTCTATTGTTTCACTAATATAAATATAAGATTGTAAGAAAAAGTAACATCATATAAAGAAATTATTGACATTTGTAACCAAGGAACATCTATACCCAAACATTATGAAATCTGGACAGTAGTTTTGAAGAAGATGATTTTTAAAGTTTTCATAATTCATTTCTTTCTATATGGATCAAGTTTATTTAGCAACTTTTGTGAAGGTTCACCCAAGGATCATC
Source organism: Solen grandis (assembly GCA_021229015.1). Lineage (NCBI taxonomy): Eukaryota > Metazoa > Mollusca > Bivalvia > Adapedonta > Solenidae > Solen > Solen grandis. Next base: position 12,248,854 of record CM037793.1, on the reverse strand, counting down.
CCTGCCAAGTTTAATCAAATTCTGCCCACGGTTTCAGAGGAGATGTCGTTTAAAGATTTCACTATATACACATAAGGCAAATTAGCCCCTCCCTTGGCGGCCATGTTTTTTAACGGATCGGAATAACTTTTAGCAATCTTGGTAGATGGTTAGTATGATGGTTGGTATGACGATGGATGAACCAGGCTGTTAAGTTATTTAGCCCATGTAGATTTATCTCCTTGACTGGAAATGATATTCAAGTCAAATGAGAACTAGGGGTTTGACAGACATAAAAACAACATTTTCAGGCTATCTATTTAATATAGTCATAGTATTACAAGTTAATATCTGTATACAAACAAGATAAAATATAAAACTATAAATTCTTTCTTTCACTCCGAAACATATTTTTATCTGAAAAAACAACAAAAAAAAAACCCAAAGCGCTTCCAGTGAACTAAATAAGGAGAGAAACTTCATTAAAATGTATGACTGTTGAATGGATTCCAATTATATTGGGTAAAATAACGCAATTATTGTGTTTAATATAAGATTTTTTAAGCAGAGTACCGACAGTTTCTTCCTAGAATATAATATGCTGATGTATTCAGTAAAAAGAATTAAATACATTTATATAAGCATGCATGCTTTATTTTGCCTTATTTATAAATGTTCAGTGTTGTTTTAATCACTATATTTAGCTGTATTTTCTGTTCATTGGGATAGAAAATGTATTAGATTTATTTATTTTTTATTGTAAAGATACATGAATAGTTCAAATATGACTGGGTCGTGACTGTCTATAGCTCATTCATTACCGGTCATCTCTGAATAACAGTCAACCTGTGATCAAAGGCCAGACTGGATCTCTAGTACTGAATATATAATAATTAAACATCTGAATAAGAGCACACCTAGCTATACTAACTGGCCAGATTTCAGCCCCATTTGAGTGGCCTTTGTCCACAGGTTTTACTATACATATCAATCTCTTGTACCGGTGTCCTACTCATATACGGACCTGTTATAAGCAGACGTTCTTTAGATCCAAGGACAACTGCCATAGGATTGAGAAAAAAATATTGAATTTGATTTATATACATTATGTTGTCAATGATAAAAAAACTATAAAAAAAAAACAATCCCATGGTCAATGTAGATGCAATGTTTGGTACTAAGCTTTCTACACAATGGTCAACTAGGACAGCCAACCTTTTTTTTCTAATTTCCGTGACATGCTGGTTTCAGAGAGATCTTACTAGCTGTTTGACGGGTTTGCTTGGTTAATAAAAATGTTTGTCTGTTTGCTAAATACATATCTAACTGGCTGCCTAAAGCATGTTTGACTGTAATCTGTTAATAACATATTAAAAAGGATGACTACAGCGGTCGTAGAGTTGATGTGCCGGCGTGCTTAATAGTTTTTGTTCCTCCGCATTTGTGACCTGATGACGAAGAAGGTCACTATGCCAACGATGGCGATAAGGACTACTGGCAGAACGACAGTTAGCGCAATAATCAAGGCTCGCATTTCCTCGGCTCCTGGAGAAGATAGAACATGTAATTAGTATGCTTGACTTTTACACTGAAAGGCAGGTGGCAGATTTTAACTGAAGCCATATTACGGGTATAGTCATATACATAACGAGAGCGAAAAACGTAGACATTTACAGAGAGAAATAGTTACAAAGTTTAAACATTATTTACATTACATCGATTACAAACTTGAATTAATCACTCTGGATGGCTCTGGTGGCGGCACTGGTGAGAAGCGAGGCGCGTCACTACTACGCTATCCAGGAACAGAGAGAGAGAGGGGGGGGGGGAGACACTTACTGACGGCTGTTCTATCGTTAGGGTCTTTGGGGCGCCATGACGACGTAAGACAGTTCCAATGTCTCACCTGTCTCCCGGATACCGGCAGCTTGTGGATCGCTTATCCTACCTGCTGCACATCTCTGAAGTTTCAATCAAAGAATAAATAAAAGCCACCCTTTTAATTTAGTTATAAGTAACGAGACTTCGTTTCTTACATTTACTTGAGAGTCGTAAGAAGAATAGAAACAATACCAAAAAGCCTTTGTATTGTATTCGCCAATGTAGAAACAATTGGCCAAGGCAAGAGTTGGCCAGTCACAAGAAGCAGGAAGTAGTTTGCCATCGCAATTTGAATCAATGCACATTATTCTATGAGCTAACGTCGACTACTACGAAATTCCAAACTTGATCATTCCACCCTAGTAAAAGTGAGGTAACTAGGTCATACTTTTTCTTGTGTTTCTTATCTAACCAGAAAGTGGTGCTGTATATTATTTTCCTATACATGTACTAAAATGAATATTATGATCATATTATGTCGTTGAAACCACACCGAAGGTAGATATTATTTTCAGGAGAACGAACAGACCGTTATTATCACATATTCTTTATATCTGAGATATGGGAAACGGGTCTTGAGTGGCCAACTGAGTCAAGTCTTAATCTTACGAGTTCAGTATAGTGGAGTCCGGGATATCATGAGTTCTTTCGTATCGCAGTAATATTGTTTTATCGGGAAAAAACATTGCTGATAGCAACCTAGTGACAGCACTTTGTAAACAGGAGGTTATGATTTGTATTGAAATAAAAAAGCATTCCGTTTCCGCAAATGGTAAGAACAAGAAAGTCAGTAGAACTGACAGATGCTCCCCGAAGAACGTCATTGTTACAAATAAGGCCTTGGTCAATGGGTGGGAGGATATGTTGAAATCCCCATTCCTAAATCATATCTATTCTCCTCATCAGATGAGATGTTTTACCAACTCCAATTTGGAGACTTAGTAACAGTTTACTATTTAATATGATAATACATGTTACTCATCAGATCTTTCATTGATTTATTTAAAGTTTTTATACTACTAAAAATTAAGTCATACATTTCAATGTGTGCTCATATCAAAGAGGTTAACCAACACTCTTGACATATGACTGGATATTTGAAATAGTGTATAATGGCCTAAACAACAATTAGCTGACATGATTATGATTGACATTACTAGCATATTGAATTTTGTGGGGTTTTGTTTAAATGATATCTCCTGTTAAATTAGGCAAATGACATGAATATTAGTCAACAACATGGTAGTAGGGGCCATAACTCTCTTAAAAATTGAGGAACCAGGTCACGTCGACGATATGCGTATCTACTCTTGGTAATAAAGCTTCCCATAAAGTTTCATTGAATTCAAGCCATTAGTTCCTGAGAAATAGCCCGGACAAGAATCATGCAACATGAACAATAGGCCAAAAAGTCAAGGGGCCATAACTCTGTGAAAAATTGAGGAACCAGGTCACGCCGACGATATGCGTATCTACTCTTGGTGATAAAGCTTCCCATAAAGTTTTGTTGAATTCAAGCCATTAGTTCCTGAGAAATAGCCCGGACAAGAATCATGCAATATGTACTATAGGCCAAAAAGTCAATGGGCCTTGACTCTTTGAAAAATTTAGGAATCGGGTCATGCTGACGATATGCGCATCTCCTCTTGGTAATAAAGCTTCCCATAAAGTTTCGTTGAATTCAAGCCATTAGTTCCTGAGAAATAGCCCGGACAAGAATCATGCAATATGAACTAAAGGCCAAAAAGTCAAGGGGCCTTAACTCTGTGAAAAATTTAGGAATCGGGTCATGCTGACGATATGCGCATCTCCTCTTGGTAATAAAGCTTCCCATAAAGTTTCGTTGAATTCAAGCCATTAGTTCCTGAGAAATAGCCCGGACAAGAATCATGCAATATGTACTATAGGCCGAAAAGTCAATGGGCCATAACTCTTTGAAAAATTTAGGAATCGGGTCATGCTGACGATATGCGCATCTCCTCTTGGTAATAAAGCTTCCCATAAAGTTTCATTGAATTCAAGCCGTTAGTTCCTGAGAAATAGTCCGGACAAGGAAAGTGTGACGGACGGACGGACGAACGGACAGACGGACGGACGGACGAAGCGGCGACTATATGCGTCACCTTCGGTGAGCATAAAAAACTTACATTTCTTGCAGTTAACCGACTTCCTACTGTAGCTGTCTGCTAATCATCATATGTCCGTTAAAAACAACAACAACAACAAAAATTTTATAGTTTAAATAATGATTTGTTACTTCGTCTGTTGCATTGTTTTTATGGTGATAATTTTTAGATCATGTAGTGACACCGGTAAAGACCGCGATACCAGAGAATCATGGGAAGTTCTATGTAGGCCAAACATGTCGGACAATAACTTGTTCTTAATACGTTATTAGAAAGGTGACATACTGTGGATACAGAAATTAACTGAAAATAAGACTTCATTAACATTTTATTTACGTTCCAGTCGTTAATACCGCGATACGAGGGAACCCCTTCCTATATCGAGAGTACTTACGTTATTGCAGATCGTGTTATTATCTGTGGTACAAATGCCAACATTGCATATTTTTATCGTGGTACCTACTCCCCTTGCTGTAAATTCGCCGCAATCTATTGTAAACGGTGGAACCCCCGGGACGAAGGTGGTATCCAGGCATTCCTGAGTTGTCGCGGCGTTAGATCCGGGTATGCGGCAGCTGCACGGAAAAGTTTAGACATCTTACCGAGGGAATCTAAATCATTTGGAAGGTGTGGCGCGATCATCGTGTCATATTATCCTGTCGCGGAGTAACAAGTCAAGGATCTGGCCTCAAGAACTGACCATCAAGTAAGTGTGCTGCATGCACCAATAATGTCTTGGGCAGAAACCATGACTTTTCGCTCAAGAGATGAGCTAAACTACTGTGCCAACCTTATGGAATTATCTTTTTATTTCATTAAAAATGAACAAAAACTATTTGTGGATCAGTAATGAAAACTAGAGGGCCATAGTGATCCTAGATAGCTCACATGAATTCATTCAGTTTGAATAAAAATGTATTAGGATTTGAACTGTTGCGACCATCCATCCAAAACAGTCAGTTACAATATTTTACACTTTATAAATTATCCAATGTTTTAGTTCCTGCAAGCCAAAATTATAACGGCAAACCATTTTTTAACATTTTTGTTATGAGCTATAAGGTGAATATTTCTGGCGAAATAACGTTGAATTTTAATCATCAGATTCAAAGAAAGAGAAAATTAATTCATCTACATGGATCAAATATAACAAAGCCCGCCGAATATTTTCAATACTTCAATGTATACTAAATGTAAGAGACCATGGAGCCTAAGTTTTTATTTGCGTAATTATGGTAGAGGGCCATTAGGGGAGTAACTAAAATCCACGGCAACCTAAGTTCTGCATCGATCAATTCAATTAAGAGCTTCTTGACATGATCCATGTCAAATTACATTCAATTCTCCAATATAATATAAAATACATGTAATTAGTTGATGACGCACTATGAACGACACACGGCGATGTATGCACGGTGATTCCAAAAAAGAATAGTGCGGAAGAGGAGAAGGTAAACAAAAACAAAATAGAAAAAACGAACAAAGGAAAGAATATATGACAATGAAGGAGAAAGCCAAATGAAGAAAAGAAGGAGAGAGGAGGCTAACATACCCATTACGGTCAACAAAATATTCTTTCTGACTCTCGGTTGGGTTCTCAACAGACGCCTCAAAACAACTGTACACGAACATCCCCTTGGCTCCATTAAAGGCGGCCGCTACCGGAAAGAGATCATACCATTATAAACAGTGTTTGATTTATAAGACAGCGACAGAAATCATATGTTTTCTATATATGAATAGTTCATATATACTTTATATTGGTTTCTGTATGTTTTTTTATAGCAGCTCGTTCACAGATGATTGGTAGAGATAAACATTTTTTTTAAAGTTTAATTTATTTTACGTCGATTGGAAAACAAGTTCTTAGGGGCCGCCGTAGTCGAGCGGTTACAGTCGTGGACTACAAATCTCTCAGCCCCTACCGCTATGGGTTCGAATCCCGGTAGGGACTTCGGATTTTACATGTGAGGAAGCCTTCCAGCTGGCTTGCGGTAGGTCGGTGGTTCTACCCGGGTACCTCTGTGTACTCGGGGTCTTCCTCCACCTGCAATTAGCTGGACGTCGCTATATGATTGAAATACTATCGCAGCGACGGTAAACCCCAATACAACAACAACAACAAGTTCTTACAACTTATACTAATCCCTTTCGACGGTTCCTGGGTTGAACCAGTGCTGCAAGACGGTCTAACGGGTCCCCCAAACAGAACGCACATACAAGTTGCTGCTACTCCTTTTATTTAAGTTAATGACAACGTCAACGCCAATATCTCACGGTTGCTTCACATAAATGTACCCATTTTTTACAATTACTAAATATTGTTTTATTCAAAGATCTACACCCACTATGGATTTAGGACTTTGTTTTATTTGGCGATCATGCGTCTTCAGATGGGTATTGATGGACATTATACACATGGATAGATAAAATCAATCCATATGTGAACGAGCTGCTTGAAGTTAATTTAGTGGATCAGATTTACATATATACTAATGTGGTTAGAATAATTTCTCATTTACCCTATTATTTATCACCATAATTACTATAAAATAGTATTTATTGATAATGATTCATATCACATATATCTGTCATAGGTCTTTTAAGCTCAAATTTATCTTGCACTAATAAAATGCAAATGTTCATACAAATCACTTCTAGTTCGTGGATGTTTGCCCAAGTAGTGGAACATTAAAACTTATGAGTGCAGGAATGAATGGAAATAAAACAAATTCTAAAGTATCCCTGAATGTATTTGTTATGAAACACATTTTTCGATAACTGGGACGAAGGGTCAAAATAGTGGTAGCCCATTCATTTTTCTCTATTACCATAGTAACTATATGAAGAATGAACAACTTGAGGCCCCATGTGCTGCCAAGAAGTATATCACTAAGTATATAGCTGTCTAATTCAAAGAGATTTATAGTGCTGCTACAAAGCAGTATAACATCATGGACATGTGACATGATACAAAGCAGTATAACGTCATGGACATTTGGCATGAAACAAAGTAGTATAACATCATGGACACGTGGCATGATACAAAGCATTATAACATCATGGGCATGTGGCATGATACCACACAAATCACATTATCTTGAAACCGATCCAGTCAGTTCAGGAATTACCCTATACAGTGTATTAATGCCGAGTGTCAAGCAATGATCTACCAGTATACAATTTTGATATGTCGCAACAGGGAATCTTAGTTACAGGGCTAGGAATCAAAACTGCGTCGTACCATTCAGTTTGTAAACAAAGGCCGCCACTTTGAGAATAAAAAGATATGTTTTTGTTCATTTCTGTTTCTGTAGGAATTGCATGATAACGAGATACATATATGATCACGCTAATCATTTTTCATATGCTGTATGCATATGTATAACTTGAAAATCCATTTTGAAAAACAAGTTATAGCGAACTGAAAATTCGAAGTGGAGATGAATATGCGAAACATTTGACAGGATACTACGCAGTTGAAAGTTCCACTTTTTCCACCCTTAAACTGTATTAATACTCGTGTTTTTGCGGAAAAATGAGTAGCGTGTTCATATATGTATCTCGTTATCATGCAATTCCTACAGAAACAGTAATGAATGGTACGACGCAGTTTTGATTCCTAGCCCAGACGTACGACCCAACACCGAAGGCGAACACTCTGCCTACTTGGCTACAGGAGGCAGTAAGAAACTACAATTTTAATGTTACTCTATCAATCTTCGTACGACCAAGAATAAAAAGGTTTACAATCCAAATTTGTAAATTTTGTCTCCAGACCTTTTCATTTCAATGGAAACTGGGTAGAATCACCGCCCGAGAGGCCTCCTCTTATAAGTCCGAGTGAACAAAAAGGAACCCGAACCCATAGAGCTGAGCTGTGACACTCGGGTATAATAATAATGATAATAATAATAATAACTATATACATTGGATATTTTCCATATTTCATACCATTTTCCAAAACTATTTCTGATATCATTTCCTTGTTCTCCTACCTTGAGAGAGACCCTGCCCATTCGGAATGATAGTGGCTCCAAACGACAAATTGTCACCCTGGTTAACATTTTCGTTGTTACTAACAGCTGTGCCAGTACTTCTCCCTATGTTCATGTTTACGGCAGGGCTAACAAGCGGGCTGAAATGAGCAGAGTGTGTAAGGTCTTGATCACTCAGAAGCATGGCTCACACAACACAAAAAGTATTCGGATTTTGCCCCGAAAATATTGAAGGACTAGGGCAACATTTTCTACCCCTTGTGGCCTCACAGAATAACAAGTCACCTGAGGTTGGAATCTCTCGATTGCACTATTACTGATTATTTTTCTTAACTTAAATGACATTAAAATTGAGAAAATAAGATTATTATAGTATGGTTTACGGCCTGTGGTATCATTGAGCTTTACTGTCTGTTACGTGGATAGAAGGCATAATTTTACCCATGGCGGTGTGGCAGATAAAGGATGTCAAGATCAATTTTCCGACACAACTATATATATCATCATTTTCAGAATTTTCTGTTCAGTTAGAGAGAAAATATACATATAAATGCCAAACTGCAAACAAATGGTTCAGCTGGTTGCTGCATAATGTGTCACTTTTCTTTCAGATGTTAATATGTATGGATCACCGGGTTGCAAAGTAATGCAAAACCACCCCTTTTATACACCATTATAGTCTTCTTTTTATGATTTTTTTGTTGTTTTATTGGAAAGAAAGGTAATTTTTTACTTTGTAAGAATAAAGAACAAAACATAAATGCGATGTAAATGAACGGCTTACTTTATAATGGACAGTGTGTACAATAGACCATTGTTGCCGATTCTTCGTTCATCGCCATTGTCTGTCTCTCCACATGGTGTCTGAATAAACATAACAATGATTGCAATGATGATGGGGATAATGATGATGACGACAACAATGACGGTGGCGGCGGTGGCGACGACAATGATAGGATAAAACTTTTCAAAATATTAAATGTAAACAATTTGTTCACATTGCATATGAAACTTACCTTAGTACAGTAGTTGTGGTTATCGGTCTCACAGGCGTATATATCACATTGTAGAAATATTCGGTAGCCAGGGAAGGGCCTTGCAACAACGACACCCGTCTTAAGGACGTATACACTGCCGAGGGCTGAGGATGCCGAGTCAAAGCTGAACCCTTGCAAGGGTGTGAAGTCCGTATTTTGCACTGGGCACCTGCAGAAAAATATGCTCTAATTAAATTCATTATTATGTTAAATGATTCTTACTAGGTATATTCATAAACAGTTTTAGCTGTAGAAAAACAGAGATCCATGTGGAAAAATGGCGATTAAAGCTTGACTTTCATTGCGTAGTATCAGACTATACATACTGATGCTATTAAAAGGAAGTGTATACCATAGTCTTCTGAACCGACACATTGAACTGATAGAAAATTACCTTTCTTTTTCGTGTATAGTAATAACATATCCTGGAAATTTATATACATCAAATCCTCTTTTCGACAACACGTTTTATACACTATTCTGAAATGCATTAAATGTCAAAAAATATACGTCGGGCAAGGGCGGTAACTAAACAGAGCCACGACAGCGCTTATACATGACGTCCTGTGTATGAATATGACTAAAGCAATGTTCCCATGTTGGGTGCAAGAAATGGCCTATTTGAGGGTAGCGCCTGGGTATGGACACGTTAAGATATGTCATGCTCTTTGACAAAGCAACAAGCAAGAACACCTACTGTTTTGTCCATATCCAGAATATTTTCGCTAGCAGTAATATCAAGAACTAATACCTATCCCGTTAGGAAGTAGTACCATAAAAACTAGTACTAATACCATAAAGAAGTAGTACCTATGCTAGAAAGAAGTAGTACCTATGTCACAAAGAAGTAGTATCTATGTCACAAAGAAGTAGTACCTATGCTAAAAAGAAGTAGTACCTATGTGACAAGGAAGTAGTATCTAGGCCATAAAAAGTAGTACCTATGTCACAAAGAAGTTGTACCTATGTCACAAAGACGTAGTACCTATATCACAAGGAAGTAATGCCTATGTCACAAAAGGCAGTATCTATATCACAAAGAAGTAGTACATTTGTCACAAGGAAGTAGTATCTAGACCATCAAGAAGCTATTCCATATAGAAACAGTACCTATACCACAAAGAAGCTATACATATTCCATTAGAAGTAGTATCAATACCATTGAGAAGAAGTTCCTTTCCCTATTATAACAGTGCACATATGTATATTGTAACCATAGCTTTAAGAAGAAACTTTCACTCATCATAACAAAGTAGTACCTATAACTCAAAAAGTAACCATTCTCTAAAAATAGAAACCATTACTCAAAGAAGCAAATAAATAAAAATAAATAAATAAATAACATAACATAACATAAAATAAAGATGTAATACCGGTAAAGTAAATAAGAAGTACCAATATATCAAAACAAGAGGGCCATGATGGCCCTGAATCGCTCACCTGATTATAAATGAGCAACATATGTTGGATTTTTCATTTGACCTACCGTTTGACATCACATGACCCACTTTCGAGCTTGACCAAGATTTGGAAACAGACATTCCGACCAATTTTCATGAAGATTGGGCCAAAAATGTGGCCTCTAGAGTGTTAACAAGGTTTTTCTAAGATTTGACCTCATGACCTACCTTTTGACCCCACATGACCCAATTCCGAACTTGTCCAAGATTTAATGGAAACAAACATTCTGACTAAATTTCATAAAGATTGGGCCAAAAATGTGGCCTATAGAGTGTTAAAAATGTTTTTCTAAGATTTGACCTCATGACCTACTTTTTGACCCCACATAACCCAATTTCGAACTTGTTCAAGATTTAATGAAAACAGACATTCTGACCAAGTTTCATGAAGATTGGCCAAAAAAATATGGCCTCTAGAATGTTAACAAGCCAAATTGTTGACGACGCACGACGGACGCCGGACGAAGGGCGACCACAAAAGCTCACCTTGAGCACGTTGTGCTCAGGTGAGCTAAGATAGTATCTATAACGTAAAGCGCCGATGCCGTAAAGAAGCAGTACCCATACCATAAAGAAGCAGAATCCATACCGTAATTATGTAGTTCCCATACCATCAAAAAGTACCTTTAAAAATAATAGTACCCATATCTGAAAGACGAAGTTCTCATACCAATGCTCTAAACAAGAAGTACCCACCCATCTGAATCAATCCACTGTACCGGATTGCTGAACGATGGAGATGTTGAATACACACAATTTTTGTTGTAAAACCCCTTTGCACCTTGGAAATTACCTGTAAATTAGTGAGAAAAGTCATTTTAGATTATTTTGCTATTCTCTCTCACAATATTTTATAAAATAATGGGCCCTAATAACCAGCGGCTTGCAGTAGGTCGGTGGTTCTACCCGGGTACCTCTGTGTACTCGGGGTCTTCCTCCACCTGTAATTAGCTGGACGTCGCTATATGATTGAATACTATCGCAGCGACGGTAAACCCCAATACAACAACAACAACAATAACCAGCGTTAAAATTATATCCTCAACTCTTTGACATTTATAGAAAGATATTTGTTAACTATCTGGCTTATATATTTACACGAAGAGACAATATACAAGCGTAACAGTAGAACAAATATATTTGATATGTAAAATAAAATTACAGTTATAGTCAACAGTGAATGTAAGTAAATGTGAAAATATGCTAACATAATAAATGTCTTAATGATGTATAACTATCTGATAATGTATGGATTCAATTACAGATGATTTATCTTTGATACAAAAAGGATCTAAAAAGTAGTTTTGAAGATTTACTTGAGTGTATATATACAGTGGTATTTAAAAGAAATGATTGGTGCAGAGATCCACAATATTATAATGAGTGTAGAGAAAACTCAACTTGACATGCTTTTTGATTATGGATTCGGACATCTAAAAATGCAAGATATAAATCCCCCCCGAAAATATAACAATACCCCCTACTCCAAAGCAAACAAACAAAACAACAACTAAAAATAACACTTCTAAAGACATCAGTATTGCACGGCTTTTTCTCGACCTTACCTGGCGCATTGATGCCATTGGGAGCATAGATAGCTGTGACAACTAGACTGTCGCCCACAGAAGCAGTCTGTACCGGGACGTTGTTCCCGGATTGAGACACGTACAAAGTCTGACCTTGACGGCTGAAACACACACCGACATTGTGACTCTTTGACTCTCTGTATCAGCATTTAAAAGGACACTCCTGCACATTGACTTATTCAAAGAAAACATGGGCAGTATGTATTAATGAGAGAGAGAGAGAGAGAGAGAGAGAGAGAGAGAGAGAGAGAGTGTGTGTGTGTAACGTGTTGCGGTCTGAATTATTATATTTTATTATTATTAAATATATAATTCTTTTTTTTAATTTAAAAAATGAAATTTAAAATTCAAAATTTATTTCAACGTATCTAAATACCAATGAATTATATTACTTCGTATTCTGTAAGGATATCTAATTATATTGGATATGTAAGTTATTACATAACAAATTGCGTGGAATCGTTACTGTTATTGTAATGCAATTTTACAATTGCAATATGTGATTAAGTAAATCGCCATGTACCTGGACCCATGCCTGCCATTTGAGCTATCAAACGACCTCTTATGTAAGTATAAACTGGCAAATCTTTCACTTACTTCTCAACATAGAAAGTGGTGTCAACCGTAACCCCGGTGGCCCCTGTATTAGCAGTGCTTGCTCCATTCCTGAAAGCCTGGCATTTCTACAACAGGAAGACGGTAACGCTGTCATATCAGCGCTTATTTCGACGTAGGATCATAGGAACATGTTTTAAATCTTCACCATTTGAAAAAAAAAGCAAAAGGTTTTAGGCAATCAGAATAAAATTAGATCTTATAGCGTGATCTAGTTATAAACTGTTGGCTACATTAGAAAGAATAAAGTAGCACTGCATTAACGATGATCTCATTCAACGCCGTAAGTCCGATGGCCAGGTGGTAAGAGCGTTCGCCCAGAAATCGAGAGGTCGTAGGTTCGATCCCCGACCGCAACATATCAAAGTCGTAATAATTGGTAGAGCTCACTTTCTTGGCTCTCTGCATATAAGGGTAGTTCCAGGACTGGTTCTGGTTGGCCCGGTGTCAGGAACCTATCTAGTTCTCATTTTCGTGTCGCAAAAATATGTGCCAATTCCAGATGTAAACAAAGACAAAGAAACTATCGGAAATTATTGTACTATTCACTTGATAGAACATCGGCCGATAAAATGAAAGAAATATCCAAAACATACAATATGATAATACTTTATACAAAAACGAAAAACAGCAACAAAAAAAACTCACATCAAGGCAGTTCGGGTTATTATCATTAATGCAAACATCGATATCGCACGTCATTCGAACTTCCCTGTTGCCTTGCAAAAGTCTGGCATCCACGGGCCCGGCTTCGATAATCACTCGTCCCTCCTCATTGAGTGAAATTTGACGAAAGTTGTTAACAGGCTTGTACAAGGCGCCATCTATACCGCAACTGAAGATCAGCAGGATCATCAACAATAACAATATATGTCGTAATAATCCTCCTCCTTCTTCATCATCACCATAGTAACTTCCCATGGGAAGAAACATCTGTAGTCGAACATGGCTACTTGGCGGATGCAAAAGTAACACTTCAGAAATGTTCGCCCACTCAAAAGTATGTGACCTTACTAATCATGTCCTTGATTGACTCTCGTTAGTTTATCGGCCAATCCATGGAAAGTCACTGAGTTCACGGGGTCATGACATTGATTCGATTAGTTTCGTAACATTTTACCTTTCGTAGATTTAGTACGACCACAGGGTCATGACCTTAATATCATTTTTGAGTGAGCTGATCTACAGTACCGATATGAATAGGCATACTTATTGTACCATGTATATTGTGTATATTACTTCGCAGACTTATGTGTATCTATCTGTTTTCGCATTCTCTATAAGTTGGTATTTGTAATGGTTCGTTTCTTATTTAAAGTTAAAAATGCACAGGAAGGAAATTTTAGTGGGCTAAATCTTATTATTCATAAACATACATACCCGTTACCATCTATAAACGTTTCACTAAAACCCGAAGACGTAGAGGCGAAACAGTTTTTGAAGTAGATCCCTTTGGCACCGGTCAGCGCTGACAAGACAACAAAAACATTCGTTATGTGACAAAAATGTAACTAAGTATTGTATGGCCTCATTATCTTAGAGGTTGTTTAGAATATTTTGAAGAATGTTGTATGTCTGATGATCAGTAACAACGTACAACACTGCGGATCCAAATATGGTGGGTTCAAATCCTGTTGAAGCTTTGAAGCTAGAATTTACCATAACCTTCTCGGGCACTAAGTACTGGTCCAATCCAGTAATTAAGAGTGATTTATACAATACCCCATGAATCAATTATGTCTAAACTAAACACTAATAATTTCTTGTTTGTCAAAATGATGATATACCAAGAGCTGTTAATTTGGCACCAGACACGAGTGTGTATATAGAGGAAGTACGGGCCTACCTGGCTCAAGTTGACCCCCTGACAAATAGAAGACTCCACGGAGAATCAGGTCAGCATTTACAGCGAAGGAGTTCGGACCGGTGATGTCGGCATTGTTGTTGGCAACGATGGAAAACCTACGAACACTGAAACAAATAAAAAAATTAAGTTAAGAAAAGTCTTAAAATTTTAAGCAGAGTTTACACCACGTCTATCTCAAAGCCTGAATTCTTCTGCCCAATCTAGAAGCATACAATGCAATTGTCCATACATGTCCATTTCTGTACACAGATGGGAGTAGTGCCAACTACACGCAGTTAGTTTATTGTTTAAAGTGAGTCATTCATATGTAATATTTTTCTTGTTATGCGAGTAGCCATTGTCATTTCTTCGAATTTCAAAAATGACCAATGGTAAACCTTTTTCACTAGGCGTTATGCAATACTCGGTATAATTAGCTACGTCTCATTTCGGAATACTTATCAGAGACATGTGGAGTCAATCGTTTTTTTTTTAATACTTGAATGTTTGAAAAAGCCTGTATAATTCTAACAAATTCCAGATAAAATATATTGAAAAATAAACCATAATAATGAACGAGAAAAAAATCAGAAAGGCCCTGTTGTTTTTGATACGATATTAAATATAATACACTTTGTTTGCGAACAGGGCGCACGATTAATAAGAAAAAATAAAAATTACAATACTTCATGCAAAAAATATATAGTGATTTAAATCTTTAAATATAGAACATGCGAAGGGGTAAGAATTTCTTAATTTGTGAGTGTTCAAGATATACATTATTATTATTATTATTATTATTATATGTCCAACTTTATCATGTCGGCGTAACCATATTGAAAGACACATAATAAAGAAATATCTTCATTGTATGAAAGAGTAGTGCAAACTCTAAACGAAATAGATTTAAATATTTGAGAAAAAAGGGAATCGACTTGACTATTTGAGTTTACCGTCGCTTCGACAGTATTTCACTAAGTATTGCACTGAGGCATCCGGGTAGAACCACTGACCAACCGCAAGCCAGCTGGAAGGCTTCCTCGCATGAAAATGAATGATCCTGCCGGGATTCGAACCCACGCGCAGAGGGGCTGGGAGAGTGCTAAAGTCAGCGACCACGGAGGCCTCGGGAATCATGGGTAGAAAAAGAAGGGATGCACTAAAAGCAAGAAGTCATACTTAACATCCAATATTGTTTGCACGATCTCGCTGTTGATATCGGTAAGAGTCTTAGAGCACGTGATCGTCGTCTCGCGTCCGAAACTCACAGCGGGATTCGTTACAGTACTGTCAAAAATCTTGAATCGCCAGATATAGTTATTGGAGTCCTGGAAAAAAACGACAATAACGTTTCTTTCTGATCAGTCCGGAAACCTAACCATCTAAGATTATGGGTAATTTTGGAAGAGAGAGAGAGAGAGAGCAACGTGAGAAAAATGTACATGTAAACCCGCAAAAAAGACAAAAGCAAACTGAGAGAAAAAAATAAAGTTATAAAAAGACACACAGATGAATATTATTTCCAGATAACGAGTACGTATGACATACATAAAAAGGTGGTAAAATATTAAACAAATTATTGAGATCTAACTTAAAAACGACGATGTGTGAATTCGAAAGTGGATACTGTTAGTAAGGTAATATGTTAGTGCTCGATTTGTCGACTTTACATGTTTTACCCCCAGGTCATTCGGTCGAGACTGAGAGAATATCATATGCATGACCTTAATAATCATCCATTTATACACCTGGTTAAAATGAAACAAAATCGAGGTTAATTTCTTGCTCAAGATCCGGATCCGTGATCCGGAGTGGTGAGTCTTACCACAGTACTATCTAGTTCCGCGTGTGATTGGTACATATGTGATCTGACATAAACAGTGATTCTCTCCCAAAGTAACCATATTCCGGAGAAAGGCGCAGTAATACAATCACAAGAGAGTCTTCAGTGCTGAATTCAAAACAAAGAATAATATTTCAAAAGGATTCAGAAAATTCGTAACAGGTCGTCTGTTAACAGCATGTGAGGAAAAAAAAGCACCTGTGTCATTCCACACTGAGTGATCTCGACGTTCGTGCTTGTGTTGACCTGCGGTTCTACCCGGAGCGGCGACGCCATTGTGGCATCTCCAGTAGAAGTGCATTGCGTCATAAGTCCGTCCGTAGAATTCAGCCCGAAGAGGAATCCCGTGTCATTGTTATAATCGAACGCAATGACGTCGACGCTGAGTAGATTGTCTGGGTGGACTTTGCAGATGTACTGAACTGGAAACACAAAACCAATATTTGCTGACTAAGCAGTGTAATGACATGTATATGTATTTAATCTCCCAATTTTTTTTGCTTCTCTTTATATTTATGTACCAACGTCAAACGTTTTTTTTGTTGTTGTTTATATATATTGTCCCTTTGTGTGCTGTATATTGAACATAGTGAGGAACGGAATATTGACATCATTTGATTATTGAAGTCGTAAGTTTGTACAAATGTATGCTTCCATCACATTCTATGTACAGCACGCGAAATGTCAACAATTTGCACGTTTGTATAAGTCTGTCCTACTATCAACTACCGTTTTTTTTTTTTCGATTCTGACTGGATGACAATGCATATACGCATGCGATTTCCCGCCACTTGAAATCTCAATTTCATGTCGACCGAATAAAGGCGGAAGTGGAGCAGACTTTTAAAGATGAAAAAAACAACAAAAAAAAACTACTGACGTTTTGCGTTATTACTTTCGTTAAAGTTTTCTTGTGGCATTTTTTCGTTATACAATGTATTAAACAAATATCAGACTGACCGACCTATGCATTAAATATGTTGGTAGCGTACATTTGTACAAAGTTACGACCTTTCGTAATCAGATGATGTCAGATTCCGTTCCTTACCATAAATCAATATACAGTGCAGGAGAACGAGACTTTTTTAATCGTACATATTTTTATCAAGATTCTAATGTAATTGGCAATTCTGTGGTTCTAGTGCCACTGATCTGTAAGTATTACGTCTACAGATGCATGGTTACCGAGTTCAACATTCAGTGGTTTTGAAAAATGGGTGGTTTCTCAATTACAGGCAATAGCGTAACGAATGACATTGAACCTATTATTCTAATCATAAGCATGCTTAAAGAAATTATTTTTTGTGTGCCGTCATGTGACTGATCAATGTGACCGTGCAATGTGACCTACATTTGCCGAGTTTCTTTTTCAAGAAACAAAGACTTCACCAACATTAACGAAGAATAGTTTTTATTTCTACCGATCATCTGTTAACGAGCTGCTTTAAGTCTAACAATTCTGTATTTGATCCCTGAAAGACCATCAAAGTTCACGGAATTAATAAAAACAACGGAGGGATTTTTCAGGTTTTGGTATATGTGCCATCACTTTTTCACACAGCAAAAATATGTCAACTTGAACATCGTAAAATACGTATTGCAGTTGGTCGTTTAGTGGTGTTTATAACAGACTTCCTCAAAATCAATACAATTTAGATTAATTTAGATCTATTACAAAACCGGATAAACAACCAAATAACCGACTGTCTCACACACACACACACACACACACACACACACACACACTATCCAAAGTTAAATAATAGAGAACGTAGCTCCGGATCCGGAGGTTATGGGCTCGAACCCTCGAACCCCAACTGAAGTTAGAAGAACATGGTCTTCCATAGACAAAACGTACTGGTCCAACACAGGAACCGTCGGGAGGGAATTATGCAAGTTGTAAGGACAAGTTCAAAGGCAAGGTGAGTAAAAATGAGTTAACACGTATTTTGAACATCCAAGACATTAAGAGACGATCCCTGTCTGAATGTGGAACTAAATCCCCTACTTGAACAGTTTTACTGTCTAAACCTGGGAACAAACAGTTGACTTTTATTCTCGCGAATTCCGTTAAGACGGGATATTGTTAACATCACTGAAGCACACACATAAGGAAAGGAATACATAATCACTTAACACAGTGTTTGTAAGAATTCAACTTATAACCTCGTGACCTTGACCTTTGAGGTACATACCCTAAAATCAAAAGGGGTTCCCTATTACTTATACGCAACAATTACGCAATATTTGTTACCAAACAAATGCTTACAGCTATCAGTTGGACAATGCTTCCTTAACAAAATATAAGAGAAATTAATCTATGACCTTGTGACCTCGACTTGAGGTACAGACCCAAAAATCAATAGGGCTCTTCTACTAGTCATAATTAACTATTGTATAGTTCAGACCTAGGAGTCAATAATATTTGGAGTAATCAGTCGGACAATGCTTAATTTACGCAGTGTTTGTGAGAATTTAACTTATTACCTCATGAACTTGACCTTTGAGGTACAAAAATCAATCCCAAGTCAATAGGGGTCTTCTATTAGTCATAGGTAACAACCATACCATGTTTAAGACCTCAGAGTTATCACTCGGACAAGATTTTTATTTAAAAGTATGTTAACATGTGCAAAGCAATATGCCTTCTCTTCTTCTTCTTCTTCTTCTTCGAGAGAGGTGCATAAAAGAGGAAAAACTTTATAGGTAAAAGTAAAACAACTAACAATAATAAAGAACGGCTCTTGTCTTACCTGTTACATTGAATAAGATGGCGTTGGTCGAAAATGTCGCCTGCAAATGAAACATACGGGACCGTTAAATGAATATCATCAAAGCAACAATGAAAACAAAATAGATGTCATTACGGAACTCCAAATGAGTTGCTCTTTAACCTGACACACTTACAGTCTCTGTTAATGTCACATGAGATATTGTTTTGGAAAGAAATGGATATAACGTTAAACTGAATTACTTAGGTCAATAATGTTTTTACGAAAGCCCATTGAGCTCATTTTCGTTGGTAAAAATATTTTTTCGTGTTCAAACGCGAAGCTTTCGCGAGTAAACGCGATATTTTCGCGAATTAACGCGTAATTTTCGCGTTATGACGCGAAACTTTCGCCTATTAACGCGATACTTTCGTGTTTTAACGCGAAAATTTCACAAGTTTCACACCCAGTTTTATGATTCTGACATTACTATAAATATACAAACAGGAATATACCATAGTATATTTTATTATTATGTACTATTCTATTATTTTTTATAGATTATATAGATTTCCTATATGACATTAAGCGATACTATATATTAGTTATGAGTTAGGAATACTGAATATGCATGGGTATACATTGTAGATAAGTTAGGATATGTGCATTTTGATAATTTAGAATATTATAATTGGGTTAGAAATGTACGGCAACATTTATATTCAAATGCAGGGCAAAAATTATTCCATTACAAATATGAAATATTTATATTTTTCTTTTATTTTTTTATTTGTTTTTCAACAAATAAAAAGAAAAAGATGATGGCCCTATATCGCCGATCTGAGTAGCACTGCTCTTATAACTTCCATACAAGGCATAATACTCTTTGGTTTATTATCATTATGTATACAGCTTTAAAAATGTGGATGTTAGAATGTAAACAAAGTTTTTTTTACTTCAAGGGCCATAATTGAAGATAGTGGTCCAATAGCAAGTCAGCCTTGACAAGAAAATAGTCATTGATATTACCATCTTTGTAAAGGTTTTTCCATAGAACATCTGTGCCAAAACATTTTAAAATCTGGCCAGTAGATTTGGAGCAGAAGTTTTTGAAGGTAAAGTCCCTGTAATGGTTCCGTTACATCTTGGACCACTTAACCTCTACCAAGATAACCAAGGTACTATAATAAAACACCAGGAAACCTTGGTTATCTCCGTGAAAGGCCATGAGGTCCGAAATGAAGCGGGACCATTACAGGGATTTTACCTTAAATTACACTATATACATTTAAGGCAAATTAGCCCCGCCCTGGTAGCCATGATTTTTTTACGAATCGAAATAATTTAAGCAATCTTGGTAGAGGGTTACCAAATGAACATTTTAAAATCTGGCAAGTAGATTTGAAGGAGACGATTTTTTAATGCTTTCATAAACTTTTTTGCCATGGCAACCATGTTCTACAATGATAAAGTTTATTTTAGCAATATTTGTGAAAGTTTACACTAGGATCATCCCTGCAAAGTTTAATCAAATTTTGTCAAGCAGTTTCAGGGAGATGTCGTTTAAAGTTTCCACTTTATACTTTTTTTGGACCGAAATAATTTTAGCAATCTTGGAACATATGAATTTAAACATTTTGAAATCTTGCCAGTAATTTTGAAGGATTTTTTTTCTTTTCGTTTCTATGCCAACATGAGCTCTACATGGGTCAAGTTTATTTTGCAATTTATCTGAAGGTTCACCCAAGGATTATCTCTGCCAAGTTTAATCAAATTCTGACCAGCGGTTTCAGAGGAGATGTCGTTTAAAGCAAATTGTTGACGGACGACGGACGCAGGGTACTCACAAAAGCTGATCTTAAGCACAATGTGCTCAGGTGAGCTAAAAATAGAATTATTCAAAACTGAGTTTGAATCAAAGATAAAACCTGGTTTGTTTAATCAGGTTGTCTGAAAGATGACATATTGCTATATGCACAAGACATTACTTTAAGGTAACCTATCCATCACTAAACTGTGATCATGATTCATGAAAGGATCGTGGGAATTTTATAGTAAGTGTAAGCTTTTATAGATCTAGAGCAAAAGAGCCTTAAATAGTCAATGGATGCATGCATCTGCACTGAAGTCTTTTTAAGCATCTGTTGGACCATGATTATAATTTAATGATAGATGGATAACCTTAATGTTTAAAATCACACCGACATTTATTTCTTGCTTATTGAAATAAGTACCCAGCTTAAAGGATATGTTTATAATGTTTAAAATCACACCGACATTTATTTCTTGCTTATTGAAATAAGTACCCAGCTTAAAGGATATGTTTATAATGTTTAAAATACACGAATTATTTCTTTGAAAGTACCACTTAAGATAGTTATGTTAATCAACCGACATTATTCCCTATGAATATTACCAGCTTTAAGTAGTTTATATTTAATTGTGTCACTGATTAGTGTTTATTCTTAGCGTGTCTGTGAGTAGGAAAGCTTTACCCTAAACAATTAGTGTAAATTGACAACGAATAAAATATACATAAATTACTGTCGTCACTGATCCTTGTGCTTAGTGTTCTATCATCAACTTAATGGTACTTGCTGAAACACGTACACCTGCTGTACCACGAAATTTACAGATCAACATTTTCACAATTCACACATTATACGAAACATGTGATTTGAGAATAATGATTGTGTGGTCCAATGTATGCAATTAAAACCTCTACCTGCCTGTATAACTGATTTGATCGTTATTTGACACAGCTTACAGTGTACAGTTAAATCTGTCTTGGTGGACACCTGGTGGTCACCCGTACTGACCATACAACATATCATGAAAATTATTCAAAATACCATATGTACATTTTGTGTTTAATTCAGTTCATAAAATACATAAAAAAATATCCATATCCATTAAATTGCATTAAATATAGCTAATTGATGTCCTATAATCTCTGAAACTATCTATGTCTA
The DNA here is from genome assembly GCA_021229015.1 of Solen grandis. Taxonomy (NCBI): domain Eukaryota; kingdom Metazoa; phylum Mollusca; class Bivalvia; order Adapedonta; family Solenidae; genus Solen; species Solen grandis. Next base: position 12,226,800 of record CM037793.1, on the reverse strand, counting down.
CATGCTGGTCTTTGTAATCCAAATATGTAATACGTTAACTCCGTCAAGGAAAGAAATTAATATAAGCATATACATGTACATGTGTTTTGCTTTGTTTTGATGTTTTACAACCCATATATTTATGTAATAAAAAGGACAGCTTTATATAATGTATATAGAACTTAATAAAATATATTTAATTGAGCAGGCAACCTGTTTACATGTACTCTAAATTACAGTTAATCTCGACAAGGGAACAGGAGAAAACTAGATTTGCATACTGCAAATGCAACGGTTTTCGTGATGATCAACAGTTTCAAACCTGATCAGCCAAGTTAAAATACCAGAAAAACAACAAAATGCAAAACGTTTATATATCTTAGTTTTTTCCTTCATTGGTGAATTCAGCTTTGACCAAGACTTAAAAGCATCTCGAATGGAATGAGATCTTCCACTGAGCCAGGCCCCCATCCGCTGTGATCAGACCTGTTAATTGCTGGTCATCACTGCAGGGAGTCTTTAGCCAATATAGTAGCTATATGGTAAAACCTCTGATGGGTTGATGCATAACTAAATTACCTGCTACTATGGAAGCGAGATAGTAGGCTAGTTTTACACATACATTCATGACCTGTTACAGCTAGCAGAGCCTGCATCTATTTATAGAACATAGATAACAAGTGATGTGCTCATTCTGTCAAATTTTCTCTGTTTTTATTCTGGGTCATGTATTTAAATTCTCTATAAATTCATCAATTCTCAACAGATTTTCAAAATTCTTTTTTTGTTGACGAGGTAAGACATTCATTTTTCCAATGATGACAAAATATATCACACATTTAAACTTTAAAGGCTTTAAAATCAATTCAAAGTTTGACCAATCTTCAAACTGCCACCAAACAACCAAATCAACCCCGATCTGAAAAAACTAAAATTCTTCAAAAAGTACTCTTTAGAGGCTTTTGATTTTACCCATATTCTTTCGATAAAATATTTTTAGATTTTGAGATATTTAAGGTCAAAGAAAAAACCAATAATACCTTCCTTTTTGAAACTGTGAAGTCCCTTGAAACAACAAACAATACAATCTGTGAAAATTTCATAAAGATTGATTAAAAAATAATGGCAGAATCCTCCAAAAACTAAAAAAATGCCTATTCTCGAAAAAAAATTTCCTCCATATTTTAGTGCACTTTGACCGCTTATTGAAAGCCATTTTATGCATTTTCTGAAATCGCCACCCCATATATTTTGTGCGCAAAGATCTTCGGAATCAATTTCAAAAAACAGAATGAGCGTATCTAATCTCTAACAAAAATGGGCATGTTTTTCGTGGACACACCCTAATTTGCCAGATTTTTTCAAAGATTCAAACATTCAACCTCTTCTAGCTCAAAATTTTCAAAGGTATGGATATTGCCACTCATCATATTTAAAGGGGCAGTTGACAGAGAACAGAATGCAAAAAACTGCATACAAATAAAATGTCAAATGACAGAGTTATCGGCAATTATATGTTTTGATGCTAAACGCCACCTAGCGGCAAAATTTAGTACTAAAATGAAAAACAAACTTAATGGTGCACAACTTCAGATACATGTGAGTATGCATGGAAATTGTCATACTTGTAGCACTTCTAATCATGCTGCAACAGCGGCCACAAAAAAAGTGCAAAGAATAATAATAATGGAAAAAAAAAAAAAGGGAAAAAGAAACACAAGAAGAACAGTAGATTTTCGCGGCTGCGTTGCAGTCCACGAAAACCTAATGACCGCTTAACCTAGCTGACCGCTAAATGGAGGTTCAATTGATAATGTTTATATCTTGACCATCGAAGCTAGGTGCTAAAACAGGCTGGCTGCTAAATGCAGCTGGATCTGTTGGAACGTACTTTGGGGTCCAACGCACTTCGGTGTCTAACATAACATGGGGGTCAGAATTGGACCCCAAAGTGCGCTGAATTGTTGCATTACTACATCCGATAGAATGGAACCTAACGCACATAGAACTCTGAATAGCATATATTTGAAGGAAATGAAGAAGTAGTTTCTACGATTTTTTTTTTAACAGACTCTTAGCACTTAGCATTATGGGAACATTTTGGACGAATTTTTCATTTTGTCAAGAATAAAACAGACAAGTTTTACAATTTGACATGAATAAACATACATTTGTTTCTTGTTCAACATCGTTATTTTCTTAAGACTAAATTGCTATAGATCTATAGAAAAATAAAGACGTCACTGAATCCGGCCTTATTTACCTTATCATAATTTACACCATCAGCAGTATCGTTATCATTAGATTTTTAGGTAGTTACAACAAAAGCTGACTTAACGTGAATGATGTCCTTTGTTTTACATGTTCTAGCTAAGATACTGTAGTGAAATACATGTTTATCAAATATAAATATCCCCTTTTCCTATAAAAAATATGAAAATGTTGGAGTTTTCAGTCTGAGGAGATGATATCGAACTATTTTTGACCTCACAACACCTTTTGCGTAGTTAAACATCAAAGCTAAAAAAAAATTAAAAAAAATAAAAATAAAAACATATTACTGTTTTCAATTCTGGTTATTTAAATCTGCTTCGCGCATGCGCTTCTCAGTCTGAAACGGATAACACTAGTGTAGTTTAGTGACGGCGATGTACATGTACTGTACTTATCTTATAATGGTTATTAATAAATGATGCTACTAGAATACATATAGCTAATAGTGAAGATGGTGACCATGAAAAACACGATTTTAACGATGATGATGATGATGATGATGTCGTCCTGCATAAGGAAAATGTTCGTACCGGTCACTCATCAAAGGCAATGATGCAACTGATGGTGGACCCCAAAGTGCGGGACATATCAACGCACAAGGGGGTCCATTTTTTGGAGCAGACTGCAATGTGCGTAAGACCTACCGCACTTTGGGGTCGGGCCCCTTTGATGCTAGACCCAATGCCTTCCCATATGGCTTATTATGATCAATTGCTCAATGAAATGTCGTTTCAAGGATATTGAAACTGGTCACTAAAAACTGGTTGGTTCTTTAGTGCATACGACCGCTTTATTACGGATTCAACAATAATATCATGTCTCAGATAAAATGAACGGAGATGGGGTCACTCAGGACAAGTTTTACTGTATCAACGACGTATATCAATATTAAAAATGAAATAGCGGTTGGATATCATTTTATTTCAAAATGCGCAATAACTGGAATATTATTTAAAAAAAAACAACAACAATTAAATGGATATAATGAACTAAACACTTCTTTTATGTAAAAATGAGTAGAAGTAACGATTGATATTGGTGATATATATATATATATATATATGCCTTATTCTGTTTCACCACAAATGTGATTTTTTTTTTCAGCATTCTTTCTATATAGCATAATAACAGTGGTATACTTTTATGTAAAAATGAGTAGAAGTAACGATTGATATTGGTGATATATATATATATATGCCTTATTCTGTTTCATCACAAATGTGATTTTTTCCAGCATTCTTTCTATATAGCATAATAACAGTGGTATACTCATAGATATACATTGTATACAGTCACTCGGTTATTTTTTATCTTTGATGATTTTTTGTGAGCTTTATTGATTGGCAGTTTCTGTTTGATTCAGCAAAATGCTGCAGACGACGATGAGTTAACAGAACCTAAGTCTCACTATAAGTTTGCAATATTTTGTTGTTTTCATCCTGTTTTAAAAAGAAACATATACAGTAACACAGGAGCTCGATGCCCAGGCTTTTCCCATGCCCCCCATCATGCCCCACAAACAGGTTAAGTTTTAAAGGTTGAGCTGGAAGGGAGTTTAAAGGTCGTAGTTGCGAGCTCCTGTGTCAATTAAGAATGAATATGTGCCGTGACTTACCAAACACAGGAAACAGAAAACAGATAACCCAAACCTCGATTCTGAAAAACGGAATATAAAGAGAAAATAATAATGGTGAAAACAAAACTTTGACATTGGATTCAATTTATACACATTAAAAATAAATTTCATAAGCAAACTATCATAGACGATACCTCGACTGTCAAGCAAACATCAGTTATAAGCTAACAGACCCTAAGTCTCACTATAAGTACGACTAATAAAATGCCGTATAACACAATAAACACATAACTGTTTAGCTTGAGGGACTTATCAATCTTGTCTCAGGACTTAAACTTAAGTCATTTAGGGCGAATGTCGACCTTTGTGTTGTAACATCCTGTGGACAGGGTTAACATGAGTTAACACAGTGAAGCTCACTGTTTAAGTTATCTTTAATAAAGTGTGCACACTGCAAATTTGAGTGTATCGCACCAAAACAATTGATTTATTTCAAATAAATGTAATTATATGGTAAATAGAAATTACAATTGGTCATTAACTCCTGTACATTATTCCGACAGAATTGATCGAATCAAAAATTAGAAAACGCAAGTTTCAACATCGATATATGCATTGCATAGCAGTAACACTCAAATGACGGTTTGTGAAACTAATTAGTTTTTGAAATGATGTCTAAAACTTAACTTTATTCTTATTAAAATTCATAATATATTGTTAATAAATCGAACCCAATTTGTCTTTAAACGACACATATATGTCAAAATATAGACTTACCCATCATCATTTAAGTCCTATTTTCCTCCATTTATAAAGACTCGAGGATGAGTTTTCGTGTTCTTTGAAGCGTGGCGAGTGGGATATGAAGAGCAATCGGGTATGAACACACAGGCAAGTAACCGTGACAATGTTGCCATGGTGACACTATTTTACACGAAAATTGTATGATTTACTTTGCAAGCATACCACAAAACAAGCGACCCTATGTTGATCATAAATAAATTTTCTGATCACGATCGTTCCTTCTGATCCGATGATTCATGCTTGACTGTTAGATGGCTTGATTGAGAAGGATACTAACATTCGTATGCGGGTACATGTCCGTCCGTCACACACACACACACACACACACAACACACACACACACACTTACTGGTCCCGTCAGTTGAGGGACCGCCAGGTTGTGGGTTCGATCACAGGCCGAGACACTACATATGATGTACCGGTCCCGGTTGCCAAGTGGTTAGAACGTCCGCCCTGGAATCGGGAGGTGCGGGTTCGATCCCCAGCCGCGACATACCAAAGTCGTAAAACGGTACTGGTATAGCTCCCTTGCTTGGCGCTCAGCATATATGGTAGTTCCAGGACTGGTTGGCCCGGTGTCAGGAGAAAGTGACTGGGTGTGGTATCATGCCACATATCTATGGCGTGATACTGCAGTATGGCAGCACTATATTTGTCTCAAGTAGGCATCGTCTCCAAATGACTGAAATACTGTCGGTGGGCCGTTAAACCCATTAAACAAACAAACAAACTATATATGAGACAGACAGACAGACAGATAGATAGATAGATAGATAGATAGATAGATAGATAGATAGATAGATAGATAGATAGATTCTCTCGCTGTCTGTCTGTCTGTCTGTTTCCCCTCTCTCTCTATCTCTCTCTCTATCTTTCTCTTAGTTGTATTTTCAGACGTTTCAAACTATGAGTAAGAAAGATTGGGTGTTTCCTCTTTTTCGACACAGAGGCAACCTTTAAATGTGTGTATATGAAATTAATATAAAATGGACACGGTGGGTGATCAGGAAGTCAGGTAAAGTAACAACAAAACTGGGTGGATGCAGTTATGTGAACTCAACCATCGACTGGAAACAGTCACACCCAAATATTACTCAATGCGCATGCGTACACAAATAATTGAACAACTGATGTTTCGATCCGAAACAGTTATATATATATATATATATATATATATATATATATATATATATGTAAAAAAATAACAGTAACTTACGTTTATCGTTGCAACAACATTTCTTTTCAAATATTTGACTTAATATTAATGTATGTGTAATGTATACAAATATTGAATACAGCAGTGAACAACTTATTTTTTGAGATTTCAGTCAAAATATCTAAGGCAACAGTGAGAAGTCTTCACGAGTTCAGTCCCTTAGAAATGTCTACCAATTAATAATGCAATCATAATCCCATTAAGTAAAATTGTTACATATAAATTATCAAACTTATAAGAATGTATGTCTTATTCATACGTATGTGTTACTATGCATAATGCTTATATGTGAATGTATGATTTGTAATTATATGTATATACCATTTATAATCTGCTCAGTTTTATATATATATATATATATATATATATATATATATATATAAAGCAATGTGTATATAATTATTAGTATGTCCAATTAAAATGGGTTTTCACTTCCGTTGGCGCATGTGCAAATTGGTATTGCAGTCGAATGTAAAGCTGTGATTGAAATAATTTTCAGTGACCGATAATTTTCTATGTGATTGTTTAGGGGTATCAAATACGTGTTTTGTGGTAATTTTAAATAGTTTTGCGTGTGACTGATAATATTTTAAAGTAATAAATCAGTAGATGTTTATATTTTATTGATGTTTATACATATAGGTAATGACCTACTTATCGCTTAACCTGGACAAAGCACATTCCATGTCTTCTGTATTGAGCTTGTTATTATACATAGTTGTAAAATCATATCATGATGTTTGGGATAATTAATGTGTAATGTTTATCTTATTAATATGCAACCGTAATACGAAAAACGTTTGGTGTAGTTAATGCAGTGAATTAGTGATATGTGAACTGTAGTGACGCTCAGATTTTTTCCCTGCAGGCGGTCGTGAGTTGTATTCCAGCTGAGACCTTTTTCTAATTCTTAATTTTTAGAAATTCTTGGATGATAGATATATGTATTGTATGTTTTAAATACTAGAAGTTATACATCCAATATTTGCGTTTGTTAATTTGTATTTGCTTCCTTTTGAATTTAAATTATAGATCACAGGACCCTGATATTCAGTCAGAAAAAAGAGAATTCGACCTCTCTATACATAGATCTAAATATATATAGAGGTCGGTCGGTTTTATTCGACTGAATATGAGGATCCTGTGCATAGTAGACAAGTTAGTTTATAATGTCAAAACAGTAGAAAAAAAAAGAGAAAGAGAGTTAGCTCAATCGGTAAGAGTGTCTCTCAGAATTTTTCCCTGCAAGGGGTCGTGAGTTCTTATCAAACTGGGACCGTTTTTTTGTTGTTTTTTGTTTCTTTTTTTTGGCCGGTATTCTTGCGATATATATGTATAGTATGTTTTAAATACTAGTTTTTATTCATTCATTATTTAGCGTTTGTACATTTAATTTATATTTGCTTCCTTTTGATTTAAATCATAAACTACAGGGTGCTGATGTTCAGTAAAAAAAATATCTTTATATATATATATATACAGAGAGGTCGATTTTTTTTAATATGAGTGTCCTGTGCACAGACAAGTTAGGTTATAAGGTCAAAGCAGTAGAAGGGGGACAGTATGCTTATTGTAAGCCGCCAGTTAAGACATTTTGTTTTAATCTTTTCTCGTTAAAATCTCAAATGTAGTGTCTCGAGATCTAGTCGCATATGTCCGTCACAACTCAAAAAATGGATTAAGGGATTGAGTTTATACTTCTAAATAATGGTCAAATTTATTACCAAGAACAATAATCTACCTTGCCTAATCTCCATTACTTATATATTGAAATTATGGAGCATATTTTAAAAACTATTAATGTATATCATTCTTCCACATGGGTATTTAAAAGAACAATAACTTTATCTTGTCCCATTTCCTCGCATCTTACCTGATTTTTTGGGTAAGATTTAACTTCCATTATCTTTAATATGCATACCATATTGAAGGGATTGACTTTATTATTCACACGTTTTAACTTTCGCTTCTGACAGTACTCTCAGTGCTTTGATTATTTCTTATTATCAATTACAGCAGAAGCATCAACATTATCATCTTGAGTATCAACAATGCCCTTTTCCTCTCAATAAATTTTGCAAACGCGCGGATTTCACTGTAGTTTTCCTGATGATTCAATGCCATTCAAGGATACTGACCCATGTCATTGCCAGTAATCACTTCTGATTTCCAAGCCTATCTAGATCCCTGCAAGCAAGCAATGTCATTCAACTTAATTATAATATTAAGTTAAATAATGAAAAAGTTATGGTCTGTTCTATAATAAGTAATACGGATTGTAAAAAAATCACTATCATACATGCCATTTTGTTTCAACTTCGTCAAAACATCAAGTTATTCATTACAAACATCAGAAGTGCTTTTTTTCTCTCTTGGATGCTCTGTTTATTACCTTGAATATCATCACACTGTTTAAAAGTATGAAACCCTGACAATTACAAGTTGTTTTTTGTTTGTTTGTTTGATTGTTGTTGTTGTTTTTTTTTTGTTGTTGTTTTTTTTCAGACAGGAAATACCATCGCTACAGCAAGAGATGAGGACACGATATCTTCAAAAAAAATTGTCGAGGAATTTTGGATTTACCTAAAAACAGAGATCACAGCTCTTGCTCTTGACAAACGCTTGAAAAATAGTACCGCAGAAGAACAACTAAAAAAACTTAATGCAAATATCGATGAAATCAGTTATAGGAGGTACGTATGAAAAAAAAATGCTTTAAAAGTTGGTTTTATGAGATATGTCTATTTCATTTATGGAAGAACTTGATGAAAGGAAGTGTCACACACAATGTCCATAACTCTGGGCCGATCTTGATCAATATTGTCAGCCCTTTATTTATTTACTCCATGGATACTGTTGACGTAATTCAATCTCAATTAATATTAAACAACATGAAATTTAAAACAATGGAATTTTTGCTATGAAGGTGAATCAGCCATGAATTCAATGACAGCAAACATCTGCAACGTTTTGTTAATGCCACACAGGGCTTATTTGTTGCCTGTCATCCTAATTAATCTTGTACGTGGGAATTCTTATTTCATTTGCTAATGATTTGGTTGCTGAAATCATGAAAATCTACTTCTTTTAAAAGCCTGTTGAGAAGTCTCTTGTACATATGTCACTGTATGCCTGTGTGCGTGCGCGTGTGTGCGTGTGTGGGAGGGGTTTTCTATGAAAACAAATCTCTAGTTGAAATACTGTTTATAAGCGTAATGGTATGTGTCATATAATGATCACACTTACTACAAATTATTCTTGAATCACATTGCAGATGTCAGCAACACAATGTAGAAGTCTTCTTAAATTTCTATTTTCTATTTTACTATGTACAAAATCCACATCGCTCATCTTTTATGTAGTACAATGTATTCAAGAACATATATTTATCAATTATAACGAAACATATATAATGGTTTGCAGCTGGTATATAAAAGTTAATTAAAATGGTTCAAAGAGAGCTACAGAAACATGACATAATTTCGCCGAAACACATTAAAATTGTTCTACCTTCCATCTGAAATCACAATGCACATTGCTTTAAGGTAGCAACTGATAAAACTATAAAGTCGTATATTTACTTTGCATATATTTATTTTTCATTTTTACTGAAGACGATTGAATAAATGAAAAAAAGAAAGAAAATGTAAACTGATTTATACGAAACTTAGCATTTTTTTTTTGAAGGAAAAGAAAATATCTTTCTTTATTTCTGCATATTGAATTATATAAATCCATAATCACATTCAATTAATGCCCAATAGTTCATACTTTCAGATGGATGCACATAAAAGACATGAAATCCATGTGCTTAAATGCGATATCGGCTTGGAACAATATGCGAAAAGACCTATTAAACATCGAGGAAAGTTCGGGCTTGAAATATATTGGGCTTCTCGTGGAGAATGCTGATGATTTCCCCAGGTAAGAGAGAGAGAGAGATTATATAGCTACATACACATAAACACAAGTGTGAGCCCGCGATATACATAAGCAAAATAAATAAAATAAATAAATAAATAAAATAAAAAATAACCAGTCACATGTTACATGTAACCAGTCACAGACATAATCCTGACATCAAGCCACTACCCTGATATGCTGAGAGCCAAGCAAAGGTAATAAACCAGAATTATTTTAATGGCATTTGGTATGTCGCGGCCGGGGACCGAACCCACGACCTCTCGGTAACTGGCCAGATACTGTACTCACTGAGAACAGTGTGATCTAAATAGTGAAATGTGTTTCAAGTTGGTAGAGAGAGAACTGGACCAATTAACTGACATTGTGGACGCGCCCAGTGACTGGAAGAAACAGGAATCCTTGTACCTGGGTGAAATGATTCAAAAGAATATGTATGACCTTCAGGTGAGGCTAGGATGACCTTGCACAAGGGCACTTTGAAACAATTTCAGGTCTGAAAAAGTTTTCCTGCATATGAATGCTATTATGCAATTAAGGTAAACCATCCATCGTTAATTGTGAGCATGATCCCTCAAATGATCTTGTGACTTTTATTATAGAAAATACACAGTACAAGCCTTTATACGAGGGCGGGTCAATAAATAACCAGCCTAACCTATTTCGGGTTGAGATCTACCTCTTCTTTTTCAATATAATTTCCCTCCAGGGCTATGCACTTGGACCAACGGTGTTCAAGTGCCATCAGCCCAGAAGTGAAGAAGTCAGGGTCCTTTCCATGGAACCACTCCTCAACTGCCGCCACGACTTCTTTGTCAGACTGGAAATGACGTCCACGTATATCATTTTTCAAATTTGGAAAAAGGAAGAAGTCGCTAGGAACCAGGTCTGGTGAGTAGGCAGGGTACGGTATTAATTCATACCCATATCGCTCCACAGCATCCATTGCAACTTTACAAGTGTGGACTCTTGCATTGTCCTGTTGCAGCAAAACACAATTGGAGAGTTTACCACGGCGTTTCTCGCGGATGGCGTTCCTCAGCTGGTCTAGCAAGTTTGCATAGTATGCTCCGGTTATTGTACTTCTCTTGGATAAA
>CM037793.1:12199352-12215833 GCA_021229015.1 Solen grandis | reverse complement strand
GATGGAGTTTTTTTACATATTCTGTTTCTCATTAATATTAGAAATCTGGTGGAATGTACATAAACATGCTGTTTGGATTACTGTTATTGTTTTAATATATTAAGTGAGTTTGTGGTGAAAATGCATGGTATAAATGTATTGTAAATTGTGGAGTATCAAAACAATGTGTATGAATCAGAAATATGAAGAGAATGTTGTAGAATATCAGGGTATCACTAGACAAAATGAGAGGAAGGAGCGCATGGTATTTTAGAAGAAAATGAAAGAGTTACAATCTAGGGGATGGAGAGAGAGAGCTATACTCTAGTGGAAAAAGGGAGAGAGAGAGAGAGAGAGCTATAATCTAGTGGATAAAGCGAGAGATATAATCTAGTGGATAAATAGAGAGAGCTATAATCTAGTGGAAAAGGGAGAGAGAGAGAGCTATAATCTAGTGGATTAAGAGAGGGAGCTATAATCTAGTGGAAAAAGAGAGAGAGAGAGAGCGAGCTATAATCTAGTGGATAAAGAAGGGGAGGGAGCTATAATCTAGTGGATAAAGAGAGCAAGCTATAATCTAGTGGATAAAGAGCAAGAGAGAGAGAGCTATATTCTAGTGGATAAAGAGAGAGAGAGAAAGAAAGAAAGAGAGTTGTAATCTCATAGATAAAGAGAGAAAGTAACTGTGGAGCCACCAGTGAGGATATGACCCCTTTTATTGAACATAACAGTTTGTGAAGAGGCAGACTTTCCAAATATTTGAAATTCTTGCCCCTTCAGTTTGTCAGAGAGGAGTTCCTGTGATTAAATGGTAGAGGCACAGTATGCTACAGGCTCTTGAAATGAGTTTAAATGAGATGAGTTTAATGTTTGTAAGTTATGTTTATTACCAGTTGTTGATATAATTTTCTCGAAGACTTGTAAGTACTGTTAGGTTGAGAGCACTGTGTTACCATGGTTAACTATGTTTAGCACATGCATATCACATACTTACTCCAGTCAGTCTGTGTTTTCATTACTTTCTAATAAAGTGTAGTGAAATTTGATTGGATATTCAAAGATATGTTTTGATGCCTTGGTAAGCAGAGGGGACCCAGAACAGACAGATCAGGTCTCCAATTTTCTCATACAATATTCTAGCTCAGTTTCTACAAAGTCTTCACAGTTAAGAAAATGTTGCTGTTTCATACACCATTGATCTAAAGTTCAGTAAATTAATATTCATAGTCAAACATTTGTTCATGATTCATGTGGTTACTTAATGATTAACAGATCACTGAACTTAAATTGTATATGCAACAATGGATTTTTAGCTCACCTTTCCCAAAGGTGAGCTATTGTGACTGATGAATGTCTGGCGTCAGCGTCAACATTTAACTTAAAAAAGCATCTCCTACTGGGCCAATTTTTGGTCCTGACTACTTTGAATAACCAAGATACAACTGTCGTACAAATTTGAAAAATCTTCTTTTTCTTAGCATAGATGTTCCTTTGGTCACTTTTTTTCTAGACTGTTAAAATTATTTGGATCTATCTAAAAATATGGCTGTCAGGGGGCTGAACCCATAATATCATAAGATATTTGCTGTTTCATTTCCTCTCATTAATATCTGGTTCTCGGGTGAGGGATTTAAGGGACTTCATGGCTCTCTTATTTATTGTCATGTAGACTCTGTAGAACTTGAGCAACAATATTGTATTAACAAACACAAGGGACCTTCAGGAGGCAGTCTGATCTGGGTCAAACATGTCTATCTGAGGTAAAGGGTTTAAAAAAAATGACAGAGTAACACTGACTTCACATTATTTTTGCCTGATTTGTTATCGGTAAGATCTGTGGTTTATCAGGCAAACCTATACCTACAAGGTGTTATCAGGCCTTGTAATCATGTGGCCAGGGACTCCAGTCTTGCTCCTTCCAGTGTTTATATGTATAGAGTTCTCCCATAGAAACCCAATAACTGCCTGGAATAGGAAGGAATCTGCTTGGATTATTTTTGTTTCCCCATCTTAAAACTCTTGGCACATGTAAAATGATAGGAGGAAAATGTATGTGGTTGTTTTTGTTTCAAATATGTTTTCTGTGGTTTCCATGGTAACAGAATTGTGAACTAGATATTAAAAACAACAACAGCAACATATTTGCAAGGAATGGTGGGATTTTTCATGTTTAATTCATGATTTACACTACCCCACATATTGAGGAATTTTATATATTGTTTTCTGTTGTTGTCAATGTGTCTGCCCAGTACCTCCTGAACCTCTGTGGGGCCTCCATGGCCGAGAGGGTAAAGTCGCTGACTTTAGCACTCACTCAGCCCCTCACCGCATGGGTTCGAATCCCGGCAAGGTCATTAGGATTTTCATATGTGGAGGCCTTCCAGCTGGCTTGCGGTAGGTCAGACTGGTTCTCCCCGGATGCCTCCGTGCATTCGGGGTCTTCCTCCACCTGTAATTAGCTGGACGTCGCTATATGACTGAAATACTGTCTAAGCGACGGTAAACTCAAATAGTCAAGTCAAGTCCTGAACCTCTGATATTCATAAAACCATGCACACATGTCAACCCTAGTGAGAGGGCAGGCCTTTTTCTGGCGCATCTACGGGTCCGTTAAACGGACCCATTCCCAATGACAAATAACGTGTATTTTTCCCAATTTTGATAAAAAATATTCCCAATGCGAGTGAATAAAATTCCCACTGCCTAAAAGGAGAAAAAATGAACAAATATCGCCTATTTATTGAGATGTTCAGTCCCATCAAAACTTGTTTATGATACGACAATGAAAATGGCAGACGTATTCCGAAAAAAGTAAAGACACTATTACGCGGTAACCACGGTTTTCGGGAAAGCCTGTTTGCCGATCGATTTTTAAAGTCCATTCCATTTGTGATTCCCTAAAACGATAATTTCATTATAATTTACAAATTCTAGTTGCCTTTTTACCTTTAATGCATTTCAAGATGTAAATATCGAAAAAAGGTTTATTCCCGGAGAATTGTCTTGTGTGTCCCGGTTTTTAGCGTGCACTATTCACGTTGTCAAGATTTCGTCGCACAACAGTAAGTACTACGCAAAACGCATTCGTAAAAAAGATAAAGAGGGGACAAAAAAGTTATATTCGTATTTTTCAAAACAAGTGAGGAGAATGCTGCCTCAACATCAACTGATTCAACAGTGCCTGCCGATTGTCCTGAACAACCGGCACCTGTAGACCCTCCCGAAAAAAACAAATGAAAAAACGGCTGGAAAAACCCATTCCGAAAAAGCAACCCCTATATCATTTCAAGAAAAATCCCCCTTGAAATTTGTTCCTAAACTCTCAAGCCTGATGACCATCTGTGCTGAAGGTCCAGGCCAGTTACTGAATGAAGACCTTGAGCAAATGTGCAACATCTTTAGAGATGCTTAGGCCAGAAAAATGGCATTGTAATAATGTTCAGTAATGAGAAACATAATTGAAAAAAAAAGAAGAAATAAAGAGAATCATAATTAAGGCTTGGAATTATATGTTCTAAATTCTTCCCAAAAAAGGTTGTTTTCGCGCGAAAAATTCCCAATTCCAAAAAAAAATTAAAAATCCCAAAATGGCAAGAAAAAGGCCTGGAGGGTGTTCAGAGAAAATGTTTCAGTTATATGAAATAAAGGTCAAGGTCAATTAGAGAGGTCAGAGATCATGGTTGTGATATTTGTTTCTGCCCTGTATCTATTTGAAGCTCTAGTCTGATCAAGCTATATTGCACAAGTAATTACATACAAGAAGATAAAATCCAAATATTTAGAGAGGAACAATTTTTGAATCAGTGTGGAGAAGAACTGAAAGGTTTTTACAAAATGTTTATTCAGAGAATGTTTTACCATTCTCACAATTACTAGGAACAGATGGAGTGGATCAGAGCAAGCCTGAAAATCAGATGTAGATAAGGGTCGGTAGTTACTGGCTGATTGTATGTGAGAGGGACACAGGCCATTAAGGGTCTGGTTAGATAGGCTGGCAGGGGGCAGGGTGAGACAATCAGGGCAGGATGTGGCTCGTTGTCCGGGTTAGGCCTGGTTAACCCTACATTCACATGGTGAGTGTTATATGTGGGTCACTTAGCTATGTGACCAGTATAGAGCTTAGTCTTGACCAGCTACTGTAAGTAAGGATATTATGTTGTTTGCAGCTGGTTGGTCCTGTGTAGATCCATTAAAAAACACACTTCATTACAACATGCTCCATTATAAAAGTTCCATTACAACCTGCTCCATTATAAAAACAAGCTTCATTTTAACATATTCAATTATAAAACAAGCTTCTTTATTTCATGCTCCATTATAACACACTTCATTATAACAGGCCCATTATAAAACACACCCCATTATAACATACTCCATTATAACATACTCCATTAGAACACACTCCATTATAACATGCTTCATTAAAGCACACCCCATTATAACATACTCCATTATAACATACTCCATTAGAACACACTCCATTATAACATGCTTCATTATACCCTCTCCATTATAACATGCTGCATTAAAGCACATCCCATTATAACATACTCCATTAGAACACACTCCATTATAACATGCTTCATTATACCCTCTCCATTATACCATACTCCATTAGAACACACTCAATTTAAACATGCTCCATTATTAAGTGCTTTATTATAACTTGCTCCGTTGTGATTCATGATCCAATAAAACTGGTGCAAACATTGGACTGCAGACCCTGTGTTCTTAAAATATGCGAGTACAATCTCAGTCTCAATTTTAAGTATATCATACTTAAATCTATATTGAAACTGATAGGCATAGTTGGAGTCTTTTTTTGTTTTGTTTTTAAGATTGTGAGGCCTGATCTCTATTTGTGATTTGTTTTGTTGATTATACAAGGTGCATTTTCACAGTTATGATTGGGTCTAGTGTAATGTGATTTATAATGGAGCTGCACCTGCAGTTGAGATAAAGGAGAAGTACTGTTAAACATGTTTAGACTGGGATTATGTGTTTAGTCTGGACTGGATTCTCCATAGTCCATTTTAGTGTAAACTGATGTACTTGAGTCGTATGGAATTGGTCCCATAACTTGTCATTCCTTTGATGTTTTGGGAATAAAGAAATACATATTGAAACAGATCAAGAAAAAAAGTGGCTGTGAAGCATGCTGAAGAAAAAAAAAAAAAAAAAAAAAAAAAACAGCAGTTTTGCTTTAATACCTTCTGTTTAAAAAATACTTTAAAAAATACTTTTTAACTCACCCTTAACATATTTTGCACTATTAGAGGTGGAAAAATTAAAATAAATGTTTCGACACCTTAGCAATTACAGCAGACCTAGGTCAGTGTCTTCTCTGTTTGCTTATACAATACTGCACTGCCTTTAGATCTACAGTAAAGACAAAATTTATTGTTTGAAATAACATCCAGTTTGGTAATAATATTTTTAAAATTTATATGTGTAAACACCCACCCCACTAGTCTCCCAACCCATTAAAGGGATAGGGGATGAATTTATTTTCATGCAAAATTGAGCTCATTCAGTTTCTGTTCCAATTTGTAATCCCTTTACAAAGTACTGAATGAATGGACAGAGCTATCAACAAACACAAACAGTATAGAACTTGATTAATCTGGAAATATACATTTGATAATAATATTACCTTTTTAAGATAAACTTTGAAAAGTTGTAGTCAGTTAAACAGTTGTGATGCTTCCTTTTATATGTCAAACAAGTGTGTCTATTTAAATAACAGGAACACCATTCATACAGTTAGTAACCCATTTACCAGAGTACCAGCTGGTATTCAGAGCAAGATGTCATCAGCCCAATTCCTTGCTCATTATGTAACAATCAAAATAAGTCACTATGACCAAGATGAAACATTGTGTATCAATAAAATTGGATTATAATGTCAATAAAAATCACTGCTTCCCTTTGCTAGGGATGAAGAGGGAGAGGAGGATAATAGCGATGGTGCTGAGGATGAATGTCAACACTAATAGCATCACTTTGCGCTTTGCTTTCAGCCTTTCTTAGTGACATTGTTCACAGCAAGATGTTGTTTTATTGAACAGTTAACATTTTGGGGTTTGTGGTGAAAGGGGCATTTTTTTTTTCCTTCATGAAAATATTTTATCCTTTTCTTAAATTACCCCCATGTGTAATGAATGAACTAGACCTTTTTTGTTAACATGACCAGTCATTCTTGAAAAATAGGAATACTAGTCACCAGGCCTTGACACTTGCTTGAACAGTTAGCTTATTTCTACAGTTTAATATAAGGTGATAGTTTTGATCACTATGGTACAAAAGTATTTTATGTACTCCACATCTCAATTTTATGACATGTTTGTTTCAGAATGATGAGAAATAAAATAGCTATGACGTGT
The DNA here is from genome assembly GCA_021229015.1 of Solen grandis. Taxonomy (NCBI): domain Eukaryota; kingdom Metazoa; phylum Mollusca; class Bivalvia; order Adapedonta; family Solenidae; genus Solen; species Solen grandis. The sequence goes on along the minus strand of CM037793.1, from coordinate 12,209,471 downwards.
TTATAGCTCATCATAATGTTTTTTTATCTCTCTATAAATATGATAGAAATTAGGAACAGTTGACTTTTTCTGGTATATTTAAGCACTGTGTTGGTGAAGCAATGATCTTTGTATTGCTTCTATAATTCATGCTTTCAATATTATTTTGAGTTTAATTTTCTTAGGATAGTAAGATAAAAACAAGGTATAGCAGGAATAGGTTTGACCATGTTGATTATAATGCATAGGAATTCTTTACTTAGCACCCATTGGATGTTCCATGTTTAATGCTGGACTTTCTGTTCTTTATTATAGTATTTAAAGTAAATTATCAGATTAGCCAATAGAAACACTGGGATATCATGTGATCAGTGGTTGACTTCTGAGTTACATAAAAGAATACACAGATTTGTTACACTGTTTGTGAGCGGTTGACTAAATCATGAATGGAAATTGGAAAAAGGACTTACAGTTCAGGAAAGGACCATTGGAAAGTAAAATCAGACTGAACATAGGTTGATATTTGTGTTCTTAAAGCACATGTGGTAGAGGGTAAAAATGATTGTTCATCTGTTTCACTGAACTGCATTTCACAATTTTAGAATATTTTGTGTGGAAAACAAAACTCGCTTAAATTCTTTGAATTCATGTACCAAAGAATTCTTTTCATATTAGGTGAAGTGAATCTGGCCTCTTTAGTGAAACTGTGTTGCCCATATACAAAGCTCTTCCAGACCAATGTTGAAGATCTCACAGGTGGTTATGGTTAAGTGAAATTGCCTGGGAATAATACCTGGAACTGCTGATAAGATAAAAAAAAAAGACATGAAAACACTTAAAGGATTGGTTCAAAGATGGTCTGTAAATCTAGGTAAGGATGATACACAAGATTTATGTTAACAAATGTAACCTGTTATAATCCATGCAGACATATGGTTAGGGGCATTTTCCTGTTAGACCTAAAACCAAAAAGGAGGTGTCTTGAGCCTGGTGTTCTCATATATATTAAATGTACTGAAGAAAGATTGCTAATTGTTCAAACTCAAGTATGACCTGTTCATTTAATAGGTATTTGAGCCTGAAGTCTAAGTTGGATTCTGAGATAGTATGTAACTATATTTTGAGAACTGGAAGCCTGGATAAGTTATAGTGAACAATGACTGTTTGAGGTTCTGGGTTTGAGCTCCAAAATTGGGGTAAGAATATTTTAGGGCCTTAACCTTCCTAGCTGAGGGCCTCCGTAGCCAAGAGGGTAAAGTCGCTGACTTGAACAATAACTCAGCCCCTCACTGCGTGGGTTCAAATCCCAGCAGGGTAATTCCAGCTGGCTTGCGGTAGGTTGGTGGTTTTACTTGGATGCCTCTGTGCATTCAGGGTCTTCCTACACCTGTAATTAGCTCAGGATGCCGCTATATGACTGAAATACTGTCAAAGCGACGGTAAACTCAAATAGTCAAGTCTTCGTAGGTGCAGTGTACAGGCTCCGTGTGCTCAGAAGGAACTTATACTGGAGTATGATTTTTAAATTCAGACTGAGTATTGTCACTGTAGAATCAGTAGGAATTTTAGTATAAATTGAGAGCTAACTTGAAGAGTTAAGGCTTTCCATTATTAGATCTAATGAGTGGGATTAGTAAATCACAAAATAAAGAGTTGGTTTCCAACATCTGACTATGTTATATTTGTCATTGTGAATCTATACTATAAATCAATATATAATAACATCAGCTTCAATCATTGAATGCATTAATATTTTCCATTACCTCATGCACATTCATATACAAATTTATGACTTGATGATTTTAAGCTCACTTGAGCTCAGTATGAGCTATTAGGATCTTTGAATGTGACTGTTTTCTGTCAAGCTGTCGTCCACAATTAGTTTGTTTGCACTCTAGCATCTTCATTTCTGAAGCAATTATTTTCAAATTTTATGATAATGTTTATGGCCATAATCTCTTGGCCAAGTTTGATTATATCATGGATGATATCAGATAATAAGGTTAGGAGTTACAGTGCGGCTCGCGTTCAAGTTGGCATTTTTTGCGTGTAACGTGCGTTCCGTGTCCGTGTAATGTGCGTGTAACGTGGGTGTAACATTCTCAACGTGTGGTCCGTGTAGCATCGTTTATATCGTGTGTAACGTGTTAACCGTTCAGCTGTTCAAAACTGCTGTCCGAGATGGACATAAACATATAGATTTGTAAATTGTAACATGTCACGGTGTAAAATCATTCGGCTTATTGTACTACAACCCTGATGGAAATGAGTCTTGATCGAGGTAAAAAACACATATTATCATGTGTGTTTGCGTCCTGTTTTATGCATGAAAAAACAACTGCTTACATGTGCATCTGGTGTGAAATGATACAACCTATGCTGTTGGATATACCATATTTCATAATGCACATTGCTTCAACTTTATATAAATTAATAATAAAATACGACTTACTGATTTCCTAGGTCTCCTCAGTCCTCACGAATATTATAACCACTATTTATTCCGTTTACAGGTAAAATGTAACTCAAAATTTGCTGGCTCGGAATTTATACTCTATCGTGCTGGTGGCACGTTGTGTCGTTTAGCAGGGACTTCTTGTGTATTCCAGTTTGACACGATACACAATCTATGCACAGGAAATATTTAATTTTGACACCCAAGACCAAGAGTACATTTGAGGAAGTTAGGTGTCAGACTGGCTAGCTGGACTCGGATTATACGTAAATCGTCACCTTGGCCTGGTACATATAACTTAACGTTGACGATTTATGTGTAATTCTCTCTCTCCGCCATCTCTCTCTCTCTCTCTCTCTCTCTCTCTCATTAGCCTAGATGTGATTATAAAAATTTAGGAAAAATTATTTAAATGAATTGCGTTTTTAAATTGATTCGATAAACTGATAAATGATTAGGAATTAATTGCCGAAAGCATAATTATAACTACTCGCTTTCATCTATTTAAGGAAAAACTCAATAAGATTAACTTATTGATCGATTGCGTTTTTTGAATTTATTCGATAAACTGATAGGAAATTAGGAATTAATTGCCGAATGCATAACTTTAAATACTCGCTTTTCCATACATATCCTGGTGATGGTACAGGTAATTATAAAGATAAAATGGGCTCAATTTTTCCACTCCTAAAACTATTGAATGTTTTTATCAGTCTTTTGAAAATCGTTTGGGGTTGGTTGTTTTGTCTGTCTTCCAATAATGAGTAATCATACATTGTATACACAGATTCGTATAATCGTCAATTCTATTCGTTTTCTTATTAAAAGAATTAGAAAAAAAAAAGATTGATAAGTGTCTATGGACGAAAACAACTACAGCTAGTATATGTGGCTAAAATTATAGATTACCAACAATACAATACGATTTTTTTAATTCTGTGTTCAGATTTGTTTCAGTAAATGGCCAGATGGGTAATTAATTAAATAAAAAGGTAACTCCTTTGATGTTTCATTTATTGATTATATATGGAAATTTTGTTCCCAAACTTTAATGATAGTGTGAAAAATAGATCATACGCATTGAATGGAGTATGCATTCATACATTGTACATGAACGGGATCATATAAGAATAAAAAAGTAATCATTTCTGTCAGATCTTCGACGTATCTAAAAGAACAAACATGAAATATAAAGTTTACTAGCAATTACATGTAGTTATTATAAATCTAAAAGGAGAATTTAATACGATCGCTTGTCTCTTGATTCCTGCTTTAGTTCTCTTATTAACTAATGACGCATAGAGAAGTAGTCTATGGACGAAAACAACCGAGTTGACCGAATAAGCCGGCAGCGTTTGCATCGTGCATCGTTCGTATCGTGTGGACCGTGTATCGTGTATATGAACCAAACGTGTAACATACGTGCACCGTGTAACGTGCGTGTAACGTGCGTTCCGTGTCCGTGTAACGTGCGTTCCGTGTGCCAACTTGAACGCGAGCCGTACTGTATGACCTTTTTAATATTAAAAAATCACAGATTTCACTTTGTTTGCACTCTAGCGTCTTTATTTCTTAAGCAATTATTTTCAAACTTTATGATAATGTTTATAGCCATAATCTCTTGCCCAAGTTTGACTATAGCTGATATCAGATAATTAGGTCAGGAGTTATGGCCCTTTAATTAATAAAAATGCCAGTTTCTCACACTTCATGACAATGTTTACAGCCATATCTCTAAGTCGAGTTCAGCTTCAAATTTTGACCACAGGTTCTGTTTGGTTTGTGGAATTGAAATGATCCCATGGATTATTTATTCAGTACAACTTTGTTATAATATAGTAACTTTTACAATGAAGGCATATTTTCTCAGGTGAGCGTGTTCAGGGTCATCTTGGCCCACTTGTTTATTGCTGACCTTTAAATGGTATTTGAAACAATGGATTTCATTGCAGTGAAGACTGTAGATTCTGAGCTATTCTGATCAGACAGCTACTAGAAGGGTCTATCTGATCTTGGTCTGCTTGATTTGCCAATGCATCAGTATGAGGAAATGGATTAAGAATGGATCCACTTCCTATTTCCTTTAGATGTCTAAACACAATGTAGAGTGCTGAATATGTCCATCATGTACTATGGCACTTGACACCATATTTATATGCTGAAACTATTGCCCACTAAAGGATGGTATGACACACACAGTGTGTCACTGGCTGCAGTATTTGGTGTTGTGTTTATGTGGCTCAGTTAATTAAGACATGATTATTGTATTGTCATTTGCTGATAATTCTAATGTGTGCAGGGGGATTGGAATGGAGTGTGGGATTTAAAGTAGTGTGGCTGTTGGTACCATTTGACGTTCCTGGATGAATTATCTTCTCTGTATTTACTGTATGTTTTTCATCTTGATTTATTTTATCTCAAATTCTTTACCTTTTGAATACGAAGTTAACATTACCATTATAAATTATACCATTTCTCTGTTTGGTCCCGCTAGCAGTCACTTGCCCAAGGAAAGGGTTCCATGTTGGTTCCCTGCTTGTATCCTGTTCCCTTCAAGTTTCTACAAGCATTCATATTACTGTTAATGGCAACTGAAGGTAGAGCTCATCAGAGCTTTGAAAAATCTGACCCAATTGAAGGGTTCTGTGGTCCAGTAATAATGGGTTTGAATCTTGATCGGTGGGAACAAGAATCTTTCATGACCTTCACAGGGCCAGTAAATACTGGTTCAACCCAGGAACCATCTAAAAGGATTTGCACTAATTAATATATAAAATAGATTTAACTGGGAAAACAATTTTCTGCCTCAACAAGTTTATATGAGGTACTATTTACATGCAGTGGTACTTTGCCTTGTAACAGTGAAGATGAGTAATGAAAAGAACAACTGTATCACACGGAATTACTTGTACATTTGAGTTTTATGTATACTGGGTACAAGGGTTATTACATTGATAATTTGATATAAATGATTCTTGATTACATTTCAGGCAAGGCCCTAGAAGACCCACCGCGTGTGATAGAGAATGAGTATGAACCCATTGGTAACATCTTCCCAGGGCGCGTAACAGCCACAGCAACCGCAACAGCCTCTGTCATCCAGTCCTACACTCCGTCGTCAACACCACCACCCTTAGCGACCAGTCCCCCGCCAGCCAAACCTGACCTGCCACCAAAGCCGCCCGGGTTACAGAAGATGGGCGAGCCCGGGCAGCCCCCAAAGAGAGTAAAGGGGCTTCACAATTTTAAGGGCTCCAATAATGATGAGGTATGGTTTGTCTGATTCCCTTTTAGTTCCATCTTATGACAGTTGTTTTGGACATCTAGTAGATGAGATACAGGGATACAGTCCTTTGTGTCCTGCCATTTAGAATCTTGATGTTCTTTTTAGCTTGTCTGTTTGGAAGAAAAAGTCATTATGAACGCTGGGTCTTTGTTATTTTCCTGCAAAAACTTAGATCATGGGTTCAATAGGCAGATACTGTAAAGTCCTGATTTTTCATTGACATTAAAATTCATTGAATATGCCATAAGGTACAAAATTTCAAGGATGAATTTAGAACTAAATCCAAGCTCTATACTAAATGGCCAGTTACTCAGTTACTATTGCGTCAATAGCCAACACCTGAATTAATGAAAATTAGTCCCCCATGAAAATAAAAAGTTTGATGTTACCTTGGAAATTTCAAAAACAACACTTATCATACGAAGTTAAATTACGGAATGTTAAAGAATTTTTAAATGACTACACACAATGATTCACCATTGCACCACAAAGCAGTTTCAGATGTTCAGGTACGATATGTGCCATTACGAATCAGCCATATCTGCACCTGTTAACCCTTTCCCTCATAGAGGAAACCATGAAAAGACCTATGCGAACAGCATAAAACCAGATCAGCCTGCGAGTGATCAGGTTTTATGCTGTTTGCTGCTCCTCAGTGGTCTGGTAATGAGGATTTTACAATTAAATTTGGTGAGGTTTAACTGTGGTTTTCTGCTGATCAGGCTTTATGTGATACCTATTGAGTGCGTCAAAATGAGTCTATATGAGGGAAAGGGTTAAAGAAGAAAAAAGTCATGGACTTAAGTATCAATACTCTTTTTGCAATTCATGTGTTTTGATTATATTTTGAAAAAGATCAAAAATCTGACATGAATACAGATTCACTTGATTTTTTCAGCCCAACGTAAAGCAAATTAGATTTCCCTATCTGAAAGAAATATTTCAGATAGCAGAAGGAATTTTCTCAGGTTATAATGTAATATAAATCATTCAGAATGTTTCTATTCAAGATTTCTGGGTTTTCATCAAGATAGTGGGTGCTTGTTGAGGTAGTTTTTATTTTAATGTCTGCCAAAAAATGCCTCCGAGAAGTGTCTGGTTCACTGCTAACCAGGTGAAGCATGCTGGGTAGAAGACAGGGCTCCCACAGACAGGAAACCAAATAAATTATCTTCTTAAGGTTCTGGTACCCTGCAAGCCAGGTGAAGAATGGAGAATGTGGGGTGATGTGTAGGGTACCAGTTCAGAATCAGGGCTACCACACACACGGGACTGAAAAATTTAAGAGATGAAAATTGTAATTATATATTTGTATTAGCCAAGAATTCAGGGTACATTGATTTCGGAGTATTTCAAATAAAAAAAAGTATCAGAGGTTTTCATCCAGCGGTTTTACACAGTTTTAGACCTCTGATAAGATAACTGCAGGTTCATAAAGCATAATGCATGAATATAAATAGAAATGTCAAGGAAATGCTACATTTGTTAGATATGTATGAAATCAGCATCCTTATCTTGAAGTGAAACAGGAAATGTCATTTAATTTCCTACATTCCCTTGCTAAAATCAGTATAATGTTAGGAAACAAGTTATTTTCATTAGGTTTTTTTTTTTTTATTATTTATACACTTACACTGAAATTTTTTTTCTACATAGATAGTGTTTGTAAATTTGTTCTCAAATTTGCATATCTTTAGATGCTTGCATTTGCACTGAAGTCTTTTTAAGCATTTGAGGACTATGAACATAATTTAATCAGCTGATTTTAAGATGTATAGATAACCTTATTACTGAGAATTATCATATGAAGAGGACTTCAGGCTAGCCTGCTGCAGGTCGGTTCCATTTCTAGAGGAACATAGGGGTCCTTTGCCACCTGCAAGTGCAATTATAGTTTTCTTAATGACTATTGGACACTGGCTGTTAATTGACAAATAATTTCCCCATCATAGCCTGAATATAACAGCACTTGCTGACAATCTGATCAGTATAGTTATGTATCCTTTAGTTTCATCTCCTAGTTTTGTTCTTAACACCTCCTAGTTGAGGGGCTATGGGTCATCTTCTCTTTGGAAACAATCCCTGGACTGACAACCTAATTCCCGATGACTGTGCTGCCCTGTGTTCTAATGTGAATTTAAACACAGACTGGTGCAGACACCGCCACTTATCAAGGGAGTGACAGACATTAATTTCTTGAGGTGATAAATGTTCCAGATACAGATTGCCAGTATTGGCATTTTCTTCTTTGGAACTTTCTATAGGTGATTAATGTATGAGAAGTGCTTGGTAATGGTGGAGGTGAGAAAATCTCAGGAGCTGAGCAAGTTTTCATCACCAATTTGTCTTCTTCCTTGCAGTTATCCAGCCAGTCTATTCAATGAATAGGTCTGAGTGGTGACCACTTTTAGTTGGATTACAAAAGAACTTACTCATATTGAGATTTGGACTTTGCTATATAAATGAATTGTTGACCTTTTATTGCAGCTTTTCACAGGCCTTAAAGTTTTCATAAAATTTACTTTAGCAAAAACTGTTTACTACTTAAATGTATTTAGGAAATTGTCTAACTAATGTGGGTGGCCACATCTTGCTTTTTGATGGTCTAACATACAGTATGGTTTTATATTGGCTGATTTATTAGTCCCCTACTTATGTTTACACAGGAGGGAACTATAGATTTGCCCTCCTTCTGTCCGTCCATCTGTTCATCTGGATCCCACGAGATTCTGCATGTCACTTTATTGTTGTTTTTTTTCTCCAAAAAATTCTGGATGCACTGGTAACTGAAAATTTATTCACCTCACTGGTAGGGGACTCGTGTGTTACATGCAACACCAGTTATCATATGTAGCTGCATGGGCCTCATTTTTGTTGATTCAGCTGTTCTGTTTGTATGATTTTTTCCCAACCTCAGAGGTCTGCCTCCACCTGTAATCAGCTATATGACAGAAACACTATTGCCTTGACAGATAACTCCAAAACAACAACATTAGACTGACATAGTGCAAACCTGAGAACCCAAGTGCGGAAAAATTAAGCTTCTGCAAGCAAAATAAACTTATAGACAGACTTGTATGATTGATGACGTGTAGCACAAGGTGAAACTGAGGTGATTGGGATAGAAACCAATGGCAAAGACTGTTGGTGTAAACACCAGTTCCAGATAATTTCTAGAGTAAATTCCATCTAGATGACACATATATATTCCATATGGTATTCTTTATACTGATCTAACTGTAGAACTGAACAGATATTTTAGCAATGACTTACTTTTCAACACATGTAGTAGTAAGTGGTACCCTACATTAGGAACCTAAAGGCTCAAGACTGAAGATATTATGAAATACATTGGTTGTTCCATCAGAGTCCAAAGAACACTCTTGAATATATCTCTTAGTTAAATTATATAGCTTTAATGTGCTTCTTTGGTCTGATAGGTCAAGGTTATTGATACTAAAAAAGGATTGGAATGAGATACTGTAATCAGGTTTAAAAGATATATAGCTTGAGTAAAGATAAAGCTTTGATAAGCTGTTGGGTGTCTATTTGGTAAAGGTCACGGCTTTTTTGCTAAAAATAGACTTTTGATACTTCTTTCTATCTTAACCTCATACATATTCATGTACACATAAATAACTCTATGAATATAAATAACTAGTGTTTCCCCTAGGCCTTTTTCCCATGGCGATGCGCCATGCTGCCCTTTTAGGATCCGGAAATGCGCCATGCTGCCCTTTGATCTGGATTCTACCGCCATTGTGCCTCATCATACATTCCCTTATTACCAGTGCTCCAGCAAGTGTGTTATAGCAAGGCACGGCACCCTGTGGCCCTCCTGCCCTTTTATGATACGCCGCCGTCATGTGTATGTAAGGGGCAGTGTAGATGACATCAGCAGTATGTTCAATTAACATAACAGCAGCTAACGTGCGCGGTTTGACTCCAGTTTTGTTGCTGGGTAATGAATATAAGGTGGGTACCAACTCGCAACCGTAAGCGAATGTTCGCTTGACTGAACGCACCACAGATTTGTAATTATGTGGCATGAACTACGATCGGCCCAAGCCAATGACACCCTGCGAGATATTCTCGTGTATGCTTATTCTCGCGCATGTTCGTTGTTTACGCTATTTACATTCAAGAATGAACATTTTCACACATACGCGTATGTACACGCATTAAAATTCTCCTTACTCGGGTTGTACCAGACTTCCGACAAGTGTATGCCTTATCAACTTAATAGGTAGACGTATGTGTAATAAATCATCTCTAATAAAAATTGGGTCATTATGCAAATGAGTGAAGCTAAAAACCGGAAGTGTAAACAAAACTGAAACCAATGCCGAGAAAGTTCTTTTTTTTACCAAATACATCGATGCCGAGAAAGTTCTTTCTT
>CM037793.1:12149252-12199252 GCA_021229015.1 Solen grandis | reverse complement strand
GTGAAACTTCATATATATATTAATCAAGACATAAACTTGTGCACCTGGGTATTTTTATGCCCCCCTACCAAAAGTGAGGCATAAGGATTTGCCTTTGTCCGTCTGTCCCCAAAACTGTGACACGGGTAACTCTGCAGGTATTTATGCTACAGATTTTCAACTTCATGGCTATATTACTCAGGACATGACTTGCACTCCTGGGTGTTGGCTTTTCTTTTTTGAAATTGTGACGGATGGGGGCATCTGTGTCCTCTGGACACATTTCTAGTTAATCTTTGATTGGCTAAAACATTTGAAATTGAACCAATGGGAATGGGGGGTTGGGGGGGATAGAGGTATGTTATAAAGGCACAATTGTTTGAAGCAGGTTTGCCTGCAACTCAGTGGGAAGTGAGGCTGTATTTTAAGAATGAAGATACATCTCATAGATTTAATGATGCCTTCTGACTTTGTATTTGTATTGATTTTCTCTTATATAGATCATTAGTTATATAACTTACTTTCTCGTGGAAGGAGGTTTGCCCCTATTGATATCATTAGCAGTATAGAAGGCCGCTGCTTTGCCTTAGGTGATTGAAATAATGTTTTAGCTTACCAGATTTTAAAAACATTACTTTTTCTTCTGGACTTTTCTTGGGATGTGCTTCAAGCTGAAATGTGGCATGGCTGGCGGAGGAGATGCCAACTCCTAGCCCAACACCTCAGACACCAGGCTGATTCTTGTTGTAGAAGTATTGTTTACTTCTCTAATGTTAATCCTTGTGCTGAAGAATTTTCACATCTCTTAAATTGTTCAGTTTAGAAATATGAGTTTTGCTGAATGCCTGGGGGGTAACCATTGTGTAGAACTAAAGAATAAGCAATGATGATGTTCAAATTTTAGGGTAGTGGTTTCTGAAGATGTAGAATGATAGACCAGCTTATGTCTGAAACTGATGCGTTGTTATTAGAAAGACCAGTACCATGTGTTTACCTAAGTTTGCCTTTGTTTGAAATATTTTATAGACTATGTTGTCATATATCTATTTAGAATATAAGGTTATAAAGACATCTGAGATTTATTTCTTTACTTAAGTGATAGAAATTCTGATGGAATACAATGAAAGGCCTATCCTCAGCATGCTTTTGTTGTTGTTTCCCCTGCCACAAAGTAGCCTAGCATTTAGTTTTTAGCTTGACTGCTTTAAGAATATGAATATGTACCGAGATAACTCTTCTTCTACTCATGCTATTGAAGTGAAGTTTCATATATGGAAAGAATTTGGTAAGAGGAACAAAGCCCATAACACTGGCATCAGTATTTTGTAGTTATTCCCCTTTTTTGTCATCTGCTGTAAGCAGAGGTGATGCATAGGGATCACTTTTCTGTCGTCTGTCCATCCATCCGTCTGTCTGTCACACTTTTTCCATCACACTTCAGCCGGGGACACGTGTTCCAAAGAACACGCTGTTTCACAATTTCTTGCCCGGAAGTTAACTTCTGTTCTTCTCATGCTATTGAAATACTGATGGCATAACTCAAGACTCAATGAATATTTAACAACATGAAATTAAACAATGGGAATAAATTACTGCAAACATCTGCAAATATTTTGTACACTAGCCACACAGGGCTTACCTGTTGCCTGTCATCCTGATTTATTCTTTAAAAATAACAATGTCTGCCTGTTTCAAGTGAGATATTTTTTTAGTAATTGAAATCATGATAGAACTTCTACTTGTTTAAAGCAAATGAAGCAGACCCTGATGAGAGGCTCTGTGTGTGCCTCAATGTGTGTTTGTGGAAGAGACTTCTGGTCTTGCATCTTTTTGTTACGTATTTTCCCCAAAAAATAAAGGATGGAACAGTACTAGGTCTGGTCACTTGCTACTGATTATTGGTGGCTACACACACTGTTTATGATATTTATGAGGTGTTCTACTCAGTCAGATAGTCTCAGGCTATATGGCCCAGTGGACCTCCTGCTGCAGTGATCAATCTAGTGATGACCTAGATAGGACACTCAAGGTGCTGGTACTGTCCCAAGAACAATCATCTCTCCCCAATGGTGAAATCTGCCTCTCATTCAATTACTTAAATTCATCAGATTATTTGCACTCTAACATTTCTCTCTTTTCCACCAAGGTGTCTTTGCTGCTGATTATCTATGCAATGTATGCATTCTCTTTTGTTTTTCAACATTTCTGCTATTTATTAAGGTTGAAAAACTTGCCTCTGAATCAGGTCTGGAGACTAAGGTTCTGTCAGCATCTGCCAAACTTTCTCATCTTCATGAGAAGTGAAATCATTGAAATATTGGGGGCATTTAAAACCCCAATGATCAATGTTGCAATTTTTAAATGAGAAACCCTTGGGTTCATAATATTTAGTTATACAGATCTGTATTCCTTGAATTATTTTCAAAATTGCAATTTGATTTTCATGTAATTTATGAAAAAACACATACTTCAAGGTTTGCTTATAAAAATTCATAATTATAAAGGCTTGCCTCAGAGATGTATGGGTTTTAAAGCGTATCACAATATACGTCATTTGATTGCCTGCTATAGATATAAAATTATGTGGTTTGAATGTTTGCTATAGATGGTATATATATAAAGTGAGACTGTCCCCAAGTGTCCACGTTTTCCTAATGTTTATATTGGAATCCCTGTCATCAACAGCTGTGGATTCCCAGGGTATGCCTGATTAGGCGAGCCTGATGACACCAGATCTCAGTTTCATACTTTCTGTATTGGGAATACCACACTTTGTTTGGAACTAGATAAATGCTATTTGAAGCGAAGAAATCCTATATAAGAAATGTATAAGCTTTTATTTGTAACTTTAATACTGTTATTTGTATTCTTTGCAGAAATTGTTATAAAACCAATGTCTGTTTGTTTATTTTCAGAATGAACGATGTGATAGTGAAAGTGAACGATGACAATGTTGTCAATGTGACACACTCTGACGCTGTTGACGCTCTAAAGCGGGCTGGCACACGTGTTGTCTTGGTAAGTTATCACTACATGATTGTGACCTTGAAACAAGTTAAATACCAAAATGCCTCTTTATTTAAATCAAAGGGGTCTTGCATAAAAACTTGGTCATATATCACCATATAATACAAGGGATACTACACATAATTGTCCAAGATTCATACCGTCCTTGAAAAAATGCCAATATCTCAGTCATTTATGATGCTTCTTTAAATACATTGCACCTATTGGAAGCATATGAAAAGCACAATTTTTCATGCCCCTGGATTGATAGATAGGGGCATGTTGTTTTTGGTCTGTCTGTCTGTCACAAAATTTTAACCATGCCTATAACACAGAAATCCTTCCACCTACAGCCTCCAAACTTCACAGGTGCAATCACCTTGCCAGGCCAGGTGACCTTGACCTTCAAATGACCTTGACCCCCAAGCTCTTAAGAATGCCTCCCACCCCATTTTCATTTGAATGTAGCTTGTTCACCCATACAAGCGCAAGTATCCTGAAAAAGAAAACAAAAAAACACAAAAAAAACGTATTACAAAACCAACCCTTATTTTCAAGATTCATTTACCTGTTCTCCCAGTGTAAATAGTCATTTCTGCAAGAGGATAGGGTTAACAAATGCAATAATACCACCAAACAAATTAATTACTCATGTTGGAATGAATTATCTCTCCTCTGAAGGAATTCGGTAGTTGTCATAAATTTCATCCGTTACGGTACTTTAACTTCTACTAAGAGCCATTTTGCGAATCACTTGACCATTAAGGTAACTATGAATTTTGATTGGTTGTAGAGGTAGAAACAGCCAATCAGAACATCTCTTTCTTCTGAAAGTCACGTGATTTGCAGAATGGCTAAATTAAAGTGAAAAAAGGCAAACAGTTGAAATTGGTGATATCTTCTATGTTTCTTGCGGCTGAGGAAATATTATGTATGCTGATGTGAACAATTTATTTGTTTAATGTTATTTTTGCGTCAGTTTACCTTTTCCTTTTGCAGAAACAACTGTTTACACTGGGAGACCAGGTGTACAAGCCCCTGTCAATGGGTCATTGTAAGAAAGGTCACTTTTAATCAATTATAATCATAGTAGAGTATATTTACCTCTCTTTAGTATTAAGACAGTAAATGTAGATAATGCTTAATGATTGAATGGGTTAAATGGGTAGTTTCACTTGCCAGTTTCACTGGAACATAAAACATGTACCTAACATTGCATTTGATTTGTCAATAGTTTTGTTAACCAGGTTTTCCGAAGGAAAACTCTGGTTACTAGACTGGGGTATGTCGGCGGGCGGGCGTAAACAATTTCTTCTGTGCGCAACTCCTCCTACATTTTTCAACAGATTTGACCCAAACTTTTACAGAAGGATTATTACATAGTGACCTGGCGCATATTGTCAGGGTTTTTTGGTTCGACTATTTTTGATGCAGTTATGGCCCTTTACCCCTTAATGGATGTAATATAAAGGGAAATATTCTTTCATGCACAACTTCTACATTTCTTAATAAATTTCGTCCATACTTTAACAGAAGTACCTTCACTTCACCTTGGAGAATATTACCTGTGTTTTGCAGTTAAACCATTTTTAGCTCACCTGAGCACAACGTGCTCAAGGTGAGCTTTTCTGATCGCCTTTTGTCCGGCGTCCGTCGTGCGTGCGTGTGTGCGTCCGTGCGTCCGGCGTCAACAATTGCTTCAAACAACATCTCCTCCTAAACAGCTTGGCCAATTTGAAAAATATTTTGCAGGAATGTTCCTTGGATGAAGCTCTACTAAAGTTGTATAAATGGTTCTGGTCCATTGCATAATTAGGTCACAGGAGCTAAAAATAGATTTTAAAAATGAAAATTTAAAAATCTTCTTCTCTGAAACCACAAGGCCTAGCCTTTTGATTTTTGGTATGTAGCATGATCTTATGACTCTCTACCAAGATTGTACAAATTATGACCCTGGGGTCAAAATTGGCCCCGCCCCAGGGGTCACTTGATTTCACATAGGCTAATATAGGAAAAACTTGAAAAAATCTTCTTCTCAGAAACCACAAGGCCTAGCCTTTTGATTTTTGGTATGTAGCATGATCTTATGACTCTCTACCAAGATTGTTCAAATCATGACCCTGGGGTCAAAATTGGCCCCGCCCCAGGGGTCACTTGATTTAACATAGGCTAATATAGGAAAAACTTGAAAAATCTTCTTCTCAGAAACCACAAGGCCTGGGGTTTAGATATTTGGTGTGCAGCATTGTCTAGTAGATCACAACCAAGTTTGTTCAAATCATGGCCCTGGGATCAAATTTGGCCCCACCAAGGGGTCACCTGATTTTACACAGACACCACAAAGCATATAGTTTAGATATTTGGTGTGTAGCATTTCTAGTCGCTTCTTACCAAGTTTGTTCAAATCATGACGCTGGGGTCAAAATTGGCCCCGCTCCAGGGATCACTTGATTTTACATAGACTTATATTGGAAAAAAAACTAGAAAAATCTTCAAGGTCTGGAGTTTATATATTTGGTATGTAACATGGGCTAATAGACCTCTACCAAGTAGAGTGTGGTAGTGTGTAGCATTGTCTAGTCGATTCTTACCAACTTTGTTCAAATCATGACCCTGGGGTCCAAATTGGCTCTGCCCCAGGGGTCACTTGATTTTACATAGCCTAATGATACCAGGTGAGCGATCCAGGGCCATCATGGCCCTCTTGTTGATGGAGTTATGCCCCTTTGATAAAATTACTTGTCCCGAGCATACCTCCTACATTATAAGAGGTATTGACTTGAAACTTTATAGGTGCATATATCTCATTGAGGAAGAATGCAGTGCATAGGAACCTCACTCTGTGGTTCATAATTTTGGAGTTACATGTTTGCCCCTTCGTAAAAATTCCTGATATCGAGCATAACTCCTTAATTTTAAAATATATAGTAATGATTGGTTTTGCAGTTTGATCATTTTTGATGGAGCTATGGCCCTTAGTTATTTTTTTAATAACACATGTGTAAGTTATTGAGAAATATTCTTCTGTGTGCAACTCCCCCTACATTTCTCAATAAATTTTGTCCAAACATTTGCAGGGTCACCATCATTTAGTGCTTTATACAGAATTGCATTAGTTTTAATAGACATTGAGCACAAAATTATTTGACTGATACAAATAATCTGTACTAGGACGAAACATTGCGAAAAGAAAACCTGGTTTTGTGACAATTCCTGTCACTTGTCTGATTGTTTAAGTCATGTATCAAATACTTTATTTATTAGTGAAGCAATGCAAATTGGTTCAAAACTTCATTTAAAGATTATGGAGGTAATATTCACAGAAATAAGTCCAGATGGCATTGTATTGCAATGTGTGTTGAATTAAATGCTGTCAAGTAGTTTTAATCAGTCTGTGAAATTATCAGTCTAAACTTCATAGCAATAATTTCTCTCAGACTTCGAAATGTTGACTATGCTACCCATTTCCTGTTCTAAACCTTAAATTGTACTGGAATGAATTGGATACATCAACAGAAGTATGCTGCATCCACAGTTAACAATTAAGATGCCATGATGCAATAATAGAGAGCCTATTGTTAATTTCATGCAGAATAGTTAAATCTTTGGAGAGTAATTTTCATGGTTATGTCAAAATTACTTCATTGGTACAGCACTCACAAACATAAGCTGGATATGTTGTTCAGCTCTTGTCACTTTAAACCTGTTAAAACCAACAAAATTCCAATTTTTAATGTCCAAACCATAAAATGGCAATGGGCATATAAGTAACACCTGTCTGTGTGTTTGCGTGTGCTAGAAGTTGTGTCAGGGCTGTTGTTTGTTGTGTATGATCGTGTTTAAATTTGAAAATTAAAGGCAGTGAATGGAAATTTTAATTTTGTGGGTATTACCAAGGTATTATTTTTTTTTAAATGTGCATTCTGATTGGACAATTTCGAAATAATTTTTATTAACCCTTTCCCTCATAGAGGATACCATGAAAAGACCTATGCAAACAGCATAAAACCAGATCAGCCTGCGAGTTACTCGCAGGCTGATCAGGTTTTATGCTGTTCGCTGCTCCTCAGTGGTCTGGTAATGAGGATTTTACAATTAAATTTGGTAAGGTTTGAGTTAGGCTTTCTGCAGATCAGGCTTTATGTGGTACCTATTGAGTGCGTCAAAATGAGTCTATATGAGGGAAAGGGTTAATGTTCATGATGTAAAGGTTGACTTGGGAGGACCTGTAATGGAATGTTGTCATATCTTAGTAGCGTAGAGTACTAGAGCAAAAACAAAGAGCTGATATTATTAATGAGATTGGATCAGTGAAGTGCTTTCAGCAATTAAGTTTGTCTAGTTTGCGTGTTTGATGGTTCATATAATATAAGATTACTGAAAATATACCAAAGATTAGGAAAAATATCATTGCCTCATTTTGAGGAATCATTTTCATTGTAACTGGTGTATAAAAGTAATAAAGTGATCGCATGACCCTCTAAAATGTCGTTTAATGAAGTAGACCAAAGTAGAGTCTCTGAAAAGATTCTTTTTGTACATGACCCCCCAGTTGTGTTTTATTTGTAAAAAAAAAGAAGCTCATCTCTGAGGAATACTCTTTGCTAGTCTGATGACAGGTCTGTTTCCCGTGGCAACCATTGAATCACAAGGTGTCTCTTCATTTACAATATTTGTTGGTAAAACAGCACTGTAGATCTGGAAACTGGTTAGCTTTGTCTCATAAAGCGTTGTGTGATACAGATGAAAGCACGGGTTCCAGGAGCCAAAGTTAACCATCTCACTGGATGTAAATTTTCAGTGTTCCTTACACAACCCCTGCTCATTAAAATTGAAAAAGTTCCTGAGACTTGTATTTGTATTATCTCCTGCCTATATTTGGAGGCCAAACATTCAGTACTCTGCCTTGGCTGTAATTTTATCATTAAATTGGGGTTAGAATGTTGGTGATATGTTTGTTGTAGTGAAATTGGGCTGTTGGCATTCCTTTTCTTGTATATATGGGAAAGGCAATTTAACCCTGAGTATAGAGCATAAAGTTAAGAAGTCCTGGTTAAAAGTAGGGTTTTTGTTAAGAAAATGTCCCATAGAACCAAGTACTGAACTAGAAAGTCTGTAAATAACTTTCTCAGATATGGACTGGTACTTGAATTATGCAATGGTGTCTTTTATTTAACAATACAAGATTAGAATTTGCTATAGATGAAACAATAATAAAGTACTTGGAAGAGTCCACAGAAATTCTGAAGTCAAAATACTAGATTGGCAGATGGGGGTGTCTTATGAGGTTGTCTGCATTCTAACTCTAAGAAACATGAACCAATCCTTACCAAATTTAGTCGTGATGTGTATGGGCACAATATCTCAGAAATATTGATATTCAGCCAGAATTTCTCTGCCACTCCAGAGTTACGGCCCTTGAATTGATGAAATACTGCAAAATTAACAGTGTCCACTTTCTAACTCAAAGAGACTTAAACCAATCTTTACCAAACTTGATTACAATATGTATTTGGCAGAATATCTCGAATATGTTTGGTAATCAGCTAGAATAATTCAGACACTCCAGACTAAAGGGCCCTTGAATTGTGAAAATATGCAGAATTAAGTGTCTGCTTTCTAACACTAACCAATGTGAACAGTTACTGATTTTAACCAAATTTTGTCATAATGTGTGTTGGTACAATATCGCAACCAAGCCAGAATGTCCCAGACATTCCAGAGTTATTACCTTTGAATTGATATAATTGAAGTTGTATCTTGCATGCCCTTTTGTTGAATCTCCTTGTTTGGAGTTCAAACATTGGTTTAAAGTCATATATTTGGATGACCTAAATCATAACTCAGTGACACATCTTACTTTTTTTTAAGTAACAATCTTCAGATGGTAAGTGGGTTTGAATCCTGGCAGGGTCATTCGGATTTTCATGTGAGGAAGCCTTCCAGCTGGCTTGCGGTAGGTCGGTGTTTCGACCCAGATGCCTGCATGCATTCGGGGTGTTCCTCCACCTGTAATTAGCTGGACGTCACTATATGACTGAAATATTGTCGAAGCGACGGTAAAAACTCAAATAGTCAAGTCACGTCAAATTTGCCCCACAGATTGATGTGTTGAATTTAAGTAATCATGCTGTATTCTGTCTGCATAGATTATTTATTCAGCACAACTATGCTATAATAACCTGTACAGGCAATGAAGGCAGTGTTTCTCAGGTAAACAACTTCAGGACTATCTTGGCCCTCTTGTTTGAAGAATAAGGAATCCTCAGTATTGGTTGCATTGTTGGCCTTTGTTCTGGTTATATAACGCCACAGTAAGCATGTTTTATGGTCTTGTGTTGCAGTATGTGAAGAGATTGAAAGCTCCTGTGGAACACATCATGACCATAGAACTGTCTAAAGGAAATAAAGGTATGTACACTACTTGTTTACTTCTCACCTATCCGCTATTCAGTAGTATACTTTTTTGATATCCGCAGATATGAAGTATGTCATGGCAATATTGGAGTAATGTTTGTCTGACGGTTAGTTTGTTGTTCGGTCCGTCTGTAGAAAAGATTTATCCAGCTACATTTGGTTGGATTTTGATTAAACTTCACAGCATTAATAAGTACCAAGCCTTGTTGTGCAAATCTTGGCACATCTTGATCAGCTGGATTTTAAATGTATTATGGCCCTTTGTTATATTGAATATAGAGCGACTTTGATCACCTAACATAGTAACCGTGGTCAATGATAGAACGCACTTAAGTTCATCTATAGTCCCGTTACTCTTCTGTAGAAAGGAGAGAAACATGTAAAGAGGTTATCCGAATATTAACTATGGTTCCATCACTGATTTTCTCTGGTCATACCATGGTTGATATTTGGAGCACCTTTGTGTAGTCTTCATCCCTCCAGATTGAAGAGTTTGACCAGAGTAACCAGACTATAGATATATTAAAGTGTGTTCTGTCATTGACCATAGTTACTATGTTAGGTGATCTAAGTTGCTCATATTTTGTCCACACTATTTCTCAGTTACAAATGGTCTGATTTAACAATTTCTGACTTGACCGGCTTTATTTAAAATGTGTTTAAACCCTTTGTTGTATAAATTATTTATATTTTGTCCACACTATTTCTCAGCTACCATAACTACCAAGCTTACTTTTCATATTGTAGCATGTCTGATTGCTTCATTTTTCATTGAGTTATGTCGCCTTATAATATTTCTTGAATATATCTTATTTGCTGTATTTCTCAGCTACTCTTTGTTAGATTTTGATATAACTTCACAGCATAATAAGTACTATTGCTAGTACCACATATCCTTGGCATTTCATGGTCAGCTTAATCTTAATTGAGTCATTGCCTTTTTAGCTCACCTGAGCATAGCTCAGGGTGAGCTTTTGGGATACTTGATTGTCCGTCGTCCGTCGTCCGTCATCAGTCGTCCGTCGTCCGTCAACAATTTTGATGTTTACACACTAGAGGCCACAGTTTTGATCCAATCTTCCTCAAACTTGGTCAGAATGTTTGTCTTGATGATATCTTGAACCCTTTCGAAAATGGGTCAGGTTGGATCAAAAAGTAGGTCAGTAGGTCAAATCTTAGAAAAATCTTGTTTACACACTAGAGGCCACTATTTTGATCCAATCTTCCTCAAACTTGGTCAGAATGTTTGTCTTGATGATATCTTGAACCCCTTTGAAAATGGGTCAGGTTGGATCAAAAAGTAGGTCAGTAGGTCAAATCTTAGAAAAATCTTGTTTACACACTAGAGGCACATTTTATCCAATCTTCCTCAAACTGGTCAGAATGTTTGTCTTGATGATATCTTGACCCTTTGGTCAGAAAATTCCTGAACATTGTTTCACCTCATCATCTTAATTCTGAAGCAATCTGTTTTGTACAGGCAATGAATGATACTTTTCTCAGGTGAGCGATCTAGGGCCATCTTGGCCCTCTTGTTCATATTTATTTAAAAAAAATTTTCTTAGATACATGACATTGTGTAAGTGTATCAGAGCTCTGCCTAGTTTTGTGTGTTTTTAGGATGGCACTGTGTCTGGTGTCTGTTGTCGGCGCGTGCTTGTGTCTTGTCAAAAATTTCCTTGAAACATGACAAAAGCGATCTCTCTGGGTATTCATCTTAAGCAATGATCTTCAAACTTAATGACAATGTTGATAGTCTTAATTAGTTCAATAATGGCTAATATTGTGTAATTAGGTCAAGAGTTACAGCCCTTTAAATATTAAAAAATGCCAGATTTCACTCTAACTTTATTTCTTCAGCAATCATCTTCAAACTCTTTGACAATTATATTTATAGCCAAACTATACTAAGTAACTTGTACAGGCAAAAAAATGCAGTATTCCTCTGATATGTATCTTCAGGGCCATCATGGCCCTCTTGTTAGAGTTATTCTTCCTTTTCACAATTTCTTGTCCTTAAGAAAAATCCTGTCCTACTCATGGTATTGAAAAAAAAACTGACATCAGTTTTTTATGAAAGCAAATCTCTAGTTAATATCCTGCTAAAGTTTTAGTTCACCTGAGCACAAAGCGGTATTATGATCAGCCTTGTCCATCAACCGTCGTCAACTTTTGCTTTAAACAGCATAACCTCCTAAACCTCTGAGCAGATTTTGATGAAACTCATTAAGAATGTCATGATCATTTTGTGGTACTTTAATCATTCTGGTCCACTGAACAAGATGGTTGCCAGAGCTATACTGAACACGATGGCCACCAGAGCTGAATGTAAAATTAGGTTGTCCATAGTTTAATTACACTCAAATACCTTGGTCATGGTGTTTATGGCCATAATTTCTTTGACAAGTTTGATTTTGGCTGATTTTGCCTGTTTGATTAGGAGTTTTGGCCCTTGAAATATCAAATAATGCCAGATTTCACTTTGTCAACTTTTGCTTTGAATGACATCTCCTAAACTGCTGAGCAGATTTTATTGAAACTGAACAGGAACGATCCTTGGATGGTACTGTTAAAAAAATAGCAAAAATGGTTAAAGTCTGCTATTGATGGGCGCCAGAGCTGAAAATAGAAATATTTAAGCGACATCTTCTAAAAAGCAGAGTAGATTTTGAGAAAACTTAATGGGAATGGTTGTTTGGTGGTACTCAACAAAAATAGCTAAAATGCTGCCAGAGCTAAAAATAGAAAAAAATTTAAATGACATCTCCTTAACCACCAGGCAGATTTTGATGAAACTTGATAAAACACTATTAAACAGTTTCAAGATCAGCTGCCCATATCAACACATTTAAATGGGATTATTTATTACAGAGTTTTGGATCTTTGCTTTATATAATGTGCAATTTTATCCTTACCTAAGCATTTGAGATCAGGTGAGGAATTTAGGGCCATCATGGTCCTTTTGTTTAAAGCTATTCATTCTATAAAATGCTTTAATGTGAGATGATTCCATTCATCTGTAATATTTGAGATCATTAAAAGTTGAATATAACATTGTGATGAGATTGTTATAAAGGAAATTGTTTAAACAGTGGAAAATGAATTATGCTTGCATCAGATCACATTGGCAGATTGATAATAGCTCTCTGTTTGTTTCATTAAACAAATGTAGCAGAAATAGTCCTGGATATTTTTGCAGAACATTATTCCTAATCAGAGGTATGGAAGGGAAAGATGCAGTTGATATAAAAGCATCTCAGACAGCATTTTTTTCACATTGACAAGTTTGATGGTGACAGAGTTGGCATTTCTTACATCATCAAGGTGCAAGACTTGTTAATTATTTATTTGGATGTAGAATTGGTGTACTGCAATGATAAAGCAGCATTTTTCTCCTGGAGGTTTAACGTCAGCTGCTTGTAGGTTGATGCAAGGGATGTCGCATGGAAGTTAAATCTAAGTAATTGAAATGTATTGTCTTTAAACAGGGTTTGTAAATTATTTACCACTGGCTTAAAGCAGTTTAATACCATGTTAAACATCACAATCTTTTTAACCTGTCACAATCGCATACATTTCACGATCATTGCATAGAATATGTTGAAACTTGGCTTGATTCTCTATACATTTCACATGGTATTTAGGAATAAATTAATGAAAAGTAGAGTTTATAAAGATGCAATAGGAGCAGTAACTGGAGGGATGGAGCCAGTATTCCTTAGATGTATATAGTGAAAACTTAAAAAATCTTCTTGTCCATAACTACTGGCTAGGTTTTAACAATGCCTCTAAAAAGCATGGCTGCTTTAAGCAAGCTCAACTCTGGTGAGGGCTTTCATGGTCCATCCTCTTGCTCTATTAATGTGTCAGAAATGTCATTAAGAGGATGTTACATAAATTCATCCTGTAGTGAATTGAAGAGTCTGTTCCTGCCACTATGTTATGTCATCTTTTTCTTAAGCCATACAAAAACCTCTTTCATGTTAGTATATATGATACTGAATAGAGCGTTATCAAATTTGGTCGTCCTTTGAAAGTTCCATCAAAACATTAATTTGTCACACACTACACAGCATTGTATGGAGTTGTGAACAAAAAATCAGGCTCAGAATGGTTTTGTTGAACAAACATGTCCTTTCAAGAGATGGCCCTTGTAGCTCCATTGAATACTGTTGTGTTATAAGTGCAGACAGCATCGTCTTCGTCTTCGTCTTCGTCTTCCAATAAAAGGTCAGGAGTCTTCTTAGACTGTAGTATTGACCTATGACGGAGGTTGAGATAGCCATCATCCTCCAGGGTTAAAATCTGCTATCTATAGCTTAAAATAATGTGCAGTCTTAAAATTATGTACATGGCCCTGATGTCTCTAAGCCTGGGAGATGAAGTGGCCACCCTTGATAAGGTCATCAAGAGCAGCTGCAAAGTACTCAGCATGGTTAATGTCTGTGACTGAAATGGGCAGCTGGTTCCACTCTCTTACTGTGCATCACAACATTGGCTGTGTTTGGCAGAAGGTCATGTGATTTTAACGGTTTGCCTTGTGCCTTGCTGACCAGGTACATTAAGTTCAATAGTTAATGTATGATACATTTTTAATTACCCCATAGCTATATGAATAACTTCTGCAGATTTAACTCTAAGCCAAAGGTTATGCCCAGTAGAGAACTTGGTATTATTTGTATATATTCTATATTCAACAATGTTGTGAGTCTGTATAGGAACAGTTGTACAAATGATCAGACAACAGACATTAACATTGTCTTACACAGACAGACATTGTAATATTTGCTTGTTTTGAGGTAGATAAAACAAATAAACAAATTTGCCACAACCCTTATCACACTGCAAATTCTTTCCTGTTTACAGCAGCTCGTTCACAGGTGATAGGTAAACAATATAATTTTCTACTCTCCCTTGTTAATGTTGAAGTCTTTGTTTCATGGCAAATTAACTTGGCAAGTGTAGGTCACATTACACAGGAAAACGCTACTTTCGTCAACGCTACTAAGACAAAATCAGTAAAATAAAGAATACAGTATCCTAAAAGCAGGTGTTTGCAGTATCACATGACATTCTGCATCATGACATCTTCAGCAGTTCAAGGTAGGGATTTAATAATTTCGAAGAGTGAATGTGATCAGCCAAGTGACAGCAAATGAGAGTAGAAAATCTAAATATGGGTTATATAAGTCTAAATATAGTTTCAATACTGTCCGTGACAGTACTGCCTGTGTTAGAGATACTACCTTGTCTTTTTACATTCTTCGATGGTTGCATTGGGTGACTAAGC
Source organism: Solen grandis (assembly GCA_021229015.1). Lineage (NCBI taxonomy): Eukaryota > Metazoa > Mollusca > Bivalvia > Adapedonta > Solenidae > Solen > Solen grandis. Next base: position 12,184,560 of record CM037793.1, on the reverse strand, counting down.
GTCTAGATGGGTATTGATGGATGTAATCAACACATATAGTTAAAAAATCAAATTCTTAGTCAAAGACCATCTGTTCACAAACTGCTTTAATGGGGATTTGAGACATTTTTTTAAATAATATCAGTAAGTATCATACTCATTTGCTTCCAAAGCTTTTTATTCATTTAACTGCATAAAAATTAAGTAATGACAGAGGTTATTTGTGAGAAGTGTTTGGAAGAGAGCTGTATAAAGTGTTTTGAGTAGAGGTTTAATGGTATTAATAGTGGCTTATCAAGATGGAACTGCCTCTAGATGATGTAAATGGTGATGAGGAATAAAGTGGGCCTTTCCAGTATTGACTAGTCTCACAGGAACCAAGGAGTATCTCGTGCCTTCAGAAGGCTGGACTAGAAGTACACTTGTACTGAATGGATCAGATACAGTTGTAGCATCACAAGAGGACTTGAGTTTCATGTTGTTGTAGATGATGAATGGGTATGAATTGTCAGACATCTTATTGGAATTGTTGACAGAAGAGGTTGTCTTGTAATGCTGATGGGATTTGATTGTTAACAATTGACATACAAAGCCCAGCAAGTTTTATACATTGCACTAGGGAAGTAGTTTAGTACATAGATATAATTCGGGAAATGATCATTAAACTTACTGTAGATTATTAAAACACCAGGCTTCAATGTTTATATTTTATTTTGTATCACCAAGTAATTCAGTGAGTCAAGTTTTTAATTTGCATATAATGATTAAATATCTTGAGGATTAATCTTTCACTAATGGAAAATTAGGACATTTTATTTCAATATTTCATAGTAAAAAAATGGTGTTGCTCCCAAAGGGTTTATTCCAATACAAAACCAAGGAGCAGTTTTATGATGCCATAAATTGTGTTGTTCCATTATAAATGGACTGACGCTGGTTTTATGCACGTTTTATTTGGTTACCAAGTCATGTTTGGTACAGCATGATCTGGTGAGAATTGTTGGATCACTTCTGATGCCTTGTTTGTTCTTGTGATGGATCATAAACCAATTAATTATAAATCTGTCAGTATTATTTCGCAGTGTTTTCTTTTTGGTGTTGTTACGTGACATTTTAAGGGTATTGTTAGATAATTGGTCATCAACTATTTGCTTTTCCTTTCAGTCTGTTGTGGTATAAGGTCAGAAGTTCAGATCTTGGAAAACTTTTATTCGCTGTCAGTCATATGAACTTGAATTGAATTCTTCAACCTTTTCTTTTCCTGCTTGCTTTCAATATATTGAATAATTGTTGTTGTTTTTAGCTCAATTAAGCACATGCTCAGGGTCAACTATTAGGATTGATGAATGTCCGGCATCCATCCATCATCAATAATCAATAGTTTGTTTATACTCTAGCATCTTCATTTCATAAGCAATCATCTTCAAATTGTATGACAATGTTCACGGCCATAATTCTCAGCCAATTTCGATTATGGCTGAAATAGGCCAATTAGGTCAGGAGTTATGGCCCTTTTACTATTTGAAAATGCCTGATTTCACCTTGTTTGCATTCTAGCATCTTCAATTGTTTTTGCATTTGAGCATCTTCATTTCTTAGCAATCATCTTAAATTTAATGACACTGTGTATAGCCATAAATTTTAGATCAAGTTCAATTATGGCTGATATCCACCAATTAGGCCAGGAGTAATGGCCTTTAATATGAAAATAATGCCAGATTTCACTTTGTACTCTTCATCTTCATTTCTTAAGGAATCTTCTTCAAACTATATGACAATGTTTTTTTTGGCCATATTCTCTAGGGTAAGTTCACCTGTGGCTGATATTGGCCAATTAGGTCAGGAGTTATGGCCCTTTTATTACAAAAAATGCCAGATTTTACTTTGTTTACACTCTAGCATCTTCATTTCTTAAGCAATCTTTTATGAAGTTCCATGACAATGTTTATGGCCATAATCTTTCAGTCAAGTTCGACTTCAAATTTGGACCACAGGTACTGTTTGGTTTGTGGAATTTAGATGATCTTGCTGTATTTCTGCATTTTCATGTATTCAGTATAATTGTGCTATAATATAGCAACTTGTGCAGGTTATGAAGGCAATATTTCTCAGGTGAGCGTCCTCAGGGCCATCTTTTCCCTCAATCTTGTTTAGCTTGACTTTTTAAAGGCAAAAGGAAGCTAAAAACTCACATGAGCTTTGGCATCAGCATCGTAGTAATGCATTGGTTAAAGTATTGCATGAAACTTACTATTATGTTCATATTTCAGCAATCAATTACTTTTTCACTGAACCCTTAAAGGTATTGCTTTAAAATTCAAAGACATGTGTATAGCCTTTGTTTACTATCTTTTGAAGATAAAGAGATTCTTGCTTTGCTCTTTACTTGAAAAGTTTTACTGGCAAACACGAAAAAAGTCATGCATGCAGAATTTTCAGATTAATGAGGTTTCCCAGATTTTTTTTCTGGAGCTATATCACTGTGAATATGTTTTACTATTCCCTTCTCATCTCCAAGATGCTGAGGAGTAACAGGTTAACATTTTATGAGCCAGGCAAATCTGGATCCTAGTTCACATCCCCAGTGGCCAAGTGGTTAAAGCGTCCACTCTGAAAGTGGGAGGTGGGTTCAGTCCCTGGCCGTGACATACCAAAGTCTTAAAAATCTTACTGGTATGGCTCCTTTGCATGGCGCTCAGCATATAAGGTTAGTTCCAGGACTGGTTGGCCCAGTGTCAGGATAATGTGACTGGGTGGGGTTCATGCCAAATGTCTACGGTATGATACTGCAGTGTGGCAGCACTATGTTTGTCTGAAATAGACTAGTCTTCAAATGACTGAAATGATGTCAGGGGGACATTAAACCGAACAAACAAACTGGATTCTAGTTTATCAATCTTCCAAGTTTTTAGTTTAGACTCTGATATTTAAAATAGTCAAATTAACAAAAGAACAGTAAATTATGATAATTATTCCCTTTAGACAATTATAGTCACTAGAACATTTATTAGTAGAAAAATGGCACATTTTGAATATGAGTCTACTCTATAGACACAGGAGACTGATAGATAATCATACTGGTCACATGGCTTATTCCTTGTTTTAGATCGGGTCATATTTCAGGTGTTGTGTGATACTTTCAGGTCTGGGGTTCAGTATTGCGGGCGGTATTGGCAACCAGCACATTCCAGGGGATGATGGGATATTTGTAACCAAGGTGATTGAAGGCGGAGCTGCAGAGCAGGATGGTACCTTAGCTGTTGGTGATCGGCTGATAGCGGTAAGAGAGATTCTGAGACTTTAAGCATACAGTCACCTTATTCTTTAATCTTATTTCTTAAAAATGGATGAGGTTTGGTTTTTATGTCACCTGCTGTAAGCAGAGGTGACACATAGGGATCACTTTTCCATTGTCTGTCCATCCATCCATCTGTCTGTCCGTCACATTTTTTGTGTCATTCTTCAGCAGGTTACACACATGTTCCAGAGAACACTCTTGTTTTAGGTATTGTTGTCTCTCTCACAGGAGCACAATAGTGATCATCTTCATTTCGGAAGCTGTCTTGCTTAAATTAGCTCCGTAGCTGAGAGGGTAAAGTCCGTCTGAAAAACTCACTCAGCCCCTCACTGCATAGGTTTGAGTCCCGACAGGGTCATTCAGATTTTCATGTAAGGAAGCCTTCCAGCTGGCTTGCCGTTGGTAGGTCAGTGGTTCTACCCGGTGCCTCAGTGCATTCGGGGTTTTTTCTTCATCTGTAATTAGCTTGATGTCGCTATATGACTGAAATACTGTCACAGCAGCGGTAAACTCACTCAGTTATAAACAGGGACACCGTGTGTTGCCATATTTAAGTTGTAGGTAAAATTGGAGCATCTGCCTAAAATTAAAGTCCCTTATTTCTCTAAAATTGACAAATTCAACATTGTCTGTGATTCATTTCTTGAGCAGTATTCATTGAACTTGGATCTAGTTGTGAGTTTCTGCCAGATCTGTGTCAGATTTACTTATTTTAGAAAGAATAAACAAAATGACATCATCAAACAACATCATGATTTCTAGTCATCTATCAAGTCACTTTGTTTCATGTTTGTTTATCTGTCGCAGGTGAACGACACAAACCTGGAGGCTGTCACGCATGATGAGGCAGTTGCAGCTCTCAAAGCAACATCAGAACACGTGCGGCTGACCATTGCCAAACCCTCATTTGTTCCGGAGCCTCTCCCCCCACAGGAACAACCCCCCTCTCCCCCAGCAGGTAACAAGCAACCCTTCCTGCTGATAGATTCAAATTTTATTATCAGAAATAGCTGTACTACTTTATCATGCAATCAGACCCCTTATCTTAACAAGGTGCTGGCTGATTTGGGTTGAATGTGTAAACCTGGGGTGTAAATGTGAACCATTATCACAAGAAATTACAAGGATAAAGTAAGTAGCTTAGTGGGATATAAGACTTGAAGCCAGAATTACGAGTCGGGGAAAACTTGAACCATAGATTCTTTGGGGAAAATATTGTCAGTTGTTAATGCTTGTTGAAGCTGTATGAAAGTAAAGACTCTAAATATAAGAAGATGAAACAAACCCAGCATAAACATCCTGTTAGAAATGATGGTTTGCCATATATGATCATCAGTTTTCATGATTAAAACCAGAAACTTGTGATGTGGAAGCTATGATCTGCCCCCTTTAAAGACAATTTAAAATTGTTGGGACATTATGCAAGTTAAATTCCATTAAAATCCAACCATTCATAATTGAGTAATGGCGCTTTATTAGTCCCTACCAGTTAAACTGGTTGGTGACTATATGTTTGTGTGCATTCTTCCGTCCATTTGTCATTCAGTCTGTCCGTCCGTCCTGCATTCATGTCTGCTCCAGAACTCTTACATAATTATGTGGATGTATTTCAGTGTAACTTTACAGAAGTGTTCATTATTATACAAGGATGTGTCGCACACATCAACAATATGAATGCTTGGAAGATCAAGCCTCAGGAGTTGTTAGAAATTGTCCAGATGGAAATGCAATGCTATCCAGGGACTTTGGGTGCCTGGATTGCATAATGCTTCTCACAAATGCAACCCGTAAGAGAGTACAGTGGTCACATGTCTAGACACATGCTTTTTCTCTGGTTTCCTTCCACAATAATGACCACACACACCACCAAGAGTGATCAATATAAGTTTTGAGAACTTGTTTTGTAATTGATGTAAAATAAAGTAAGTTTAAACTATATACTCTAGGCAAGGAATTTGAGTTATTCAGAATCTGGTGTTTGGAGTAATTCATATAGAGGGGACAAATCTTAAAGCTTTTGTCATAGCAAAGTTTCAGTGTATTCCAACTTAATTTAAAATCGTAAGTGTTATATAGCATTGTGCAGTGAAAGATATGGCTGACAATGGTTTAACATAGTGCTGCAGTATGAGTACAGGTTCAGCAGGAAGCAGAAGTTTGTATTATTGTGCTTGCAGGTGAGCTTGGTTCTCGTCCTGACAATGTCAAGTCCTACTCACAGCCAATACAGATGCCAGTACAGCACTCCCCATCACCACGGCAACCAACTCACCATGACGAGGAACCACCCAGGTATGTATCCTGAAGGGAGAGAGAATGACCAGCAGCAGATTTCTGTAGCTCGAAGTATGTGTTGTCAGTGCAGTAACGTTGTCATAGAAACAGAACAAATTTTTCAGGATAATACATATTGATAATGAAGGATATTGCCCGTAAACTCTCAGACAGATTAAATATATCCTGATTGATGACATTTCCTCATCAGGTGGTTGTGTGGTCAAGCGTTAGGTCTACATTTTTAGCTCATCAGAGCACTACATGCTCATGGTAAGCTGTAAGGATGGCCCTGTGTCTGTCATCCATGTTTGCATCCATCCATAGTCAACACTGAACATTAAACAGCATTTCCTCCTAAACTGCTGGATGGATTTTTACCAAACTTCACAGGATTTATCCTTACAGTCCCTCTTTCAGAATTGTTGCTTTGATTGGTTGAAAAAGTAGGCTGCAGTAGCTGAAAATAGATTTTACAAATGCAAACTTAGAAATTCTTCTGCAGAACTGCAGGGCCTAGAGCTTAGATATTTGGTGTGTAGCATTGTCTAGTGGACCTCTACTATGTTTGTTCAGATCATGGCACTGGGGTCAAATTTGGTTCCACCCAGGGGTCACTTTGTTATATATAGACATACATAGGAAAACAAAAAAAACATTAAAATCTTCTTTTCAGAAACCTCAAGTTTAAGGGTTTAGATATTTGGTGATATGGCCTAGTAGACCTTTACCAAGTTTGTACAAATCATGACCCTGGAAACAAAATTGGCCACACCCCAGGGGTCACTGTGTTTGTAGAGACTTACATAGGAAAAAACCATTAAATTCTTCATGTTAGAAACCACAAGGCCTGGGGTTTAGATATTTGGTTTGTGACCAAAGTGGATTTCTCAAGAAAGGTCAATTATTTGAGTTGTTATTTTCCCTAGAAAAATATGGAAATGAATTTAAATTCAGTGAGTACATCAAGTCAGTGAGAATAAGTGGCTGTGTGGCTCATAAATGAGGCATTACAAGTAAGAACACATTAGACCAGACCATACTGTCAGTAGTTGTGGCCAAAAAAAAGGTTCCGTTTCTGGTCGCCCAACCGACCATCATTTTTTCATGGCCGACCCTTAAGTTTTTTTTACACTTCCGCCTTTAAAAATTTTCTTTTCTTCTTTTATACTTATTGCATCATTTGGAGGGTTAAAAAACAAAACAAAAAAAAACCTACCTATTGACCCTCTTTTTCTGGCTGGAGACCAGAAACGGAATCTATTTTTTTTTTTGGCCTGACTGATCGGTGGTGTTGGCATATCCCCAGTCTCCACTGTCCTGGAAGGTAGGCATGCCCAGCATTCCTATACTGAAGCAGGCAACTGTATAATGAATGAGAATAATTCAGGTAATGGATAGTACCTTGTTATAGTCTACTTTCAACCTAGTGCTCATTTAGTAGGTTTTACATGTTCATCCCCTGGTCATTGGATATGTTTGTAACTCCTTGTAACAGCTGTGACATATGGTGTAGGACCCTAGTAACCCTCTCAGGTACCCATTTCTACACTTTGGTGGAATGGAATGATTCAAGGTTACATTCGAAAGGCAGTTAGTGACAACTTTACTGAAATCCATGGACCCCTTGATCTGGAGTCATGTGTCCTAGCACTTGACTATCCTGCTCCTTAGTATGGATAAGAATTTACTTAACCCTTTCCCTCATAGAGGAAACCATGAAAAGACCTATGCGAACAGCATAAAACCAGATCAGCCTGCGAGTAACTCGCAGGCTGATCAGGTTTTATGCTGTTCGCTGCTCCTCAGTGGTCTGGAAATGAGGACTTTATAATTAAATTTGGTAAGGTTTAACTGTGGTTTTCTGCAGATCAAGCTTTATGTGGTACCTATTGAGTGCGTCAAATGAGTCTATATGGGGAAAGGGTTAAGGAATACCATGACAAATAGTACTTTTGTTATGTTTTCTGGTCTTTTTCAGTCTAAGTTTAAGGACTTATAAAAATAATATAGCACTAGTTATTACAAAAAAAGGGATAGATAGTGAAAAAAAAAGATTTATATCTTGATTGTGTCATCTGCTGTAAGCAGGGGTGACACATCTGTAAGAATCGCTTTTCTGTCGTCTGTCCATCCGTCTGTCTGTCACACTTTTTCCGTCACGCTTCAGCAGGTGACACATGTGTTCCAAAGAAAACTCATGTCTTTCTACTATGTAACATTATTTCGTGTAACTACAAAACTAATTGATATGCTTACAAGATTGTACCGTAATTACCTTCAGTTTTATAAATCTGATGTGAATTTAAAAACTGTTTGTTTTAACCCATTTATTTTTCATCAAATCATTGAAAGTATCTTAGCATATCAATTTTTATTTCATACATTAAATGTTTTGTGGAATCTGTATTTCTGTATATTGCCAATTTTGTGTTACATAATTTTGTCTTATTTCAGAATTTATGTAATCTTCATTTTATACCTTGCCATCTATAATGCTAATGAAGATGCTGATATTGATGATAACAGTTTCTCACCACAACATTTTGTATCCTAGATTTGTTCACCCCATGCCTTTGTTTATCATGACAGTGTTCATTATTCAAGTAGGATCACCACTACGGTGTTCATTCTTTTGTTATATCATGCCACTGATTAGTTTCATCACCGTTAACCATTTCATTGTTTTACATTGTAGCTATGCATCAATACGCAGGTTTGTGGTGCATCCCTCTCTGTTGTGGCACCGTTGTACCTGATCACTTGTCACATGGCCCCCACACTGTGGCAGCTGTTGTGTCCAGTGCACTGTCCTTGTCGGTCAAGCATTTTGTGTACTAGAAGCAAGACATAGCTGTCAAGTAGATCCTCGTGACATTTATAATCTCAAAACCGAATGGCAAGTCAAGCATGATTACAGTGATTTGCCATGGTGTAAATCAGATTTAAAAAAAAAGAAGAAGAAATTATGGTTCTTTGGATAGATTTTGTTCATGTATTTATTTAAATAGCAAAATAGTTGTGTTTCTGCGTAAGCTTAAAATAGTTGTTACCCTCTTTTGATAAAAATAAAAAAAAACAACAACAAAAAACAGCTTGTATTTGTTGGATTTTATAACTTATACTTTCTCTTTTTTTATGATACAAGTTTATGAAGGTTTTGAGAATACTGTGATTTAAGAATGCATTACAAGGTGTGGGTATCTAAAAAAATGTTGTTCTCAAGTTATTGGATCCAACAATGTTCTGTATTAACACAAATTAAAAATATTACAGAAAACGATGTTAAGTTATACAGAACTTAACTAATGTCACAAACTTTCATTCAAGATATTTAGTTGTGAATGCATGTGTACACAAATTTTTTTTTAGAAAAAAAAAGAAGAAATCAAGATAAAGAATTGAAATCTACATTATGATCAAGGGATATCAAGAGAGACTTGATGTGAGAAGGATAGGGGACTCTGTGACTAGTGATGGTACACTATGGTGTGAACGGAGAGGCTGAAACTCTGCTATTAAAAGCATCAATGCATCTGTACTGTACAAGACACTTATTGAATATCTTTTATAACTGCATACTGGTGCTGAATCTGGATGTTAAATTGCCATTTACTCTAGTAATAGTTTTCATTGGACATCTTGAAAATAAAAAAAAGTAAGCACTTTCAATGTATCAAAAATGTGCATGTTTTCTGTGTCGATATTACAGTGAAGTTACTACTCTTCCTAAACCTTTTGACATCTTTTTTCCAAAGTATAACTCATTTACAAGTTCATGACAACACTTTATCTGTATATGTAAATTGCAGGCATTATCTTTTCCTGGATTCCGTCATTTCTCAGATAGTATCTAACTCAGAATGGAACCACCATTCATATACATTGCACTAGTATTGTGAGAAAGTGCAGTTTTCTGTTTTCTTGTTTTAAATTCACACAATTTCTTTGAAGGATATGTTTAAAAAAAAATGATAAAAATTGATACTATTTTGGTTGTAAAATGATTGTTGGTGTGTCCAGATTCAGCCTTACTTATGATGTACTGCATCCTTACTTTTCCAATGTACTCTTCCTACCAAGGTCAGCAGTTAAAGTCCCAATGTCAAGTAGTGAGCTCTCGAGGTCGAGTAGTATGGTAGGAGTAAGATTCGTAAGTTTAGGTAGTGCAAAAATAAAAATCTCACATCTTGAAGATATACCCAGGTACCTTGTTAAGGTGTGCACTCTGGACAATTCAATTAATTAAAGCCATATTATGGATCAGTCCCATATGGGTGGCTTCCACTGAGGTTGTCTACTCTCGAACAAACTTAAACTGATCTCAACCAAACTTGGTAATAATATTTCGGCCAAGTTCAATGTCCAGAGTGACAGCTCTGAATTTATGAAAAATTGCATATTGGTGTCGGTGCTCTAATACTAATAAACGTGAACCTTTCTTTACCAAACTCCATAGTTACGACCCTTGAATTGATTAAATTGCAAGATGGGCATATTTTGCGATAACTAGCCCTAATGTTACCTGGGATTTTGACTTGATTATCTTTTTCATAAGAAGCTGTCAATATTATGTTTTTAAGATATTCCATTTACTTAAAGGCACTTGCTTGGAATTATCACCTATATTTAAAATTGTTGACTGTAGTGAAAGTATTTATCCGATTCTGTGCTAGCTGTAGTTATAGGCTCTTCAGTGTTGTCTGAAATAGTGTTTTACAGAACGTTGTTAGGGCCTAGTTCTCCTTATTAGATTTCAGTTGAGAAATATCAATGTTTTATGTAGGCAGGACATAATTGTTTAAACTTGATACCAATATTTAATGCAGTAAATATTTTGGCATGGAAAAAAAATTTGAATAAGAACTTGAATCATAAGACTTGTGGTAAATTGCCTGTTCTGTAATTTCTCATTGATTTCTCTTGCAGATCTCACTATGGCTTCTGCTTTATTGCATTTATATTGTCTTGAATATGGCATATTGGACATGTGATAGAATGTATCATTAGGAATGTACTTTGTAATTGCTAGTGAAATTGCATGTTTATAACAATATTCTGTGTTATTCAGCGTATATCTGTACCAAGGGAGGTAAATTTAATTTTTCCTTTTAGTGAGAAAGGTTGAGTTATGACCCTTTGATTCCTTTTGGCTGGATTTTGAACTGAAGAACATGAGTTACTAGTTGTAGAATTCTTAGAAAGATAGTAATAAATGTGCAATATGAATTCTAATTATTTGCAGTCAAGGCTTTGTTGTACATTCAGTGTAATGTACTTTGTGTAGTTTGACTGTGTAATTTGTGTGATCTGAAGCAGTAATATGTATTGTGTAATGTAATTTGTATAGGTTGACTGGTCTTAAGCTGTGTAATATGAATTGTGTAGCGTAACTTGTGTAGGTGTAATGGTCTGAAACTGTGTAATATGAATTGTGTAATGTAACTTGTGTAGGTTGACTGGTTTAAAGCAGTGTAAATGAATTGTGTAACGTAATTGTGTAAGTTGACTTGTCTAAAGCAGTGTGATATGAATTGTGTAATGTTATCTGTGCTTTGTCAACAGTTTTACTGAATATTTGTTGAAATCATTTATTATGATATTAGTCTCATGATAAGAACTGCTTAAGTAAGCAATTCAGTCTGAGATGAGTATCAGTGTGTACAATTAACTAGGTTACTGACTGTGATCTGTGTAAACAGTTGTGTTACTGACTGTGATCTGTGTAAACAGTTGTGTTACTGACTGTGATCTGTGTAAACAGTTGTGTTACTGACTGTGATCTGTGTAAACAGTTGTGTTACTGACTGTGATCTGTGTAAACAGTTGTGTTACTGACCCTGATCTGTGTGAATAGTTGTGTTACATTATGATGGCACTTAATCTTTCAGACAGCAGTTGCTGCAACCAGATGAGATAAGAAATGACATGCCAAAGTAGGTGGCCTACACTTTTTTCATCTAGTTATCCAGACTGGGACACTACGAATTGTGAAACTTGAAAAAGATCACACACATCACACATCTCTCATGTTAAATGAAATTTTATCCTTTAGATCTATGAAAAAAAGATATTAAGACATTTAAAAAAGAGTAAAATATTCAGTAAAATTGAAAATATTATAAATGAAATAAATCCTTATGACTGTCCATATCAGACTCTTTTATATATATATATTTTTTTTTTTATAAATTACTACATAAAGTGTTCTTTTTCAAACCCCCTCACTAGCAGGATGGCTAGGTAACGGGTAGCACTGCACTAAATTTAGGTATATAACCTGTATAGTGAGGGGTGGTCACAAAGTGTTCCATATCATTAGGCTAGTTTTGACCACCATTGGTTGTCTGTTATTGTGCTGTGTTGTTTCTTATGTCTTGTTCTTGTCCAGGGCTTCTTCATTTTAGTAATCTGTATGAGAAATTCCTTATTTAGTATTCAATCATGATTTTATCAACAGTGAGTCAGTTGGTTCATTGAAATTCAGTGTAGCTCTTCTTTTTTTTATTTGTATTGTATTAAATTTTATTTCATTTTTATTGTCATATAATTAATGACTAGATTGTGTTATATTTAAGTAATACTGGCTCATAAACATGTGAAGAATTCTCATTATATAAACATACAGTTCTTGGCCTTAACAATTTTTTTTTTTTTTTTAATGTTGATCAAACCTAGAATTAGATGGAGAAAAAGAATGCTTGCACGTTTTAGAACTAATGCAAAACTAACAACATCTTCATTTTAATATTGCATGCATGCCTTGCTTGTAGAACCCTTGTGCACTTTCCTCTAAAACTATTGTTCTGTTTTAACTATACATTATACCGATTTCTTACTTGAGCTATTCAATGAATAAGTTTACTTTTTTTAGCTCACCTAGCAGAGCACTACGTTCTCAAGGTGAGCTATTGTGATCACCCTGTACCTGTTGTACAGCCTCATTAAATTAAAAGACATCTCTGAAACTGCTATGTAGATATTGATGAAACTTGCCATGAATGATCCTCGTGTGGCCCTCCACAAAAGTTCGTAAAATTAACTTGACCCATGCAGAACTCAGGTTACCATTGCAACCAGCACCATTTTATTTCAAAAATTTAAAAAAAAAACATCTCTGAAACTGATGGTCAAAATTTAATTTCATTTGGCACAAATGTTCACTTCTACAATAATTGCTTCCCGGTAGGGACTTCGGATTTTTCATGTGAGGAAGCCTTCCAGCTGGCTTGCGGTAGGTCGGTGGTTCTACCCGGGTACCTCTGTGTACTCGGGGTCTTCCTCCACCTGTAATTAGCTGGACGTTGCTATATGATTGAAATACTATAGCAGCGACGGTAAACCCCAATACAACAACAACAATAATTGCTAAAATGAAATTGTCCCCTTAAAAAAATGAAGTCCCCACAGGGTTGGCTAGTTCCCTTAAATACCCTAAATAGAAAATTTCAAAAATCATTTCCTGAAACCTACGGTCAATTTTATTTGTCACAAATAATCACCTCAAAGCTGTCTACCATAATTGCTATAATGAAGTTGATCCCTTGAAAACTGAGGCTCCCAGTGGATCATCTTGTTTCCTTGAATACTCCAGATTATTATTGATTATCTCCCTTTATGAAATAGTTTTTATGTATAAGTTGTAAATATCAAAATAATTTCAAAGTGTTTAATTTGGCTTATAAAAGTGGTGTTGTCCCCTTAAAAAAACGAGGCCTGCAGATGGCTGGCTCCTTTCTTTATTTTGTAGAAACTTAGGTATTGTTTGTATCTGAAATTTGAGTCTGTTTGCTTCTGAAAGTTAAAGTAGGTAAATTCAAGTGAGCTGAATTATTTAATTAAGCTAATTGTACTCTGGTGAGCATTAAAGGGCCATGATGGCCCTTTTGCTTACTTCATTGTCATGTTTGTATAGAGTTAGTAGCGGTTTTTAAATCCATATTCAGTCTTACTTTTAACTTCTAAATGTTTTTGAATAATTCATTTTCATTTAAACTTTAATGGATGTCAGATTGCCTGGGACATCTTAAAAGTGCATCCCAGCAACCTGTTTTTAGTTTTGACTGTCTGATTAGGCAGCAATGAATCCATTCTGACATGATTCAACAACTGTTTTCAGAAAAGAAATTGAAATCTAACGGAATCTATCCCATGACTTCTGCAACAGAATGGATTTTGGTGTTAGTCATACCACATGAGCATTATTGGAAAATTTCTCTGCTGGTTTATTCTCTATGATGATGTGTGCACAAAGTGTTATTTGAAGGGAAAATAATATCTGGAAAATTTCACATTTTGCTTTTGGAAGAGGTTGTCATAATTGTTGAATTTCTATCAAGATTTTAATTTGGTTGATTAATTAATGTTGTTTCTTTTGCATACACAATGCATATTTTGTACAAATTGAATGTAAACAACGACAAAAGTCACAAGATTTAAGTGATCGGTGAAAATGTTCATTTGTTTAAGTTTGGTTTCGTGTCATCACCGGCCAAAAGTAACACCATCAGAAACATAACCAAAGTCAGTTAAAGAAGCTTCGTTTTCTTCCATTTCAAACACCTAGAAATCCCGAGTCTTCCCAAGTCTTCCCTGGGGAAAAACCTGACCAGTCAGTTTATTCCCCGGGGAAAAACCTGACCAGTTTATTCCCCGGGGAAAAACCTGACCAATTTTTTCCCCGGGGAAGAAACTGACTGAGGAAAAAATTGACTGTTACACCGGGCAAGTAAATTTCCATGGTAGTTTCCCTGCCATGCAATTGCATACAAAATTTAAAGAAGAGCCCTTTAGCATGTGATTAAAAAAAAAAAAGCCATGATAAACCTGAAAAATTCATATCAGAAGTAATGCATTAATTACATATTTGCAAACAATTTAATAATCCGTACAGTGTTTCCCTTTTTAGATTTGTTTCCCCTTTTTATTTTCAGTAAGGGTTTTAGTCAATTTAATGTCAGTATCCTAGATGTATGCCTATTAATATCCTGAATGTGGAAAGGATCTTCTGAACCAGGGACACCTGCTTTTACAAACCAGTGTACTAAAGTGGTTTCCATATTACAGAAATGGATAAGTACAAATTTTCAAAAAATTTGTAGTTACTGATTATTGTTTGAAAACATCAAAAACATACGTATTTATGATATAAATGTATTAATTTCTATTTAAATATTAGAAAATAGAATTTTATTTGAAAATATAATGTATTCACTTTTTACCAATAAGGACCTTGAAACGAAATAAAAATGGCTGACAAAGATGAGCATGATTTTGTGACTTTGATGTTGTTAGTAATATATGAACAGTCTTCAACACAAGTCCTGAATATTTTGTGCGGTATATCATGGTACATAGTGTGGTATTAACCCTTTCCCTCATAGGGAAAACCATAAAAACACCTATGCGAACAACATAAAACCAGATCAGCCTGTGAGTAACTCGCAGGCTGATCAGGTTTTATGCTGTTTGCTGCTCCTCAGTGGTCTGGTAATGAGGATTTTACAATTAAATTTGGTAAGGTTTGAGTTTGAGTTTCTGCAGATCAGGCTTTATGTGGTACCTATTGAGTGCGTAAAATGAGTCTATATGAGGGAAAGGGTTAACCTGAAAACCATGGTATACCATGGCACAATTCCAACACATGGTTCCAGATGCGTAACTAAACTTTGCATTAAAAAACATGAGTCATGAGAAAATGACAGTTCACTAATCAAAGGGTGCAATATTCCTTCATAACAGGCCAGATAGTCAGCAGTGTACATAGTCACTCTGCTGACTTGTATATTACATTATTTCTCATATGATAGGGGAAAATGTTGATAAACATCTGCAGTATATTTTTATTTTGTTTCACCCCTTCCATATGACTGATAAACTGTTAAAGTGCGGTTCATTACACTAATATTTACTCAGCCGATTGCAGTGTAGGGGAAGTTTGTGCCTGGTGGCTGAGTGGTTAGAGCGTCTGCCTCATGAGAGAGAGGTTGTAGCTTCTATCCCAAGCTGCAACATACCAAAACCCTTAAGGATGGTACTGTTATAGCTGCCTGGCTTGGTGCTAAGCATATAAGGGTAGTTGCAGGACTGGTTGGCCCGGTGTCAGGATAATGTGACTGGGTGTGGTATCATGCCACATGTCTACGTCGTAATACTGCAGTGAAGCATCAACATCGTCTCTAAATGACATACTGTAGGTGGGATGTTAAGCCCAACAAACAACATTTTATAACTGTTCTACATTCTCCATTACTTGGATTCTAATTTAAAGATATTTTTTGGTTATACCCCGAGATAGGAAGTATATTTTGGCTATATAGGAGTCACATCCATCGGTCCGTCCGTCTGTCTTTCCATGTGTAAAGAGGATAGTGTCTGGACACTGACGGACTGTGCTACATCTGTCAAATGAGCTGGACACCTCCAGTATCAGATATCTTCAGTCCATGTGTACAGAGGACAGTGTCTGGACACTGACAGACTGTGCTACATCTGTCAGATGAGCTGGACACCTCCAGTATCAGATATCTTCAGTCCATGTGTACAGAGGACAGTGTCTGGACACTGATGGACTACACTTCAGCTATCAGATGAGCTGGACACCTCCAGTATCAGATATCTTCAGTCCATGTGTACAGAGGACAGTGTCTGGACACTGACGGACTGTGCTACATCTGTCAGATGAGCTGGACACCTCCAGTATCAGATATCTTCCCAGGACAGTGTCTGGACACTGAGGACTCCACTTCAGATGAGCTGGACACCTCCAGTATCAGATATCTTCAGTCCATGTGTACAGAGGACAGTGTCTGGACACTGATGGACTGTGCTACATCTGCCAGATGAGCTGGACACCTCCAGTATCAGATATCTTCAATCCATGTGTACAGAGGACAGTGTCTGGACACTGACGGACTGTGCTACATCTGCCAGATGAGCT
Organism: Solen grandis; assembly: GCA_021229015.1. Lineage (NCBI taxonomy): Eukaryota > Metazoa > Mollusca > Bivalvia > Adapedonta > Solenidae > Solen > Solen grandis. Next base: position 12,168,070 of record CM037793.1, on the reverse strand, counting down.
GGGCACCTCCAGTATCAGATATCTTCAGTCCATGTGTACAGAGGACAGTGTCTGGATACTGACGGACTGTTCTACATCTGTCAGATGAGCTGGAAACCTCCAGTACCAGATATCTTCAGTCCATGTGTAAAGAGGACAGTGTCTGGATACTGATGGACTGTGCTACATCTGTCAGATGAGCTGGACACCTCCAGTACCAGATATATTCAGTATGGCCTTCAGTGTTAGATCAATCTCCTTTTACCAGTTAGAAACTTCTTGTCTTGCCAGGTTTTGTCTGCACTAGGTCATGGGCAGTTTCTAATTCCATTTCCAGGACAGGTTTGCTTGATGACAGCATATTACATCGAAACTCTTCATATCTGGTTTATAATTGACTTGATAATTTGATAGACAAGAAAATCCATGAAACAAAGAATACAAGCAAAAGTTACTATATGTTACTGATGCATCTGAACTGATAATCCTTGCTTTTGTCCAAGTTATTACAAATAGAGACTGTATTGTTAATTGTGGAATTAGATTCTGCCATCTTGCTAGACAAGCATTAAATCTAGACTTATCTGAAAGAATATGTCTAGCCAAGTTTCATTTATTTTTATTTATTTTTTAGTGCTTTTAAGGCTGAAGTAATTGTGAACATTTCTTCTGCTGTGTGTGTTAGTAAAGGGAGATAAATTGTTTGAAGTTATTCATCAGTTTTATCAGAGTTAATATGATTAGAAGAATTGGTTATCATTTGGTCACATACAGCATTACAATGGATCTAAACTAGCTACAGCGGGGTCCAGTACATATAACATGGTCTGTTGTGAGGTTGTGGTACAATCCTTGTTACAGCATATCATACTGGTAGAATATAATGTGACTGGGATGTTGAATTGTGTTATCTGTTGGTTTTGTGTTGTATGAAGATTATTTGACTTCAACCTCTCACAAAGAATGAAATGTCTTCGAAAATGATTTAGAGGTAAAAAGTGTAATATGGATATAATCTAGATGGTTTGGGGTGGGGCGAGATATCTTTACCGTAATAATATTTAATAAATTGAGATCCTTAACCCTTTCCCTCATAGAGGAAACCATGAAAAGACCTATGCGAACATCATAAAACCAGATCAGCCTGCGAGTAACTCGCAGGCTGATCAGGTTTTATGCTGTTCGCTGCTCCTCAGTGGTCTGGAAATGAGGATTTTGTAATTAAATTTGGCAAGGTTAACTGTGGTTTTCTGCAGATCAGGCTTTATGTGATACCTATTGAGTGCATCAAAATGAGTCTATATGAGGGAAAGGGTTAACTCCGGCTGACTGCAGAGCTTGTCAGCTTTTTCTGTTGCTAAATATTATTTCTGCCATGTTTACAGTGGCGATGAGAGATGTTCATTATTTATCATGGAGTGGATGGGGATCCTCATGATGATATTACATTATCATTCCTATTGATCCATTAAGTTCTGCCATCACTTGAAGCTAGGTCCCCAGCTCTGGCCACAATACAAACAACACTAAACAATGCTAATGGATCCATGAATGTATGGTGCTACTCTGGCTGGTGAGCAAGTAGGAATTACAAGCTTATGAACCAATTTGTTCTTTCTAACAGCAGCTTACTATGCCTGTTTGAGATGGTTTATTGGAGTTGCTAAAGCTCATTTGCAGTTTTCTGCTTCCATGTTAATTGTGTATTTTTATTCTTTCACAATTCAGATTTTTTGTTTTGTTAAGATTATTGGAAAGAGTTGAAGCAATATTTTCTCATTTCTTTCAAGCAGCAAATTTATGGTGATGAAAAATTTATTGTGAATTGATTTTCCCTGAGTTAAGAAAATCCTGTTGCTGAGGTGCGGATGCCATGTTACTTCCTCCATGCTGGTGAATGTAACTATATAACATTGGGTGTATTCACATCACTTGAAAATCAATTTGATCCTTGTTTATTAGACTTACTTTGACAATCAAAAGCAAATGTGACGTCATCACATTAAAAGCCCTGCTCTCTCAATGCTATCAGCACTTTGATTTTACCAGTAACGTGAAGAAATATTCTGTTCCTTCAGTGGGAAGTTGCGTAAATTGAGAATCCTGGCATTCAAGTGGTCTCCTGGTACTTAAAAAGCTTCTAGTGGGCTTGTAGAAATAGGTCAGTGCTGTCCACATTGAAAGCCATGAGTTCACTGACTGGTGACAGTGATAGGATATGGGGGATATCTTGGGACCTTGCTTGATTCACCCTGATTTGTATGCTTTATTTCTCAAGCCAAATAATTTTCTGATAGTAAAAATAATTCAGTAGCTAAAATGATTTTTTTTCAAGCATAATGATTGTACAGAAATGATGAATTTACAACTGCTAAAAAGTTCAGTACCAGCTTTAATGATGAAGTTAGAGATACAGGGAATAGCAGAATTACTGATGGTCAAGTTCTATATAGCATTCAACAACTAAGGTTTTGTCAGTCTTATTTATAGAGGCCATTTGATAGGAAGTACATATATTATGCAAGGGTCTAAACCCAGATACTACGTTGCAGTGGCCTACATGAATTTACTAAAGATGTTAAGTCCAAGATTTGATAAGTGTATTTAAGGTAGTACAGCTCTAATGGGCACTTTTTCAGACCTTAATAAACTATTTATATTCTGAATCTATATCATTTCATTATACAAATCTGAAGTTTTAAGAAAATTTACTGTCATATTAAGTTACTTTTATGATACATAAAAGAATCTAAGCTACACAGACATAGATTAAATTTGATGTATTGTTAATATTTGTACAAAGTGGTTACCAAAGTAACCATGAATATATGTGCTTTTAAAATTAATATGTTTAAGTCTTTTATCAAACCATGTGCATAGATATTTTAGTAGAAACTCATACAGTCTGGAAAAGACTAGTTTTTTTAATTTTTGAAAGACATGATTTTCTTTAAGTTAAGTTTTCCATTAAGTATGTGTTCTTCTCACCTGGGGCAACATTCATTGTTTTACAAAATATATCTGACCTCCAAGCAACATTTGGGCAAAGTAATAACATATATAGCCATAGGTTGATGATTTGAGGCCTGCATGGCTGACGAGCTTAGCCCGAGAATGTGTTGACAGGGTGGAGGCCAGACCCTGCTGCTATGTTACCAGTGACTCCATCATGCAAGCAGAAGTTGACCTAGATTGACAGGGAGTACAGCTGGTCCAGACATCTCTTTTCCTTTTGTTGGTATTGCTTCTGATGCCTGGTCGCCATAAGGCAGATGACCTTTAGACAAGTCTCTTTTGGAAAATTATTTGTCATCATAGAACTCTTCTGACTGACTCCTGGCCAGAGAAATGGATCTAATAATGTGCCATCTGCTGTAAGCAGAAGTTATACATGGGGATCCCCTTTCCAATGTCTGTCTGTCACTCTTAAGCATGTGACACATGTCTTCCAAATAACACTCTTGTTCTTTGCAGTCATGCCAAAAGTCTTAAAAATATAGAATTATATTCTACACTAGTCTTCAGACACAGTGCATATTTTGTTAATATAAATATCATATCATGAATTTAATTCTGGCCGAAAGTCAACCAGCTTGGAACTTACATAATTTTCTGTATCCCATTAAGTTTACCTTCCTGCTGACTTGCGGTAGGTTGGTGGTTCTACCCGGATGCCTCCGTACGTTCGGGGTCTTCCTCCACCGGTGATTAGCTGGACATTGCTCTATGATTGAAATACTGTCGAAGGGACGGTAAACTCAAATAGTCAAGTCAAGCCATCAAGTTTATCTTCAACATTCATCAGGCATACCAAAAGGTCAAATCCACAACCTGCACCTTGTCATAATTATGCATTATTTCTCAACTCCTGGGTGCAGGGGATCCAAGATGAGGCTTTAAGCAATTCAGACTAACTCTTGAGAAAACTAGATGAGATCTTGATCAATTAGACCTGGAGTGGCACATAGTTCTGCAGCAAGGATTGGATACACAGGAAAACCATTTCCCCCATGTCTCGCCACTTCCTGTGCATGGTGAAGTGTGGTGATACTGGTTCAGTCACAGAACGTGCTCTGTTGAATCTGGTCTAATGTGACACATTGTTTCTGCTAAGCAAAACAGGTTTTTTATTAAGTTCAACTAAGTCGAGATCTTTTTTAGTTCACCTGAGCACATTACATGCTGTGTCTGTTGTCATCATCTAATTTGTTCTTGAAAATAAAACCTCTTTCAAGCGCAGACTAAGATCACAGTTCTCAAGGGATTTTAGTGGCTTTCAGATCGAGCTTGAGATCATACTAATTAATTAAAGTGTTCACCAAAACTCTGGTTGCTGTTGCAAATAAAAGAAAATAAATTGCATACACTTTCATGGCAACAGAAAAATAAAATTAGTAAAAACTTTAAAGTAGACTTATGCAACACCATTGGACATTTTAGAACATATTTTGGTGCAAATTTTCCTTGGGTTAGTATCTATCATGATTGTTTAAATGAATAGGATTTGTAAAAAGAAAAGAAAAACTGACTGCCAAGGAGTGGACCAGCCATGCATTCAGTGAACTGTTGCTAGCATGAGCACCAGTTATATAGCAGTGTATAGAAGGTATCTTGTACCTGCTGGATTTTGAATGTATATTGTCTCAATCAAAATTGTTCAAACTACTTTTATGGTATGCAGTTACTAACATAATTATACTTACTATAACTTGATTCTCTAACACGTAGATTTTTTGGCCTTTGAAGGAAATGAACCTCATTGCTAATTATAGTTCACATCTCTGTTATCAATACAACTTGATCAGGTACACTAGAGTCCCATGGGCGGCAGTGTGAAATCAAGAAATGGAGGCTATCTCTTGTCTTTAATTTTATTTTTTTCTGTCATTTAGCATTAGGAAATTAGGAAATGGGTTTCAATTCAATTAGTGTGTTTTCTTTTTCCTTGAGAGATCCTGGAAGTAAATCTGACAACATTGAAATTGAATGATTACTAGTTAGGGAAGATAATATTTTGCCTTCCTAATTTGTTCTAGTCACTGTTATCACATGGATTTCTTCAAGAAAGCTTTGAAATCTCTAAGAAATTGGAGGGATTTTGCTCGGCTGACGCTTTTGTTTTGGTGAAGCTTCATTACATTATCTGATTTTCGGCTAGGAGAGTGAATCCTGTCTGTACTGAAGGAGCTGTAAACAATTGTCTATATGCGCTTAAAATTTAATGGGAAGGATTTGGAATGCCAGCCAAGTGTAATCCATTTGTCATAGTTGTCTGTGCATTGATGATGCTTCAGATTATTTTTCACTTTGTCCCAGTCGTTTTCATCTCGTTTTGGTTCGTCTAAACAGATCAGTCATTGATACTCTCTCAGTAGAGTGTCCAAAATGTAGACTTTTCTGACTTCTTATTATTCCAGTATTAAAGAAATACTTACTGTAATCACTCTTAAGGTATGGGACACCCTTGAATTTAAAAAAAAAAAAAAAAATATTTTTGTGCCTCTAAATTTTGGAACACTTTTAATCTGATAACTTTTTACTGACTCTAAGACACACAAAGTCATGTTTTCCTGACTTTTTCTCTAAACGTTTGCAGATATTGATCAAATATTTGGTATGTGAGTCTACCACCATCAAGCATGAGTTTTGTTCCGGTCCACTGATTTTTGATGAAATTATGGCCATGGACTTAATTTCTTTAAAATAGCAGTTTTCCAGACCTTTTTCTAAACGCTTGCAGATATTGATCTAATATTTGGTATGTGAGTCTTACCACATTACAGATCAAGTTCCGTTCCAGTCCACTGATCTTTTACGAAGTTACGGGCCTTGAACTTTAAATTTCTTTAAAATAGCAGTTTTCCGGACTTTTTGATATTTATTGATGTTTTGATGCTCTTCAAATAATTGACGTGTTTGCAGCATAAAGAGAGGTGGGGATTCTTAGTTTTCTATTTGCCGATAGGGGACTTAGTATTGCCTTAGAAAAACTTTCAGAATGCTTGTTTGATATACCGGTATTGCAATAGTGCTATGCGGTCAAAGACTTGTCTGCAAGTTTCCTGCTCATGACTGTAGTTTAATGGCACTGTTTGAGTCGAGGCATGGTATAGGGGGTGGGGTTGGGAAGGAAGGAGGGGGGGTTACCATGTCTCTATGACATGCATTGAAATAAAAAAAAACTTAGTAAAACCTTATCTGACTGAGACTGTTCCTAAGGTTTGTTTCGTAGATGTGAAAATGAAAGGAAGATTGTGTTTATGAGATGTGTTATCCTTGCTGGCAGTTAATGATTGATCTTATTGGTCTCTTGTAGTGGGATAAACCTAACCCATGATAAAAACTTGGTAGGAATGTGGTTCATGTAGCATTTATATCAGGCTAGTGTCATTTTATAGTCTGCCAGGAAATGGTGGTCAACTGTAGCCAGGAAACAGGATATAAGGGATACTCTTGCTGATCAAGGTGGAGTAAAATGAGCACTATGTCCAACTATGTTGCACTGTCATGTAGTGTTTGGATAACTGTCTGTTGTCTTGAGTATATAAAATTGTTTCTTGTATCTTCTTTTCCCCTTAAGATCTCTTTCCTGACCTAGTATTCTCTCTTCTTTCTTTTTTTTAAATCACGAGATGCTTAGAATGAGCTTTTGTAACAGTATCTGACTGACTTGAGTATTTGAGTTTACCATCGCTTCGACAGTATTTCAGTCATATGGGGATGTCCAGCTAATTACAGGTGGAGGAAGACCCCAGATGCCTCCATGTAGAACCACCGACCTACCGCGATGAGGGGTTGAGTGAATGTTAAAGTCAGCAACTTTACCATCTCGGCCACGGAGGCCCCAACAGCATCTGATCAAGGATCCTAAAATCACTCTCCATAACCTAAATTAGTGGAGAGTTTGAAGACTAAGGGAGCAGGTTCAGGAAGGGGTGGAAGTAAACTTTTTCTTTTTAATTGAATTAGGGTCCTATATACAGGTTCATACTTTAGAGACTGATTCAATGAGCTTTAAAATCATTATTTGAAATGAATTGACCCCAATGCACGTACATGACAATGTTTGTTTTCCGCAACCATGCTGCATACAAACTGGGTAATTTTATGGTAACTTGAATGACAATATATCAAAGGATTTTTTTTATTTTAAATTATGAAAATTTCAGTAATTTGACACTCTATTTCTTCCTTCTACCTGGGGTGAGTTGCTTACATACTGTGTTCCAGTAAGTTTCATTGTCTGGTTCTTGGCTGGGGTACCTTCCTCTTACAGTTTGTTATCTGTAATCTTGAGGAAAATGGGGAACCAGACTACAAAACACATTGAAACTATTTGTTTGAGCAACTTGCCTCTATTTAGGCAAAGGCTCAAACTGTCCTACTTGTATGGAAGAATTCATATGATATCTGGATTTGAATGTAAAACATCACTGACATTTGTTTTTATGATTTTAAAGGCAATTGAAAACAGCTTTTCAAGGTAGCCTCTTGAAGTTTGTATTAAACAGTGTTTTGGGGTATAAATGTTTAAAATAATGTTTTAATTACCAATCTGTGATGTTGATATTGTCAGTATTTTGTGTGATAAACTGTCAGGCGAGATCAGTTGTGTATGACTTCAAGGGCAATTTACATGTGCATTTATTGATGTATACTTGAGCCCTTTACCAATATGTCCAAGAATGGACATGCTTGTAATCACTCAGCATCTGTTGTGGGCCTTCAGTGATATTTCATCTGAAATCTGATTTCATGAGACTTGCTTCACAGCCTGATACAGAGCCTTGATGGCCAGGGCCTCTCCTTAAACTTTTAGATTACAATTGCTCATATCATGACCCTCTACCAAAATTGCTGAAATAAAGTAAACGAGTTGAAAAGAAGGATTACTAATTACTAAGTAGATAACTTGTTTTCAGTTTATAGATTCTAATTTGAAAAATATATCCCATGTCCTTGTAACAGGTGTACTAAAGTCTTATGAATATAGGACATTAAGTCTGAATCTACTCAGCTATCCAGTATGAGTAATTTCATTCAGTGTCTTCAAATTTGAATGCACTCTTTAGATCTTCCAAACAAAAGTTCATGGGAAATACCTCATGTTCCATAATGTTGTATTATACAGAATACATCACAAGATACACAGAATACATCACAGAATACAGAACATCATAGAATACATCACAAAATACATCACAAGATACATCACAAGAAACATCACAGAATACATCACAAGAAACATCACAGAGTACATCACAAGAAACATCACAGAATACATCACAAGAAACATCACAGAATACAGAACATCATAGAATACATCACAAGATACATCACAGAATACATCACAAGATACATCACAGAATACATCACCAGATACATCACAGAATACATCACCAGATACATCACAGAATACACCACCAGATACATCACAGAATACATCACCAGATACACAGAACACATCACAAGATACATCACAGAATACATCACAAGAAACATCACAGAATACAGAACATCATAGAATACATCACAAGATACATCACAGAATACATCACCAGATACATCACAGAATACACCATCAGATACATCACAGAATACATCACCAGATACACAGAACACATCACAAGATACATCACAGAATACATCACAAGATGCATCACAGAATACATCACAAGATACATCACAAAATACATCACAGAATACATCACAAGATACATCACAAAATACATCACAGAAAACATCACAAGATTCATCACAGAATACATCACAAGATGCATCACAGAATACATCACAAGATACATCACAGAATACATCACAAAATATATCACAGAATACATCACAAGATAAATCACAGAATACATCATGAGATACATCACAGAATACATCACAGAAAACATCACAAGATACATCACAGAATACATCACAAGATACATCACAGAAAACATGATGATATACATCACAGAATACATGATGATATACATCACAGAATACATCACAGAATACATCACAGAATACATGACGATATACATCACAGAATACATCACGAGATACATCACAGAATGCATCACAGAATACATCATGTTCCTAAGATATCAGATATGGTACTTTTAGTAGGAGGGAGCAATGAAAGCTTAAAAGACAAAGAAAATATTAGATATGGTGTTATGGAAATGTCAATTGTAATTGTGTCACTTGATATGGTTTAAGTCTGTCTTGAGTAGCTATTGCTAGCTGCTCCAAACTGAATGATATTTCTAAATGGAAGTGGGCGAAGTTAAAATCCTAAATTGAATTTGACAGTTGTGAATTTTCCCTATATTTTTAACTCCCATATATAATTGAAGTTGTACTACTGATGAAATTGCAGTGATGTTGTTGCTCCCTGAAAACATTTGGGAAGAGCATATACTGTAAAGTGAGGCTCAAAACCTTGGAAAAACATATTTCCCTTATAATGCACATTTCTTTTTCATTTGACGAGGAGATGCCATCTTGTTTAATAGTCGATGTTCAGTTGAACAACAGGTGAAAATGTTCTACTGCTTCCTCAAGTCAGATGTAATGCAGCGATTATTTTCACCCCTTTAGTATCCACATTTATTTGCATTGTTACCTTGATGCTTATTAAAGCCAATAGTTTGAGCAATAATCTTAAAATACTGACCCCCTCTAGTTTGTTACTTGCAAGTCTCTTATGAAAGGGTATTTGAAGTACACAGTTTTCATGAACCAAACAGCTCTGTCCAAAATGAAACTTACAAGTTAAAAAATTATTTGAATGTATTGACAACAATCAAATGATTGTTTATTTATGGGCAGTCACAAAAATGACAATGCAAATATTGAATTTGTTTGTATATTGTCAATTAATTATTATGTAAAGTACTGTACAAAACTTTCGGTTGAATTATATCAAAATATAAACAACAAATATGAAAGTGAGAACAATGATTTTGTAAGCATTTATTTTGCAATATAATGATAAAATCACAAAGCAGACAACAGTTTATGGGTGAATATATACGACCAAGCGTTAATATCAATTTGACACACAAAATATACCCAAGACTACCCAATATTAAAAAAAATGGGATAATCTTTGGATAGTTTAGCCAAGTTGTTAAATCAGTGGGTAGATGTTTGGTAAATAACCCACACAATAGGAAATGTTTAAAGACTCTGCACTAATTGGGCCAGATAAGAAAGCTGGACTGTTTGTTACTGGTCACTATTCAAGGTTAAATCCTTTGTTTACCAAGCCCTTTGTTAGCTGTCCCTAGCATTATACATAATCCCTGCTATCTTAAATATGCAACTTGGTAAAGAGATAGAAGTTCATGATAAGAGATAGAAGTTCATGATCCGTTCATACAAGATTTTCTTGGCTAACAGTTTCAAATTTAAATCCATTTCCCCCACATATTAGAACTCCTCAGGGTGATCTGTAGTGTAGGAGAGACGCACCTCTACAGCCTGAAGTTGATAGCTGGTTACCTTCATCAAGATCAATACTGCTTCAATGAAGTTTGTGCGTGTAGCTCTTATGCACACACACTATCTCTACACACTCAGTGTGTGCTAGGTGTTGTAGTATAGTAGGAGGGGAACCAGTCTGAATGGGACAAATATGACTGTGTATACAATTCCACCTGTACCGGTTTAAGGTTGAAATATACAGTTATGGAAATAGAAGGAGATTGTTTTGTGTAGACCTGTGTGTGTATTTTTGTCTATATCTGTCGGAGTGTGTGATATGGTGAGAGTACCGCGTGTGAAGGTGTAAGGTATATTGGTGACAACGACATGATTCAGTGAACAGAGACAACAACCGGGAATATAAACGGCTTATACAATATGGATAAATTTAAATTTTTGAATTCTTGAGTTGCTCACAGTGGATATGTTTCCAGTGTTCAGTCCTACATCGAACATATAAGGAGGGGAATGTACAAGGTTCCAAATTTTCATTTCTGTAGTGTCTTAATCTTGTAATTGGAATATAGTCTATATTGGGTTTTAATTTGTGCTCATGGATCTAAATGTGTGTGAACATCACCCTGGATTACAGCTCTAGTGGATATACACAATCAATAGAAAAGTCTTGGAAGTATGACATCAGGGAAAACTAGTCTGAAAAAGTGCTTTGTGTCATTTACATGATCTAGAAGGAGCAGATAATGTAGAGGAGGTCAGGAGGTGATATTAAGCTGCTGTCTGTGATATACCAGAGTTGGTACCACACCCTTGTGGGGCAGGGAAGGCGTTTGGAGTACAATGTACGGGTATAAGCAAGGGTTTACGGCAAAGAAGGAGCCCTACTTCTATGATCCCAGGGTGACGAGGTAATGAAACGTGCTGTACATAATGCCCCCTTCTAGAAAAAGACTTTGCTACTTTGTCAAACCAATCTTAATCTAGATAAGTTTAAAGTCATTCTCTTTTAGTAGGTGTTGAAACTGTTCATAATTTTTGACTTGAGTTACAACCAGCATTCAGCAAACATCTGATGGTTGTTGGGCAGCCTGGCATTGTCCACCCTCTATCAAAAATGGACCTATCTTTACCAGACTTTGCCACAATCTTTATTGGTATAATATCTCGGTATAATTTGATAACCTGACAGAAAGTTTCATTAATTCCAAAGTGACTACATTGAATAGAAAAAGAAAAAACAAATAAGCAATCTCCAACAGACCTGCTGACCATCATCATTACAAATTCCATAGCCAGTAAGATAGTGTCCATAAGTCCAGAAATAATGACCAGTTATATCTGTACAGAGTCAAAATGTTTACTGGCACAACATCATGGTTATTTTGGTAACAAATTAAACAGCTTTTGTCATTTTGAGGTTAATATGATTCAAGAATGTTGCACAAGTAGGGCGGACATGTACTGTAGTTTACTTCATGGAGTAAGGTACACCAGCGATAATTCCATGATGTGAAATGTCTGTTATGATTGTTGACTTGACTCAGCCATGCAATCCATGACCAATGAGCATCATCTGGAAAATGCATTTTAGAAACAAACCATTTATGTCCCTTAACCCTTTCCCTCATAGAGGACACCATGAAAAGACCTATGCGAACAGCATAAAACCAGATCAGCCTGTGAGTAACTCGCAGGCTGATCAAGTTTTATGCTGTTCGCTGCTCCTCAGTGGTCTGGAAATGAGGATTTTGTAATTAAATTTGGTAAGGTTTAAGTGTGGTTTTCTGCAGATAAGGCTTTATGTGATACCTATTGAGGGCGTCACAATGAGTCTATATGAGGGAAAGGGTTAACAGAGGTTAGGGCTCAGGAATACCCTAAATATATATAAGCAGTTTCAGAAATTATCTTCATACATTGTATAAATGAATATATACCGAGGGTTTGGGGCAGAACCATTGTAACTACATATTTTTACAATATTAAAATTTTGCGATTTTGTGAAAATTGAGTTTTCTGATTTTTACAATCTAGGGCATTAAATTGTTCAAATTTTATTCAGGTCAACTGCCTGCGTTGCTAGCACTGTTAAAAACATACACCTGTCATGGTCAAAGATTTCATATTAATTGTGTACCCCCTGAAATGCAGACTGCTACCAGTATTATAACCAGTTTTATATCTATATAGGACAGGCTGGTTAGGATGTATGCATTGGAGATAATAATGAAAGTGAGTAAGTTGCAGTCTGATCTGGATCCAACCACCAGTGTCATGTTTCTAGAGCCAGTAGAAGGAAGTCCTCTCATCAACTGTATTAATTAGGGTGTTAATCAGCAGAATGTGATGCATATATCTACAGAAATAGTTATAATTAACATGTTTCTATATCCAGAAAATTGGAGTTAATTGAAATTCCATGCTAAATTCAGAAAGGAAAGATGTTTCCAAGTGGATATTAACTGTAATTAATGAAAGTATTTTTGAGTCAGTGATGCAAGTCAGACTTATTACTAGTTTCTATTGCTCCTTAATTTTCTGTATAACTGGATTAAGTGTTCTAGTTTTGTTGTTGTTGTTGCAGTAATTATAAAATGAAGAAAATAAATAAATAGACATAAATACATTTCTGAAATGGACAAAATAACACTTCCGGTTATTCAAGTGCACAGCTGAGTAAGACCTCCCTCATGTCTCTCTTGATACTTTGTGTAGGCTTTATTTGCTGACATTTCAGCAGGCTTGACATTTTAACAGAAGGACATTTTAGTCTATATTAGAGCTATTGTTATTTTATTTGTAATATTTTGTATTAACCTTCTTTTAATGCAGCTGTAAGTCCGTTGAAGCCCAAGTAGATGCTATTTCCTTCCTACTGTTTGTAATACTTTTCCTACTGTTCTCGTACTGTGTTGAGGCTGTATAACATTAGTCAGTCTATTCATGATGACATTTGTACTTAGGACATCTCACATGACTCGATTGGCCCATATATATGCAAGGTCTGACATTTAGAACATGTGCTCTAGCTGCAAAATCTGAAGCTTTGACATAATATTGAAAGGCATGAGTTCCTCCCTTCATCTTGTGACAGCTTTCTAAATTGTTTGGCTGTGGCATCTGTTTTTAGCTCACCTGAGCACAACACGCTCATGGTGAGCTTTTGTGATAGCCTTTTGTCAGTCGTCTGTGTGTCCGTCGTCAACAATTTCTTTAAACAACATCTCCTTCTAAACTACTCACTACTGGATTTTGATAAAACTTCACAGGAATGTTCATTATGGGCCCTTTACCAAAGTTGTTAAGATTATTTTGATTGGTCAAAAATCTAGGTCACAGGAGCTGAAAATAGATTTTAAAAATGAAAATGAAAATAAAATCTTGGACAAGTTCGAAAGTGGGTCATATGGGGTCAAAAAATAGGTCAATATGAAAAAACATATGTTGCTCATTTTTAATCAGGTGAGCGATTCAGGGCCATCATGGCGCTCTTGTTTAGTTTGCGTTGTTTTTTGATAAGCTCACCAGAGTACAACATGCTCAAGGTAAGCTATTGCAATCACCCTTCATCCATGGTCATAAGTCATCTGTTGTCAAAAATTTGCTTTAACCCTTTCCCTCATATATACTCCTTTTGACGCCCTCAATAGGTATCACATAAAGCCTGATCTGCAGAAAACCACACTTAAACCTTACCAAATTTAATTACAAAATCCTCATTTCCAGACCACTGAGGAGCAGCGAACAGCATAAAACCTGATCAGCCTGCGAGTTACTCGCAGGCTGATCTGGTTTTATGCTGTTCGCATAGGTCTTTTCATGGTTTCCTCTATGGGGGAAAGGGTTAAATGACATCTCCTCTGAAACCACTGGGTAGAAATTGATGAAACCCTTGGGCGGCCCTTCACAAAACTTGATCCATGCATAACTCTAGTTACCATGGCAACCAACAGGATTTTAATTTGAAAACATTTTCTTTGAAATCAATGGTCAGAATTTTATTTTATTTTGCGCAAATGGTCATTTCATGGCCTTCTACCATAATTGCTAAATTAAAGTTGATCCCTTGAAAAATGAAACCCCTAGAGGTCGGCTAATTATCTTATATACTCTTTTTATAAAATTTCTAAAATCTTCTATGAAGCCAGTAATTATTTGGAATTAAATTTCAGTAGGCACATGTGGTCACCTAACAGCCCTGTACCATAATTGCACCCTTGAGTTTTTAGTACTGGTTCATCTAGAAAGAAGGGCTTAGGTGTGAAATAGATGTTATCCAGAACTTGGCAAATGTGGGCTTTTCCTATCTACCGTTATAGCTTCACTGTGCATTCACAATAGAATTAGTGCAACACCACGAAGTTGTAACTGTAAAAGTTTGTATGTATCCCCAGATTAGTTAGGAAAACCCCAAATATTCTTAATTCCAGAGTAAGTCTATTGAGTCTTTTCAACAAACACCAATAAAACTACAGTGGTAGACTCATCCCTTTGGACAGCTTCCCAATCTGTAATGGTTGGAATAAGGACTTAGTCTTCAGTGGGGTTCCAGTCCCTCATGAGCCCTGCCGTTTGTGGCTACAAGTATTATGGCTTCATTTGTCTAGGGAAGTGTTCATTAATGTGACATGTGAAGGCAGTTGTGGTCTAGACTTGTATGTATAGTAGACAAGGAATGATTTAAATGGAAATTATAACTTTCTGTTCTAAATAGAATTTATGGCAATGTGTGCATTTGAATAAGCCAGCAGGGAATTCTGAGTTGATCCACATGTTGAGTTTTATTGTTGATAATCAAGGCTGGGGATCCACAGACACTGTGCAGACCCCCATGTTGTACAGCACTTGATTATGAATGAGTTATTGAATTGTACTTTTCAGGAATAATCAGACAGAATTCATATGTGAAATTCTAGCATTGATATTTGATTAATCATTCAGAAACGAAAGAATATTGTTTTACCCAAGTCTGGCATCGATACCTAGCAATTCAAGTGTTTTTAAAATCTTAAGTTTTAAGGCTAGAACTCATTCAGAGATGCTGATGGTGTAAAAGATTGCTTGTTATCTGGGATAATTGAGGTTCAAGTACACAACACAGAATTGATGAACACAAAATTTAGTAGCTTCACTTGGAAGCCTGTGATGTTGCCAGGGAGGCTTCTTTACTGATGATTAAAATACTTGATCATAATAGTAGCATTGATGGGGAGAGAGCTCAGAGTGTATCAGTGTTGCAGTATACTTTAGAAATCATTATCTGGTGATCATTGAAAACCTGATATATTTCCCTACGCTGGCTGTAGGTTTGATCTGAGGTCTGTAAAGGCCAGGGTTTCAGTAAGAGTTGACAGGATGTTCTGTGCTTGGTAATCTAGGACGGCATGAAGAAAGGCCATCCTGTCGCCCTGTTGTATAGTTGCAGGCTAAGTGCAATTTATACCATACTCAAGTAACGTTACCAGCTTTAGGTGGAAGCTTTAGGAAATATTTCGCTAATATTGTACCAAAGGTCACGTAGAAGGGACTCAGTGGTATGGGGAACCTTCAGTAGGTGGGGCCAAATATATTCATGGGACCTGAGACAGTTTGCAAGACCTGGTTAGGGTATGTTTCCTAAGATATGGATGACTGCATCTGACCTTGACGAAGGTTATACATTATAAGTATGTAATACACAGAATTTAATCCCCAGGAGCGGTAAACAGGATATGACTATCACATATTTCAATAAAATTGGGTTTTTGATCAAGTGAGCATGATTTGAAGTTGTAAAGCACATTCTTCCCGTAAGATCATTTTTGTAGTCGGTGTAGTCAGCAGATTTTACTCAGTGTCAGCATATGAGAATACTAATGTTTTGGTGTTTTGTTGTTACTTTTTTTTTCATTATAAAAATAATTTTATTTGACAGGTGATGTAATCCAACAATTTAAAATTTCACCATTGATATACAGTCAAACCTGTCTTAAGTGATCAGTCAAGGGAACAAGAGTAAAAAGGGTTGATCACTTAATACAGGTAACCACCTATACAGGTTTAACTGTATATGAAAACAAATTAATTCTGATATAAACTAGGTTGTTAATAGGTTCCATGTAAGAGACCAACCAAGAAGATGGCACACTTTTTGAGTTTGTTGGGAAGCTAGATCAGTTTCTCTCAGGTCTGTGACATGCCATTATTGGCTTGTAGAGAGAACACAATCACCATGCTGATCATTTCAAAGTTTTGCCTCATCAAATAATTTAAATTAGTCCGTGCATGATACTTTTCTCCTTTTCACTTGTAGCTGTGTTGACCTTTTTTTAGACCTCTTCATTATGCAGTTGACCTTGACAATGATCTTCGAACTACTTTTGATAATAAAAAAAGCGGTTTACCTTTTGGTTAATCTGCTATAACTTCTATGTGCTACATTGGATTGCTACAATATTTGGACACTTGCTTAAGTGGATGAACCTCTTCATTATGCAGTTGACCTTGACCTTTGACCTACTTTTGATGAATTAAAGTCAAATAAAAAAGTCCACAGTTCCATTAGGTCTTGTTAAGTATAAAGTCCTACAGGGCAAGTAACATTTGGAAAATGTTTACACCGCTGTTATATACTTAGTCAAACAAGCTATTTTTGTAAGAGGTCTGTCATTGAACACTTTGTTGTTAATGTAATTTGATCAACTGCAATTGTGTTAGTCTAATTTCCTCACCTCAGTGTCAAGCTCAGGTGTGCACATGGTTTATGTCAGTATCATCTGTGTGTATATTTAACCCTTTCCCTCATATAGACTCATTCTAAGTATTGCATAACAGTGACAGGTGATCTGTCAGATATCCCACAGATAGAGCTGGTCACATTTAGACTGGCAGGTCATTAGACATCTCTGTTCAGAGGATTGATTTTTTGGAGCTTTGTTCCTGTTGTAAGTCATTCATTTATAGAATCAATATTGATATCTGATTACAAAGTCAGTAGCTGCATTAAATTGTTACTATCATGTAGACATGGTGAGCAGTGTTGAGAAAATTCAAGGGCATGTTCATCCTAGAGAGCTGTGTGGGCTGTACCACCTGTAAATGGTAGCTGAGCCAAGTGGTGATCAGGTTTTCTATTGTGATCCTGTGAGTGTCCGTCGTCCATTGTGCGTCGTGTGGCGTCAACAATTTTTAATGTTTACACTCTATCACCTTTACTTAAGCAATCATCTTCAAACTTTATGGCAATGCTTATGACCATAAGGGGAGTTATGCCCCTTTTAATATTAAAAAAATGCAAGATTTCACTTTGTTTACACTCTAGCATCTGAATTTTTTTAGCAATCATCTTCAAACTTTTTGGCAATGCTTATGACCATAAGGTCTAAATTGAGTTTGATTATGGCTGAGATCGGTCAATTAGGTCAGGAGTTATGCCCCTTTTAATATTAAAAAAAATGCCAGATTTCACTTTGTTTACACTCTAGCATCTTCATCTTTTGAGCAATCATCTTCAAACTGTTATGGCAATGCTTATGACCAAAAGGTTTAGATTGAGTTTGATTATGGCTGAGATCCGTCAATTAGGTCAGGAGTTATGCCCCTTTTAATATAAAAAAATGCCAGATTTCACTTTGTTTACACTCTAGCATCTTCATCTATTGAGCAATCATCTTCAAACTTTATGACAATGTTTATGACCATAATGTCTCGATTGAGTTCGATTATGGCTGATATCCGTCAATTAGGTCAGGAGTTATGCCCCTTTTAATATTAAAAAAATGCCATAGTTCACTTTGTTTACACTCTAGCATCTGAATCTTTTGAGCAATCATCTTCAAACTTGTTGTCAATGCTATTGACCATAAGGTCTCTATTGAGTTCGATTATGGCTGAAATTGGTCAATTAGGTCAGGAGTTATGCCCCTTTTAATATTTAAAAAATGCCATATTTTACGTTGTTTACACTCTAGCATCTGCATCTATTGAGGAATCATCTTCAAACTTTATGGCAATGCTTATGACCAAAAGGTTTAGATTGAGTTTGATTATGGCTGAGATCCGTCAATTAGGTCAGGAGTTATGCCCCTTTTAATATTAAAAAAAATGCCAGATTTCACTTTGTTTACACTCTAGCATCTCATCTTTTGAGAATCATCTTCAAACTGTATGGCAATGCTTATGACCAAAATGTCTCGATTGAGTTTTATTATGGCTGAGATTGGTCGATAAGGTCAGGAGTTAAGCCCCTTATAATATAAAAAAATGCCAGATTTCACTTTGTTTACACTCTAGCATCTGAATCTTTTGAGCAATCATCTTCAAACTTTATGACAATGTTTATGACCATAATGTCTTAATTGGGTTCAATTGTGGCTGAGATGAGCCATTTAGGTCAGGAGTTATGCCCCTTTTAATACAAAAAT
>CM037793.1:12099152-12149152 GCA_021229015.1 Solen grandis | reverse complement strand
TTCTGTACAAATACTTTCTGAATTACATGTGTTAAAAGCCTAAAATTACATATTTTTCAAAAACAAAGGCCCATAACTCTGTCAACTTTAACAGCAGTTTGATAAAAATACCCAGGTACGCAAATTCATGTCCTGATTAATATATCATGAAGTTTCAAGTCTGTAGTACAAATACTTTCTGGGTTACGTGTGTCACAAACATAAAATTTCATATTTTTCAAAAACAAAGGCCCATAATTATGTCAACTTTAACGAAGGTTCGATGAAAACCAATATTTTCAGAGTTACATGTGTCACAAGCATAAACTTCCATATTTTTTCAGAGATAAAGGCCCATAACTCTTTCAACTTCAACGGTGGTTTGATGAAAATACCCAGGTAAGCAAGTTTATGTACTGAATAATGTATCCATGAAGTATCAAGTCTGCAACACAAATACTTTATACAGATGGACAAATACAGATGGACGGATGTCTGTACATATGTATGGACAAAGGCAAATCTATATCTCTCCCCCCCCCCCCCCAAAAAATTTGGCAGTAGAATGATTAATAAGTTAATTATACACAATTAAATTTTGGAGTAGACCTTGGAATGGGTGGAGTATACAAAGCCCAGGGAATGTGAAAATGAGAAATGTTACTCCAGCCACCATTAGCAGATGAAATTTCCAGTCCAAAATGCATCAGTATATCCTACAGAAGTGACACTCAAATGTTCTGAACTTTTACACATACTCAGACAGTAAATTTGCATAGTTATTGGCACTTGGGAGCGATCATTTATAACAATAACCATTAATAATTATCACTCCCTACCTTCAATACTCTGGGAGTACTTATGTTATTACAATGTTTCAATATTCAGAATTGACTGTATGCATGATCCAGGATGTAACAGCTCAATCAGACTTGATTCATTCATTTAGAAACAAATCATTAGCTGCAACTTTATTAACACATTAAAAACATTTGTTTTTCTTATACACACCTTCCTAGAGCTTTCTTCTCAAATGAACTATAACATGGAAAGCCTACTGAAATACAGGTTGCTGTTTTTCCATTGTGATGAGAGAGATATACAATATACTCTTTCCTCTCATACAGAAGTAGCAGGGAGATAGATAGGAGAGCAATATGATGAGCTTGAACTAGGCCCAGTCTAACTTTAGGTAGTGTATAGTAGTGTAGTGTCTACAGACACATTCAGTATGGACACACCTGATGAGCAGTGTATAACACACATAGGTCTACAGACACATTCAGTATGGACACACCTGATGAGCAGTGTATAACACACATAGGTCTACAGACACATTCAGTATGGACACACCTGATGAGCAGTGTATAACACACATAGGTCTACAGACACATTCAGTATGGACACACCTGATGAGCAGTGTATAACACACACAGGTCTACAGACACATTCAGTATGGACACACCTGATGAGCAGTGTATAACACACATAGGTCTACAGACACATTCAGTATGGACACACCTGATGAGCAGTGTATAACAAAAATAAGTCTACAGACATATTCAGTATGGACAAACCTGATTAGCAGTGTATAACACACATAGGTCTACAGACACATTCAGTATGGACACACCTGATGAGCAGTGTATAACACACATAGGTCTACAGACACATTCAGTATGGACACACCTGATGAGCAGTGTATAACACACATAGGTCTACAGACACATTCAGTATGGACACACCTGAGTAGCAGTGTATAACACACATAGGTCTACAGACACATTCAGTATAGACACACCTGATTATCAGTGTATAACACACATTGATCTACAGACACATTCAGTATAGACACACCTGATGAGCAGTGTATAACACACATAGGTCTACAGACACATTCAGTATGGACACACCTGATAAGCAGTGTATAACACACATAGGTCTACAGACACATTCAGTATGGACACACCTGATGAGCAGTGTATAACACACATTGATCTACAGACACATTCAGTATGGACACAGCTGATGAGCAGTGTATAACACACATTGATCTACAGACATATTCAGTATGGACACACCTGATGAGCAGTGTATAACACACATTGATCTACATACACATTCAGTATGGACACAGCTGATGAGCAGTGTATAACACACATAGGTCTACAGACACATTCAGTATGGACACACCTGATAAGCAGTGTATAACACACATTGATCTACAGATACATTCAGTATGGACACACCTGATGAGCAGTGTATAACACACATTGATCTACAGATACAATCAGTATGGACACACCTGATGAGCAGTGTATAACACACATAGGTCTACAGATACATTCAGTATGGACACACCTGATGAGCAGTGTATAACACACATAGGTCTACAGACACATTCAGTATAGAAACACCTGATGAGCAGTGTATAACACACATTGATCTACAGATACATTCAGTATGGACACACCTGATGAGCAGTGTATAACACACATAGGTCTACAGACACATTCAGTATGGACACACCTGATGAGCAGTGTATAACACACATAGGTCTACAGATACATTCAGTATGGACACACCTGATGAGCAGTGTATAACACACATAGATCTACAGATACAATCAGTATGGACACACCTGATGAGCAGTGTATAACACACATTGATCTACAGACACATTCAGTATGGACACACCTGATGAGCAGTGTATAACACACATAGGTCTACAGACACATTCAGTATGGACACACCTGATGAGCAGTGTATAACACACATAGGTCTACAGACACATTCAGTATGGACACACCTGATGAGCAGTGTATAACACACATAGGTCTACAGACACATTCAGTATGGACACACCTGATGAGCAGTGTATAACACACATAGGTCTACAGACACATTCAGTATGGACACACCTGAGTAGCAGTGTATAACACACATAGGTCTACAGACACATTATGTATGGACACACCTGATGAGCAGTGTATAACACACATAGATCTACAGACACATTCAGTATGGACACACCTGAGAGCAGTGTATAACACACATAGGTCTACAGACACATTCAGTATGGACACACCTGATGAGCAGTGTATAACACACATAGGTCTACAGACACATTCAGTATGGACACACCTCAGTGTATAACACACATAGGTCTACAGACACATTCAGTATGGACACACCTGATGAGCAGTGTATAACACACATAGGTCTACAGACACATTCAGTATGGACACACCTCCATTATGATACTGTATCTTGGATCCAAATCTGGATACCATGTTACATTGGACTAACTTAAAATATCTATATGACAGTTCACTTAACTCCAACTACAAGAAAAATATACCCCTACATCCCACCTTGTTCTCATTTTATGTGAGAATGGGAAGGGAAGAGTGATGAGAATGATTCTTATATAGCACCCACTTCTGTGAAGTGGAGCAACAAAATAACACTTTGGGGTATGATGGTTTCACCATATACTGGTATTCACAAGAGTTTAAAACAAGCAAATTCTTTAAATTGATATCCCCCCTTTTCCTTGTCTGAATTAGGCTAAATACATTAAAACAAAGGGCCAAAAAAAACCTGATAACACTCATCTGAGAAACAATGCCTGCAATGCTTAATCCCTTCCCTCATAGAGGAAACCATGAAAAGACCTATGCGAGCAGCATAAAACCAGATCAGCCTGCGAGTAACTCCAGGCTGACAGATCAGCCTGCGAGTAACTCGCAGGCTGATCAGGTTTTATGCTGTTCACTGCTCCTCAGTGGTCTGGAAATGAGGACTTTCTAATTAAATTTGGTAAGGTTTAACTGTGGTTTTCTGCAGATCAGCCTTTATGTGGTACTTATTGAGTGCGTCAAAATAGTCTATATGAGCGAAAGGGTTAAGAAATGAAAATGTAATGACAAATATGTGTGATGTACATATATTTTAAGGGCCTAAAATGTAGCTCTATCTGTCAAATATCAGCCTTAATCATACTCAACTGAGATATTGTTGCCATTATCATTGTGTATAAGTAAAATGATGATTGCTTAATAATTGCAGATGCTAAAGTGTAAACAAAGCAAAATCTGGCATTTTATTACAGGGATCAAACCTTTTCTTAGAGCGACTCATTCTGCAGGACAAGTGACTGCTAAATTCTACTCGTCCTGCATTTTGGCTACTTGTCTTGCATTTCATGCATAAATTAATTTTCAAGATTAACTCTGCAGCCTAAATTTATTTATACATGTATGTAATAATTTATTTATTGAATGAATAATGAATGTATGCATTAATCAATTGGATGCAGGTAAGTTAAAGACCGCTAATATGTTTACATTTAGCGAAGGAAAACCGGAAACCAAACTCTTGTTTTGGGGTATGTAAAAAACATGCACTGTTTAAACAGTTGATGGGAGCCTCAGTCAAACGCGCTCTTCAGTGGTTTACACAGTGCAAGTTTTATACATACCCCAAAAGACCAGCTTCATTTCTGGTTTTCCATTGCTAAATGTAAATATATTGACTATGATCATTCTAGTGGTCTTCTACCTAGTAAATTTTTCACTCATCTTGTCGGACGAGCGGGCTACATTTTTCTACTCGTCCTGCTGTAAATTCTACTCAAAAATACAAGCGATCAAGTTGAATTTTTTATCTCTGTATTATAATTCAAAGCCCATATCTCCTGACAAAATTAGACTAAAACAATAATCAAACTTTGCTGAGAGATTATGGCCATAAAAACTGTCATGAAGTTTGAAGATGATTGTTTAAAAAAATGAAGATGCTAGCGTGTAAACAAAGTGAAATCTGGCTTCTTTATATCAATCTGTCATAATATGTCAATATCTGTCATAATCGAACTAAGCCAAAACTTTATGGCTATTAACATTGTCATTAAGTTTGAAGATGATTGCTTGAGAAATAAAGATGCTAGAATGTAAACAAAGTAAAATCTGCCATTTTTTATATTAAAGGGGCATAACTCCTGACAGAATTTGTTGCAAATGGCTACAAAGTGAAATCTGGCATTTTTTTTTTAATTTATCTAAAGGGGCATAAATCCTGACACAACAAGCTGATATCAGCCATAATCAAACTTGGCTGAGAGATTTTAGCAATAAACATTGTTATAAAGTTTGAAGATGACTGCTTAAGAAATGAAGATACTAGAGTGCAAACAATGTGAAATGTGTTGTGTTTTTTTTAATTACATGAGTGTTCTTTGGAACACATGTGTCACCTGCTGAAGCGTAACAGAAAAAGTGTGACTGACAGACGGACAAAAGGAAAATGATCTCTCTTTGTCACCTCTGCTTACAGCAGGTGACACAAAAAGGGGCATAACTCCTGATCTAATTGGTCATTGACCTAACTGAGACTTTATGGTTATTAATATTGCCATAAAGTTTGAAAATGATTGCTTAAGAAATGAAGATGATTGAGTGTGAACAAATTGAAATCTGGCATTTTTTATATTGAAAGGGGAATAACTAAATATCAGCCAAAATCAAACTAAAACTATATGGCTATTAACATTGCTAAGAAGTTTTAAGATGATTGCTTAATATAAGAAAATAGTAGAGTGTAAACAAAGTGAAATCTTGCCATTTTTTTTTTATTTTTATTATTAAAAGGGCCATCATTCTTGCCATAGTTGGCCAATATCAGTCATAATCAAACTTGGCTGAGACCCAATGGCTATAAACATTATCACAAGGTTTGAAGATGATTGCTAAAGAAAATAAAATGCTAGAGTGTCATAAAGTTTTAAGATGATTACTTAGAAATGAAGATGCTAGAGTGCAAACAAACTAATTGTGGATGATGGACGGATGGATGATGGACATTCAATGATCCTAATAGCTCATCCTGAGCACATTTGCTCAGGTGAACTAAAAAATTGTTTTAAGTTGAGATATATGCTAACCAGCTAGTGTTCAATATATTAAAAAGTCAGAAATCTACACAATCATTTTTGGCAAACAACAATCAAAACCATAGGTATCCAACATTACAAGCTAGTGAACATTTCTGTATGTAGTCAATGGCTTTTACAGATTTTGAGATACAGGTCTGGATGGAAAAAAGTTCAATGGAATTACAGACAAACGGACAATACCAAAACAATATCTCGTGCCCCTTCTAAAACATTCATAATTATCAAACAGTTAATTATCCATGTGTTTCAAATGTAAACAAACAAGCACTGAAAGAATAAAAGGAAACTAAACGATGCTAAACCCACAAAAAGAATGACAGCTTATCAGAATATATTGAAATACAATTTTTGTACAATTCTTCCTTTCAACCACAAATTCCGTTAGATAAGATACACATACACAGAGATACAGTTAAAAGAATTATGACTAAAATCATAACCTACCATTAACCTAGTGTCAGACAATACTTCTATGCTGTTTATGAAAACTCACCTGTATATATGTATCTCATAGAAGGCAGACATGCGAGATTTGGTCATCTTCGTCATGATGGCCTTGCAATGTCATAAGGCGCAACTTGAGACACTTAAATCCGAAGATAAATTCCAGAAACACTTTTCAGTCAGCAGATAAATCCCCAAAACACACTCAAAGAACAAGGTCAAATGCTTTCTGAAATACCTGACTGATAAAACTTCTAGTTACACTTAGATTAACTATAAAAAGTCATAATTGAATACATTTAAATTTATTAATAAATCTCCCAAAACACACTCAAATGTGATAAATCCTGACTGGCGACATACCAGACGTAATGAGCATGGAGCAGCTGTAACAGTGATATAGGTGTATTGGATGTGTATGACTAGTCCATGTCCATGTGATGACAGCCACCAGCAGCCATACTGACAAGTCTGTCACATCTCCACGGCTCACTTATACCATAGATCCAATCACACTGTCATGACAGTATAAAAACATCTCTCTTCACTGTGGCTTCATTGTTGATCCACCACTTCTATCATACCCTGTCTTTACAGGCTCTTGTATCAGTTACAGTTGTACCATCCAGTACATTATTTTAACCTCTCTTAAAGAATACATCTGAAAACTGAGAGCTGACCAAAAATAAAAGAAATCCGTGATTCATAAAAATGGCTATACAGAAAGACATTAGAGCCAAAGAGCTATAATGGGAATTCATCCAAGAGATGTTGAACGTCAGTTTCTCCATAGCCATCAATGTCAGAGTATACCTTACACCAAAATACAATTTGTGGTTGGTCAAAACCACAAGCTGATCTAATCAAGGCTAACCCAGAGAAACAATCTAATAAACTCCTTGGAGAATTTTTTAGCAATCTCTACAAAACGCGAACTGCTGTGACTTGTGATCTGAATTTAACCCATAGCTTTTGTCATATAATAAAACAAGCTGAAATGGTGAACAAGTCTCACATATCAAATAAAACAACATTCCAATTCCTGCTATCCTTTATCCTTTATATATAATTCATGTCTAGCACTCCAAGAGATATCAGTAACTGACAAACCAATAATGCTCTCTATAAAATATATCAACTTAAATGTCACATATCAATGGATATATAGGAAATATATCGGTTAAAATGTCATTATATAATATCCACATTCTGCAAAGATTCCAGTCAATACACATTCACAATCCTTGCATTATCAAAATTCATCTAATATTAGATCTAAATGACCATGCCAAATCATCACCTGCTAGTCGCTGAAAAAGAAATCTGGGGCATGATTTCCCCAATACAAAGTTGTGTTTGATTAAACTAACAATACAGCAGAGAAGAAACACAGTCATTGGAACCATACTTGCTGGTAATACCTAAGCAAGACCTCATCAATGGGAGTTTCCAATAAACGACTCTCCTACTATCAAAACCACTGCGGTTGCTGGCATATGTAACCCAAAATAATTTGAAAACAGGCATATTATGATCTCATTTTGCTCAACCATTGATGTAATTCAAATACAATTTACTGCCTTTTACGGAATGTGTTTACCTACTTTGCAAAAATTATAACTCACATGAGGTTATATAACAAAGGGTATGGAACAAAGTATTGACTTATCTGAATTATCCACAACAGCCACATATAGACTAGGCAAAACTATTCCCCCATAACCATGACTTGATTATCAATATACTATTAACCATACCACAATCCTTATAACCAACAGTTGCTACATAACACTATGTTGTTATATACCACAGTGTCACTATGGAGAATGTCCATAATATCATCCACCACTACATGGCCACATCATGACCACCATCTTACATCTTAGCAACAACCACAACAACACCATAGCCATCAGTCAATACCACATCATAGCAACACCATAACCACCACAACATACAAATTTCACCATAGCAACACCATGACCACCACAACATACAATTTTCACCATAGCAACCCCATGACCACAACAACATACCAATTTCACCATAGCAACACCATGACCACCACAAAACCATGACAAAAACATAACCTTTCCAGAAAAAAAAACATGACCAACACAATGCAATTTCATGTGTGAAGGATGAGGGACATCCATTAAAAGAAATTGGAGATAATAGAAATGTTAAACAATACATCTTTTAAGCTCAAAAATGGCTATTAATATTCAAAAATATTTGAAAGAGTTACTGCTCCTGTTTCTACTGGTTGGTCTGATGAAGATAAACACATGTGTGAAGTTTGAGGGACATTCAATGAGTAAAAGAGGAGAAAGAGGCAATGTTAAAAAAAAACTTAACATTTCTTGGGACGCAGACACCTCAGTGACCACAATAGCTCATTCTATTCTTCAAATGGTCCAGCTAAGAATTGATGCCAGAGTTATGTACCTTGTGCATTCCTCTTGTCAAACTCTGTCCATCAATGAAATTTCATTTCAATAGCATATGTAGAGCATGAGTTATTGCAGAATGACAGAAAAAGTGTGACAAACAGACAGACAGACATGATGGTCATGTCCAACATCACAACATGGTCATCATGATTAACATCAAACCATGGCCTTACCATGACAACCTTTCTTAATCCTTAACAACATCAGACTTACAGCCACAAAAAATTTGTCATCACAATCATGCTTTAAAAACATTCTAAAAAACACACACACAAACAAGAGGCCCATGATGGCCCTAAACCGCTCACCTGAGATAAATAGGTTGACCCAAGGAACATCTGTACCAATTTATTTTAAAATCTGGCCAATAGTTTTGAAGAAGATGATTTTTAAAGTTTTCATTTTTTTTTTCTTTTTGTTGCCATGGCCACCAGAGTTCTATATGGATCAAGTTTATTTTAGGAACTTTTGTGAAGGTTGACCCAAGGATCATTCCTGCCAAGTTTAATCAAATTCTGTCCAGTGGTTTCAGAGGAGATGTTGTTTAAAGGTTTCTCTATATACATATAAGGCAAATAAGCCCCGCCCCTGGTGGCCATGTTTTTTACGGATCGGAAAATTTTTAGCAACTTTGGTAGAGGTTGACCCAAGGAACATCTGTACCAATTTATTTTAAAATCTGGCCAGTAGTTTTGAAGAAGATGATTTTTAAAGTTTTAATTTTTTTCTTCTTTTTGTTGCCATGGCAACCAGAGTTCTACATGGATCAACTTTATTTTAGCAACTTTTGTAGAGCCTCACCCAAGGAACATTCCTGCCAAGTTTCATTAAATTCTGTCCAGCGGTTTCAGAGGAGATGTCGTTTAAAGCAAATTGTTGATGACGGACGACACACGACGATGGACGCCGGACGAAGGGTGAAAGCTCACCTTGAGCACTTGTGCTCAGGTGAGCTAAAAAAACACAAAAAAACATGCACACATTAAAACATCTCACATAATTATATATATTCATTTTATAGTAAACTTTTGTCTGACATAAAAACATTTAACAACAAAAAAACAAAAAACAATATGTCTCCAATTAACTGGAAAAAAAAGCTTGGTATTGTGAAAGAGTCTCTGTTCTTGGTCTATACATATCTGTGATTGTAGAAACAGCACATCTGTCAGTTCTAGGACAATTGTAACCCAACACAGAATTGGCTCCATGCATACTTTCAGAGAGAATGTTTGATAGCCATTTCTGGTAATACCACTAGCAGGCACTGACTGTTATTAGTCGTCTTTCTAAATATTAGGATTGGAAGTAAATCAGGAAAAAGCATCCATGGATGTGAAGTGCATACTAATATTTGTGTGCAAACATGATGCTAAATATTTCAAAAGATTCAGCCATTACTCTGCTATGACCCTTTAAATTCCAAAACATATAGGGATTCCTCCCCTACAGTCCACCCTCACCACCTTTTTTAACTACCACTTGTCATTATATTACTCTTTGTATTTTTAATTTTGTTTTTTAATTATTTTTCTTTGATTTTGTTTTCTATTTTTTCTATTTCTACATACATATATGTACATGTATTTACAAAGTTATCTATATTGTTGGATGTAGTACTTGAAATCAGATGCATACCAAAATCTACAATGTCCTTATCCATATAACTAAGCTACAAATCATAGAATAACTGGTTAATCAAAAAAGGGAATGCACTTTCACTAATACAAACAAATAAGAATGTTTCTAGTTGCCACATATTAAAACATATATGTATATGTTGTACAGTAAGTTTTCTTAACATATCTAAAATATTAGGCAATGCATATGATACTAAAAAATCAGTTAGAAATGTTGACTACTACTAATTTAGTTGACCAAGCAAGGAATCAATAAATGAATAGGTTAAAATGTAATAAAAAGATTGCATCAATGAAGAAACTGCCTTATCCTTTATTCATGGTGTTTTTATCATTCATAAACTTGTTATTTCAAAATTCCATGAATTTTTGCTTAAATTCTAAAATTCCCTGGCAATTTTCAAAATTCCCTGACCTTGAAATAATTTTTTTCCCCAACTTTTTCTGAGCATGGACACCTGAAAGACTTGTCTCTACCTTGAACTTCACTGTAGTAAGCTGTCCAAAAAAAACTTTTTTTTTTTTTTTTTGGCCTATAATAAGAAACATCAGTATTTTCTATATCCTATTTATTCATTTAACACCTTGTAATCTCTTAGTACAATAACAAGCAGAACCAATACATAAACTTATTGAGTTACACATTAAGTCTGAAAACAGTGAAAAGCTCCTGCCAAGTCGATGCCCAACATAATGGCTGATGAAATTTTAAAATTGCCAACTCTCACAACGCACTCAGGCTGTAAAAGCATTTCCACAATCTGAGAAAAAAAAACTGAATCATTGGGTGCCAAATATCCATTTCCTGGCAACAAACCCTTTTAGGTTCATGCTGTAATCTTGAATTAGCCTCCTACTAGGTAAATAATCGGCTGCATATAATACCCCCCATCTACCCATAAAACAATATCATGTCTAACATACTCATTGACAGCAGCATCAGCAAACCTGACATCTGTAACCAACAAAACATACACATGAATTATCATCATACACCTTATGGACAGGAAAAAAGGCCCAGGATGTGTCAACTCAGATATATTGTTTACTACTTCAATTTAAATTATCAAACACTATCAGATGCACACTGTCTAAGGTTTCTTAATTCTAGCCCCAATGTTTCTATTATGTATGTTCAGGCTGGAGACAGGATCCATAATCTGAGATGGGAATGATGCACCAATCAAATAAAGAGATTTTATCTCCCAGCTCTCCTAGAATGTAATATCCCCTCAATATTGATATCCCAGGACATTAGTCTAATTTGACAGATGTAAGTAATCATCATCAGGAGATCTCCATTGGATTAACACTCAGTTAATCAGCAAGATAAAACCTACAGCCTACATCAGACTATTTCTGACCGAAAAAGTTTGACTTGACTATTTGAGTTTATTGTCACTTCGATGGTATTTCAGTCATATAGCGACATCCAGCTAACTACAGGTGGAGGAAGACCCCAAATGTACATAGGCATCTGGGTAGAAGCACCAACCAACCGCAAGCCAGCTGGAAGGCTTCCTCACATGGAAAACAAGTTTGATGTCATCATTTGATTAAGATTTAATCATATCTTACTTTTTATTAAATACTACATCAATTTAACTTTGAATTGTTATTTTTATGATTTTTTATTATTATTATTTCAATTATAAAATTAAAATTCATTATCATCTTTATTTTTAACAATCACCCACATTCTTCATAAAAGAGTAATGTGGAATTGTTAGTGGAATTAGAGCCAGATTTCTACATGAACACACTCTTACATTTTATTGCTTTAAGGCAACTGAAGAAGTTGATGAATGGACAAAGTCATCTTGAGAACTTTATGCTATTACAGTCATTTGGAGACAATGTCTACTTGAGACAGATATAGTGCTGCCACACTGCAGCATCACGCCATACACATGTGGCATGATACCACACCCAGTCACATTATCCTGACACTGATCAACCAGTCAAACCTGGAATATGCAAGAGAGCAATATACAAGTACCTTTTTTTACAATTTTGGTAAATCGCAGCCTGGATCGAACCTACAACCTCCTGATTTTGGGGCGGATGCTTGTACCACTCGGCAAACGGGACTGGTCTTTCAAATTTTAATTATTCTACAGAGCAATAAAAATTAAAATTATGAACTAAGAGTATAGCTGCATTTCTATAGAAAAAAGCTCAAAGTTTTAGTGTGCATAGAATTATTATTTCAGGCTCGAATTCCTCCAACAATACTTAGCATTAAGTAATACTTAAATTTTGAAACTGGGTAGATAAAATGAATACGTTGAAGGAAATAATCAATAAACAATTATCAAACAAATAAAGAGTGAATTTAATTGTTTTTTGGGTAGATACATTTTCCACTACTATTTTACCAGATATTCCATTTCTTAATAATAATTGTTATTTTTTAAGGTAATAATTCATTTCAGCTTAACATGTATTGATTATTAAAGAAAGAAGATTAGTGAAATTTGCCCTTAAGGTTTTAAGTTTTACTTAAGCTAAGAATTGTTGGTGGAATTCAACCCTGCCTACAAAGGTATGTCATGCAAGCATGTACACACTAATATGTGCACAGCAAGATGTACTACATTCAATTATCTCTCCTCTTATCAAATGTTTTCACAATTTCCATTTTACCATTAAACAGAAACAGCAGCACACCAGGCCAATAATTGCCTGTAAATTATAGCAATTTATCAATCATGTCTTTAACTAGAGGCACAACAAAAGCCTCAATTAGAGGCCTAATTTTTCCCCTATGTACAGGTGCTGTGAAGCAGGAAATTATTCAATTCCAAGAACCTTGGACCACAGAGCGGGCTGAGGAAACATCCAGGATGGTTAATACTACAATACTACAATAGCTGAGTTATTATCCACCATTATCAGCCTGGAGCCAATCTGGTCAACAACAAACCTTACACTGTCACAATGTGGACTTCATCTACTGGCCAATTTCCCTGGAACATTTACAGTACTTTAATCAATCTAAGAGAATTGGAACCCACACAAAATTACTTCTTAATATATCATTATCAGAATTGGACACATATAATGGATTATACATTAACTTTCCATGACATGCCACCATGATGACATGCCACCATGATATTACAATGCCCTTTCCACCAACAAATCCTACTTTTATCATAACTTTCACTCACACAGTTAATATGAAGAAAGCCCTACAGTTTTCATTATTCTCACTTTCCACATACCATTATTGGTCAAATTGAACACATTTCAATAAATAATTTCCAGATTTATACAATTCCAAATCTCATTATAAGCAAACATTATTATTTACAGTACCTGATAATTTTGAAAGCACACATGTTGTAATTCTCAAAGCTTCAATAACACAAAGTAACAAACACCAATCCCAACTCTTAGTATCCTATATGTACATTCTCTTCCAACTCCTGGCCTTTTCCAGTGATTCCTAAATATTTAAATGGCCATAAGTTTTATGAGATAAACATTAGAGACCCATGTTAAAGGGTCCCCATTCTGACATTGTAGTGTAACACTATATACATCATGCTGACTAAAGTGGGCCCCAAGGACTAATGAAGGATCCACTGCTTGGCTGGCCTACATCTGTTGATCTTGATACATCTTTCTAGCCGGCTTCCAATCAATTAGCTAAACTTCTTGTATGAACATGTTTCTACGGATGACACAATGAATAAATACTGGCATCATCCTGTGTTCACTGACTATAGATCCGAGGATGGAGGAGCATGATCCCTGCCTAGTGGTGAAAACCAAAACCTTCTCAGGCATAAAGTACTGGTACAACTGAGGAACTATAAAGATTAGTTAAAGACATTAAGATTTGTTTCTTAATCAAATGTAGAAGAAAATAAATACAAACAGGAACAGATGCCCAAAGTGCACTTTTCACCTTTTTGTGTAGACCTAACTCTTGTGTGTAACATTTTGTATCATTAAGGCAAACAATGCTGCCAAATTATTAGAAAATCAAGTGCAATCCAAGTCTAAATTACAGCTGACCTCTCACTTGTAAGTGTGACACTCACATTTGAGCTAGGGACTGAACTCCTGTGCCTGACACTTTGTCTCATTGAAGAAAACATTACTGCCAAGTTGTATGAAAATCCTGCAATCCATGTCTAAGTAAAAGCCTGAAAAACAAATCCATCACCATGTCCTTTCAACTCTAAGTGTGACCTTGGAGTGAGGAACTTGTGCCAGACACTTCGTCTCATTGAGGCATCATTGTCTTGATGAACAATGAAAAAAATTAAGTACACATTTTACTAATGATCATCAACTGTTTAATTTGCCGACATTCATGTAATCAAAATAAGTTTCTATTCTTTTGTTATTAAAATAAATGATATTATTCTATATGTAAGCTAAACAGAATCCTCCTTGCTTGTTTTGTACAGACAAATGGCAAAACACTATATGGGGTCCTAAAACAGCAAGACAAGTCTCTTTAGTGTCCCATCATAACTTATCCATAACTACACATAACTGCCCATTATATAAGAAAGTCCTCTACACCAATTTGGCCCACAATCATCCCACATGTACCGACCCATAATGACCGCAGTGTCATGACAGGAGACAAACCTGGATTCCCCCCCTCTAAAGACTACACCCCATGCCATAAGCTTTATTCATGCAGAATAAATTTGCACACAAAATGCCTCTTGTCTCTAGTGCTCAAAAAAATGTGGCATATAAAATGCCTGTTTATAGTTAATAGCAGGGACTCCACTCTCTCTCCATGCTTATCCTCACCAATCTTCGTAAACCTATTAATTATGTAACACTTCCCTCAAAGAGAACACAGTAATTATTCTTCCAAAAAATATTACCTCCTGTTTGGTACCAAAATTCATAAATAATCATGCATCAACAAATCTGTTTTCCCAGAAACTGAGCAGCAACTAATTCTAGAAAGAGGAATGCAAAAAAGCTGTCAGTGAAATTTCCACAGCATAAGACTCAGTTCTTAATTAAAATACTGCACTATGTGCTGGAAACTATGTGTCTAAGTGTTAGATTCTTACCTATCATCCATTTGACCATAACTTTCAACATTGTTTACCAGAATAGATGTTATAAGTTGAAAAAAAAATTGCAAGATCTTATCAAAATGATCATTATCATGTAAGGTAAAGTCCCTGTAATGGTTCTCCTATGTCTTGGACCACTTAACCTCTACCAAGATAACCAATGTATGTAATGAAACAATAGGAAACCTTGGTTATCTCCGTGAAAGGCCATGAGGTCCAAAATGTAGCAGAACCATTACAGGGACTTTACCTTAACTGAGACATTATTGTACAGTGGCTGGACAGTGATTGCATTAGATACCTAGGATGCTATATTTAACTACTTTCAGCTGAACATCATCTTGTGTTAATTCATACAGCCTAATACTAGAAATCAAGAGATGACGTTGTGCTCAAGTGAGCTAATAGAAGTTAGCCAGGATATTGTCATCTTTAACATTATTTTCAAGATCAATCCATTAAAGATTGCTTTCTGAAGACAGGTGCTAGAGTGTTAACAAGGCGGAATATGGCATTATCAGAAAATTCAAGGGCCATAACTCCTTATCTAATTAAGCAATATCAGCCATGATCAAATATGACCATAAGCATTGTCTGCAACCCTGATCAAGATTGTTAAAGAAATGAAGATGCTAGAGCATCAACATCCAAACTATGAACAACAAATGATCCAAAGTTATCAAGTTAAGAGCTGACCTTGACCACTTTTCAAGGTCAATTGTGAGCAAAAAAATCATTAATGTATACGATTATTTCAGAAAACAATTTTTTTCCCAATAATTATAATTAAATCATAATTAATTAGTTCCTCTACCACTAGACTATCATGCATCTAAGTCTCAATAACCAGATCATTCATCATCAACAGATTCCTTCCTCAACACCTGTCCCGTCCCGTCTCTATAAATGGTGACATTCCATCAGTGTCATATATGTCATCATCTGTTTCTTTCACTCTAAGCTACAATCAATATCTAATGAAGGGTTGTGCTGTGTTGTGAAGAAAGTCTACCCAACAACCCAAATGAACTACTTGTCACTTTATGTTACTAAGAGTGATACCACATCCAAGAATTTAACACTTTGAATACAGCAGATGATTTAAAATAGTTTTGTTCTTGATTAAAAATGGTATTGTTCCTATGTTGTGCCAACTATTGCAGGCTCAAATGGTGAATACATATCCGAGATGTAAGAGATAAAACTTAAAATTAAACATTTTAGAGATGTTTTGACAGCTATTCTCAATCTGAAATTGCATGCAATCTACTGAAATTATGATAAGCCTTTGAATTATGACAAGAATTATACAACTCATAAAAAAATGTAAAATCAATCTTTGAATAGACAGATTGGTTTGTAGAGTGATGGCTTATCAAACAGACTGTGGAAGGCACATCAGGATATCAACACACCTTCCAATTCAAAGATGTCATCATCATAAAATACTGGAAAACATAAAAAATTAATGCTATTTCAGCACTTTCTCATAAATGGATGACAAAACAGTTGCCTTTAACATTTTTCTTGAACATGTAAGCCAAATGGGATCTTTCACAAAAAAAAATAAATAAAAAATTAAAAAAACACACACACAGCACACACAGAGAGAGAGAGAGAGAGAGAGAGAGAGAGAGAGAGAGAGAGAGAGTCTTGTATTACTGTGTAAGCAAGGTATCCAATGTGTGACTCATACCTCGTGGTTAGTACATTGATCTGTATGAAAAATGTTGTCACAGCAAAATAAATTTACTAAGGCATAAGGGCCGTCCCAATATTCTGTGACAAGACTTTAAAATCTAAAGAAAATTGGTACAAATTACAGATTTAAATATGTTATTAATATCAGCAACACATTATCCCCACTAAACAATATCAATACATTATCCCAAATTCCCCAAGGCCCCACAAACAACAACACACTTCCCCTATCAACGACACATTATCCCCCATCAGCAATGCAGTATCCCCACTAAACAACGACACATTATCCCTATCAACGACACATTATCCCCCATCAGCAATGCAGTATCCCCACTAAACAACAGACACACGTTATCCCCACCAAACAACAGTGATACATTATCCCTAACAAAGACAGATGATACCAATCAGACATCACCTAAGACCTTCCATCAGCTCATGAATCCAACACAAACAAGACACAACATTCTTCAAGAATTCTAAATGGTGTGACGTCTTCACCATGAAAACAGCTCTCACAATAAACATCTATGATCTTTTTTGTAACATCAGATTGTAACTCACGGGTAATCTATCAACCAATAAACACAAAATAACAACTAATTCTACATTAAGAAGTACACAGCAAACAGACATTTTCAACTTCATCTATTTAACACCTCAGTTCAAATGTATGCCTGTAAATATCAAAAGCTGCATTGGTCAAGTATTGCAGACAATAATATATTATGTAGATTTATTAAGTAATCACAGGGAATCACAATATACAGTACAAACAAAGAACATGCATCAAAAAAGAATCACTCAAATCTTTGAAAGATTTCTTCATCGGATGAACCATTCTCTTATGATATCATTGAGAGAGTAAAATATCTACTCTCACACATATCCAGTTTGTTGTAAAGCAAATAATAGGTCCTATATAATCCCTTCTTCAAATACAGTTGCCATTAACTGACAGAATTTGTTTCAATTTTTCGCTCAAGCTAACAGAGACAGTTGTTATAGTAAATTGGAAAAAAAGTTCTGTCAATCAACCATTATCAATTTACAAATACACTGTCAGGTTCCAATTCTCAACTCAGTGATTTTGAGATTGAGAATCTTATATTTTCTGATTACAAAGTTAGAGTCAAAATAGAAGCAATTCTATGTAAATTCAGGTTTCAAGATTTAAAATACTTGTCTGCAAGTTAAATGGTCGGTTCAAGGTTTGATAAATTTGAGCCCCAACAAATCCTACTTATCTAGTTTTAAACTTGTTACATAAGGAAACTTTGAGAAGCCAACAAATCAAACTGATCTAGGTTAAAATATGAGTTATGACCTGGAAAATAATAAGCATGACATTTAACAAAGGGCAATAATCCAAAATATTAAGTGCAGAGTAATGGTGCTGTTCCACTGCACTTTTCCTCAATGACATCTATTTTCATCTTTTATACTTTATATAATTATGCTGCTGAAAAAAAATAAGTATGAAATTTAACAAAGGGTATTTACTCCTGAAATATGATATGTACAGTATGGTTCTTGTGCATGACACTTCTCGTCCGTGAGATCTATCCACCTGTTAAGTTTCAAGCTAATAACATTCATACTTTTTGAATTATCCAGACAAAAATGGTACTGGATGGACTGACGGACACTGAACAGATAAAGCAGTAACTACAATTATGTTTGCTCTTTGAGGAGCATGAAAAAGCGGTTAGTCAGGAGCTAAAAATAAATTGAGACGGCACCTTTTGTGTTGAGTCAGATGGAGACCAGTATACAAACAAATTTTTAATGATGGCCTTAATAAAATTTGAGAAGTCAACAAATCAGACTGATTACAATTATGAACAATATCTAATGTTTACGTGTAACAATGAGTCGCAAATGCTACAGCTCTTCTTTAACAAGTCTTTAACCAATCAGCTGGAAATCTTATCTTGTTTTCATTTGTTTTCAATTGTTTTGGGCAACTTCTGTGACAGCATTATACAAAATGAGAACCCCTGATGTATGTAAGGGTGCATGATTACACTCTTGTCCCTTCCACTGATGCATGGACTGTTCTTGTGAAATAATTTGCAGGCAAACACTTTCTTGTATTAAATAAGAAAATTCCAATTTTATATTTATATAAATGCATGAAATATTGCAATTTCAAAGTGCTCAACGCAAAGTCATTAGATATCTGTAGTTACTCGTTTTTACACTAAGCCCTCAAAATGCAATTTGGATGTTACATCTAATAACAAAATATCTGGAGAAAATAAAATGGTTGACAGTTTCTAGATGACTAACTGTGTATTTCCTGACAAGCTCACTCCTGTATACCCCTTCCCTCAATAAACAACATGTGGCAAAACTGCCATTGACAAACAATGTCAGTGCATTTCCTCAATTTGGATTTCACATCTGAAGGCAAGTTTGTTGTTCCCCAATTTTTTGTCTAAAGATAATTGAATAGCTGTGACTCTTGAATTTATCAGAAATCTTAAAGAGTAGTATAAAGAGACTGAGATAATGAAAACCAGAATTTTAACCAAGAACTATCAATGAAAATGATGAATACCCCAAGATAACGCTTTGTCACAGTTACAGTAATCATGTCAGAGACAGTCTTGCCACAGTTGATGGATGAAAATAAAAACACACAACCCATCATGGCCCTAGAACACTTACCAGACTACTATCACCTTAATAAAACAATGCAAAAGCAAAGTCAAACAGCTCTTAAAGCCTTTACCATTCTGAACTTTTAATAATTATGGTCTTGACTGACTATTGCAGTTTCATTTTTTTGTTTCTATTGTAAGTCATCAAGGTTTGGTGTGGTCTATTAATTAAAAGTTTGTTTGTTTGTTGGGTTTAACATCCCACCGACAGTATTTCAGTCATTTGGAGACAATTATTATTTTCAAGTAAACCAAGCGCTACATTCAAATGAACACCATGCCCCTGGGGGGCTTAGACATTGCAGGTCAAGGTCATTTAACCCTTTCCCTCATATAGACTCATTTTGACCCTTTCCCTCATATAGACTCATTTTGATGCCCTCAATAGGTATCACATAAAGCCTGATCTGCAGAAAACCACAGTTAAACCTTACCAAATTTATTTACAAAATACTCATTTCCAGACCACTGAGGAGCAGCGAACAGCATAAAACCTTATCAGCCTGCGAGTTACTCGCAGGCTGATCTGGTTTTATGCTGTTCGCATAGGTCTTTTCATGGTGTCCTCTATGAGGGAAAGGGTTAAAGACCTAGGTCACCTGGCAGGTAGAACTTATCAAGGTGCATGCACCTGTGAAGTTTGGAGGCTGTAGGTGGAAGGACTTCAGTGTTATGGTCAAGATTAAAGTTTTGTGACAAACAGACAGACCAAAAACAAATATAAACTTTAAGGGGGGGGGGGGGGGGGGGGGGAATTAGATATTTTGTAACGAAAATATCTCCCATATTGCCAGAATATAGCCTTGGTGACAACAGTACTTACTTATATCAGGTTTAATTAGATTCCACCTGCTCAGAGAATAGGTTTGTTTTATCGTATTTAATTAGGGTCTGCCTGTTTAAGTTGACTACAGACAACCAGACCTATTGAACAAATACAATATGCCCCCAAATCTAATGAGCCTGGGACATGTTTAGGTAGAGAGCCATGAGTGATCATTTGTGCCATATAAAAATCAGTTCAGATTATTACTTACAAAAGGTTTGATTTTTATTCATCTTTTTATTTATTCATCTTTTCTATCCCTTAAGAGTATTAAATGGATCAAATTATTTTAGCAAATTTGGTAAAAGACCACCAAAAGAACATCAAAGAACAAGCTTAATCAATTTCTGAGGAGATACTATTTTAAAGCAAGTTGTTGATGATGTATAACAACAACAATGGTTGTTGTTCTCTTGTGAGTAGTTTTTAGCAAAGACCATCCAAGAACCATCCAAGTAAAATTAGAGATTTGTTTTCATAGAAACTTATGTCCCTCCTCCTACACACACACATACAATGAGGCACACAATGAAATATGCACAAGAGTCCTCTTATCAATTTCTTTCCTTGAATGAAATTTTGTTTCAATAGCATAAGTAGATCAGGAGCTATCTTGCTGTCAAGAAATAGTGAAAAGGGGGAATAACTCCAAAATAATTTAACTTCAATAACATGAATCGACAAGAGTTATTTTAAGGATACAAAATTGTGTTAAGAGGGAAATACTCCAACAAGAAACCTTGGAAATAGATTTGCTCTTGTGTACTTCAATTTTATCCATAACGTCTTCCCAACTATGAAGCTTCAGGGTTATATATCTCAAGGTGCATAAGTAATGCTCTCGACAAAAATTAAGTATGACAAAAGACAATAACTTCAAAAATATGATATGCAGAGTATGGTTCTTGTGCATGACACGTCTCTTCCATAAGATCTACCCACCTGTGAAATTTCAAGTTAAAAGCTTTGATATTTTTGAAGTTATGCTCCAGACAAAAAGTGTGACAGACAACTCTGACAAAAGCAATATGTCTCCCACAGAAAAATATGGAGGAAGACATAATAGAAAGCACACTTGCCACACAAGGTTTATACTTGGATGTCCACACTGAAAGTGAGAGAATTATTGTGCTTTTAAACCTCTCCCATAACTCTTGGCCACCATCTTGCCAGGCTGCAGAAATTACCACTCTGACAATGGGCTGCATTAGCAGATGAGCTCCATAACTCTATCACTCTAGAGGAGGTGTCTCAATGTTACACAAACTCACACTAAATACAATCAGGAGTCCCTGCCATTAGTAAGAACGTGTTATTTATGGTAGAATTTGTCTTAAAGAAACTGCAAAGAAAGCAAAGACACTGTATCCAACCTGAGAGTATGATTCTCCCTGTATCATCATTCTTTAACCAAACCAGTGTGTACACATTGATTCCATGATTTCTATCACCCTATTTGACTAGGAATCCAAGAAAGGATAATTAAGAATGATATTTGAAAGCATCACTGGCAAAGATGCATTTTGTCGCCCTTTAGTTTATGATATAACATCAAGGCAGTTTTGGTGCTATTTGCCAGACCTACTTTTACATGCTCTTATACCAATTTCAACTTTACATCTGACAGTCCACTATGTTATAATAAGGTTCTTGAGCTCTAAAACTTTATCTACAATAGAAAGGTTTCCATAAATAGTCTCAAATTGCTGCAAATTACTTTGAAACTTGAGGGTTGTGGGTCCAATCCTAGTTGGGTCAACTTTTTTTTCTTTCTATTTTTCTCTTTCAATATTATTTCTTTATCCCTCTTTATCAGACTTAGAGAGGAAAAAGTTTTTATTTATATTCGTATGCTTTGTTTAGCTATTTCAGGTTCATGTACCAAAGTAAAGCAAAGCAAAGTGGAACCATTTTAGCTATTTTTGCACAGTACCAATGAAGAATCATTCCTATAAAGTTTTATCAAAATCTGCTCAGTGGTTTAGGAGATGTTGTTTAAAGCAAAAGTTGAGGACGCATGGCAGATGACGGAAAATGGCTGATCAAAATACCTCACCTGAGCACTTTCATACATGAATGATTTTAAATTTTTTATCTTGAGTACATTTGAGTACATTGTGCTCTGGTGAACTAAAAGACTAAACAAGCTGTCTACTATTTTTTTTTCTTTTTTAAGCTTAACCCTTTCCCTCATATAGACTCATTTTGACACACTCAATAGGTACCACATAAAGCCTGATCTGCAGAAAACCACAGTTAAACCTTACCAAATTTAATTACAAAATCCTCATTTCCAGACCACTGAGGAGCATAGGTCTTTTCATGGTGTCCTCTATGAGGGAAAGGGTTAATCCTTGTGACAGAACCAATGGCAAAATAATGACCTATCTGTGTCACTTTGTCTTGTCATCATTCCCACACTACAAACCTAAAACTGAAATGCGTAATTCTAAGGAAACATAGACAATAAATGAACTCTCAGATTGTAAAATATTTTTCTACCAAATTTTTCAAGTACAATAATGACAGTTTCAACATTAAACATATCAACCAGAAAATGTAATACAACTGCTCTGAATTGCATTTTGTTTTTTTCCTCTTGTTTTCCATTATTAATGTTAATGCTATTATGCATCAATTCAACTAATAATTATGATTTTTTTTTTTCAGAATGCTGACATACTCTGAATGATGAGAATTACTCAAAATAGAAATACTTCCCGGAGATATTCAGCATCAAACCTAATCCAAGTTTCTCTGACAACAATCCATAAACAGATGACACCTATCCTCTCAAAATACAGCATGTCCCCCAGACAGATACAGAATAAACAGTCACCAGGACCTAGCTGCAGCACTAATAAATCTATAGGATGACAATGTTCACACACATATATCTACAAGTTTGTGGATTTTCTTCATACATCTTCTACTTTTTCTTGTAAGTACACTTGATATTAACTTTTTTTTTCTTTTTTTGCACTGAAATAATTAGGACATATACTTAAATGTGCTTGGCATATGTTTTCCTCTCAGCTGCAGAGCAACAAAATTTTGGCATGGGCTTTATTTCTTTGAATGACTTTGAAAGCTGACACCCAAGGAACATTCCTACAAAGTTTTATGAAAATTGGCTCAATAAATTAGGAGGAGATGTCGTTGAAGTTAAATGTTGATGCTGAACATTATTTTTCCAAAGGTGAAATAAATGACTGCGTCCAGCAGCTGTATAAAACAGCCACTATGATTAGTTTTAAAACCTGAAGTGACCAATGAAATGACGTAATGTGACACAACCTAAAACAACAAAACGCAGCCATAATATCCCTTGGCCTAAAGATGATCAAACAATCTGCCTTGGGTATTCAACGATGTTTAAATAGTAGAGGAGTTATCTTCTGGACAAAATGTGTGACAGACAGAGGGACAGACAGGCGGACAGAAAACTCTTGACAAAAACAGCATGTCTCCTTCATATAAATATGGGGGAGAGACATAATCATTCACAAAGGACAATTGTGGACCATACTAAAACCGAGTTAAACAGCCATACATGGATGGGAAATTGTGAATAGAACCATTCAACAGACAACAATGTTTTGTCATCAATCACTCTGCTTTTATGAAATGACTACAGACTGGTAACACCAGTTGTTTTATACTGTGGTTGCATAGCATTTCACTTCACTTTGTTCCCAAACATGAAAACATACATCAAAAGCAGAAATGCTTCCATAATTCATTTAGCCTTTGTCTAATCAGAATGATGTCTAAACTATGACTGTATATGATGACCAATATTTTCCATACACAGCCACTATGGTTCCTGATTGGAGATACCAAGTTTTCTGCAAACAAGCCAATATGCTAATAGATGATATCTGAAAAAAAATGTGGGTTTTCCCCCATCTAATCCAGGGGTAAAACAAACTTTTACTGTTATAACTTCACAGTACATTACCATTCACAAAAGAATTAGTGCAACACCACGAAGTTGTAACTGTAAAGTTTGTGCCCCTGATTAGCTGTGAAAGTCCCAAATATTTTAATTCCGGAGTAAGTCTATCCATCATGTACATAATATCTTAAGGCTGTGAATAAGGGAAGTGAATAAAGAGAGCAGGGATCTTATATTTCATCTCACCTTTTCAACATGTTACTTATGTTTGAAGGTGACATTAAAAGCTGATTGTATAACAATTGTGTGTACCCAACAAATTCAAAATTTGCTGAACTGATAATTTTTAATGAGAATAAAACTGAACTATGCCAAAAGATATTGAAAAGACATTACTTAAATGAGTGCTAATGATTTTAAATATCCCGATAAATAATTAGTCTTGTGGGCCATTATATTTTAATTATTTTTCATTAAACTGGGAACCCTAGTGAGCATCATACTGTATAAACACTCATGTACATGTTTAGAGAGAGAAAATTCAATTTTCAAATATACAGTACTGTTTGATGAACAATAATTGTGTAATTAAAATACCAATTGGAAAGTGACTCTTGTAAATCAAACTTAAAAGTTTGTGTTAAAGTATATATTTATAGGATGTCTGCATTTCAAGACGATTACTCAAACTATAGACTATACTTAACATCAAGGTAACAATATAATTGCATGTGGGTACTAGAGGAATGAAAATATAATGCATTCTATCTGAAATGCATAAGCAGTAGAGTGTTTGTCACTTGTAGTGCAATTGCACATACATAAAACATTCACAGCAAAACAAGATGGCAGCCTCCGCAAACAAGGGGCCAGGCATGAAAGTTGGGTCATAGACTGATGACAGATATTGGATTTTTTTTCAAGGAGGGTATGAATCTAGGTCAATCAGGAGTAGTATCCCTTGTATTATATATAGTGATACAATGACCCACCTTTCATGCCAGACATCTTTGTCACAAGAGATAAAGAAGGGTTAGGAGGGGGAAAAAAACACACAACTTTTTTTCCAGAACTAAACTGAACCTCAAACTGGGGATATGCACTATACACAAGTTCACACTATACATGGCTGTGTTACAATACTGATATTGCTTTGTGATTAAGACTTATCTAAAGCACCTCACCAATCAAAAGAAGTCATTTGGTGCTAGTGTCTGATGATAAAAAAAAAAACAAATTAAAATCTTTGCATTTCTATTTCAGTCTTTAATTCAATGACATTCATAGAATTGAAGACCCTAGCCTCACCTTCTGGTGAAGCCCCTTTCAATACCTCCCT
Source organism: Solen grandis (assembly GCA_021229015.1). NCBI lineage: Eukaryota > Metazoa > Mollusca > Bivalvia > Adapedonta > Solenidae > Solen > Solen grandis. Next base: position 12,123,187 of record CM037793.1, on the reverse strand, counting down.
CAGACCTTTAATCCTAAGAAATACAATCCAAACATGCCTAAACATGCATTCAAACCACTGGTTCATCAATCAAATACAGGCTGTTATTTACCATTACAAACCAAAATCTCATACTTGAGAGCGTAAGAATCAGCTGAATGTCACATAGAGGAGATAACATACTGTAAACTGAAAAACATCATCAGCTTTAACCCTTTCCCTCATAGAGGAAACCATGAAAAGACCTATGCGAACAGCTTAAAACCAGATCAGCCTGCGAGTAACTCGCAGGCTGATCAGGTTTTATGTTGTTCGCTGCTCCTCAGTGGTCTGGAAATGAGGATTTTATAATTAAATTTGGTAAGGTTTAACTGTGGTTTTCTGCAGATCAGGCTTTATGTGATACCTATTGAGTGTGTCAAAACGAGTCTTTATGGGGGAAAGGGTTAAAACATGAACCTGCACTCCCCAAATAGTCAATTCAATCCCTACGTTCTACTTTTCAAACTAGTATAGACACTTAGAATCATTAACCCTGTATTGTACTGGAGTACCTCCCTTTAGGCTCTTAAGGCCAGCACATCACTTCTATAATTATATGGTAATTTAAAAAAAAATAAAGGACCCCCCAGCTCAATTGGGCCCAGAGTGACCTATAGTATGACTGCTGGAAAGGAATCAGAATACAAGCATGAACTATTCAATGCTGAACGTTAGCTGCATAATAAAAATGGTATCAAGATTGAGAGAATCCTTCATATTATCTTCATACTGCATTATAATCAATTTCTCACCCATTCCTATGATACAACCACTTCTCAAGTGATTCAATGCCCTGATAATATATCACCAACAAAAAAAACCCTCATTTTCACCTCTCAGAATCTGTGGACCAAATCCTGATGCCCTGAGAGAAAATTATACAAGTAACACAAACAGAGCCTTGCTTCCCCCACACCCTGACAAAACCATCACAGCCCTTGATTTAATTAACAGTGCCTCGGTGGAAAACTATTGTGCACATTTCACCACCAACTATTATAGGTCTATGAGGAACAAATCTTCTCATACTTAGTCTGGACAGAATCACAGCCTTCTGTCAATCAAAAGCAGCCAAAAATAGAACTCTAAAATAAGAAAAACTTCATGGCCGTCATTGGTTCAATTAAAAAAATGCCTCTGCACTGACTTCCCTTTCATGGTATTTCTGAGACAAACTGTCGAGGAAGATCTCACCAAGCATATAAACATAGTTTTGAACCTTACACGCTATGTTTCATGACTGCAGTACATAAAGATCAGTCACTAATAAAGGGCAGTAATACACTCAAAGATGAAATTCATTCTGAGTTTGCATTGATTGCAAGCCGCAGGCCACTCTGTTTTCCTTAATATATTCTACTTAATTGTTGATGACTCCCATTCTCTCTGATTAATATGGAATTTAAATTGTGGGTAAGACCAGAACCAGTCAGCCTACTCCTATACCATCACAGTTTGGTAGTTATTGCAAACCAAGTCTGCTTTATAGACAGTTGATATTGCCTGCACTATTCTGTAACAAAAATGTATACCATGGCACGATACAAAACCCAGCTGTATTATTGTGTCAAATATTGCTGATGTCCTCAAGTACACTTTTTATTGTTGTTCTTGCCATTTTTGTATTTGTTTCTGTCATTTGAAATTGCAAAGATTTCTAATTCCAACTACCACCTACAAGGATGAGCTGTTGACTAAACACACTTTATCATGTGTTGTCAAAATTGACACCATAATGTTCCTAATAGCAAGAAAGAAAAACAAACAAAAGTCTGTTGATTGGCCTGTCAGATAAAACTAGATTATATTCCTGTTAGTTGTTGTTCTAGGGATCATTTCAAAACGTAGAACAAGTTCATAAAATATGTAAAAAATTCATTTTTTTTTTTGTTGAAATTCAGCAAAAATCTTATCAGAAGAACAAGGTAGAAAAAAAAAAAAAAAAAAAGAAGATGAGACGAGTTTCAGGAAGAACGAGGGATTTAGACAACTTAACATGATTTCCATTATTCAGACCCCTGAGTTTCTATTCACCCTACAAATACTCATAAATATCTAAAGTGTTTACAATATCATATAAATTGGTAACATAACCCTTGTATTATTGATGAGAGCTCAAGAAGAGCACTGTTTACTGGGAAATAATGGAGATCAAACAGGGACTTATGGAGCAGGGGAAAAGTGCTGGCAACTGAACCTGAGAGCTCCCAAATATTGAATATGGCCTCAAAGTGCTAAAGTATCACATTCAGGAGCAGATAACTCAAAAAGTAGGATGCTGACCCCCAACTCATTTTTTTCCATAAAATGTTTGATGATTCTCTATAATCTGCAAAGTTTAAAATAATTCTATGAAAGAGTTTAAATTTTCCTTCTTTGTATATATAGAAAATGTAGCAAACTGTAGCAAATGTCCTTAATATCTCAATTCAAAATAATACAATATAGAGTACAATGACTTCAAACAGCTGAAGCAAACCTAAGCATTGACCATCATGTCTGGAGGACCGGACAGCATGGCTATAAATCTTGTAATACAAGTCCTTGATCTAATTTAACAAGAGCTACCACTGAAGGTGATGAATTACCCAGCTACACAGTGTAAGATGATATTAAACTTTTAGGAAAGCAGAATGCCTCGAAATTAACTTTACTTTGAAATATCTAGGAATAAGAGTTTTACCGGTCAATCTTTCAAAATAAGGGAATACTGAATAATTGAGTTTGAGGTTGAATGGGCTTATTCTGATACTTATCAGAGATACTGTCCTCACAAACAATAAATCCAAGTTTCATAAAGATCTGTTTATGTTTATTTGTGTTAGAAATCAGACATGATAATAACCAAGTGATCCCTATGTGTCTGCCATACTACGTATGTGACACAAAAGCAACCTCATATATTACATTAAGTGTCTCATCAATTAAAAAAAAAATCTGTCTTACTGGTTTGAAGGTGCTTTCTTTTACATCCTTCTTTCCTAGTTCAATGAAGTTTGAATTTTTGCAATTTCAGTTTCGGGATAGAATGTTGTCCATTCCTAACTTCAAGTACAAAACCGAGCTAAAATATTTGATATCACTCTGTACAACACAAAAGTAAACTATTGACAACGCGGTCCACTCACCTTAGCCGACCATCTGCTGCTGCAGCGCCCCCTGGAATTATTTTTGTGATAAAGATACTGGAATCATCCTCGATGTGTGGGTTGTCGCTCCCACCCGCTATACTGAACCCAAGCCCTGTGGATCCCTGCAAGACAACAAAGATGTTGAGTGTAAAAATCTTGTCTATGATCTTCATTCCGTCACACAACAGCTCTTGATGCTTTGTGTTGGGTTGTTGATGAACACAAGGCATTTTTGCAGATTCAAGGTAATGTGAGGCAAACAAGCTGTGGTCACAAAAGCAGATGATTTCCTTTGACAGAACACCTCATCTGGACCCCAAAGGACAAGTGAATTAGTATTTGCCAATTATTCTACAAATAGTTACCAAATGCTTGGCATTATGTTATGGAAATATCCTGTGTTGGTAATCAATGCTTAAAAGATAATTTACATATCACAGACATGCATCAGGCAATATAGAAGCCTTTAAAATATCTAAACAAGAAAGTCAGTAGAACTGACAGATGCTCCCCGAAGAACGTCACTGTTACAAATAAGACCTTGGTCAATGGGTGGGAGGATGTAGGAACTGGGTCAAGCCGAAGATATGCGCATCTCCTCTTTGTAATAAAGCTTCACATAAAGTTTTGTTGAAATCAAGCTATTAGTTCCTGAGAAATAGCCCGGACAAGAATCATACTAGATATACAGTTTGCATAAAAGTCAAAGGGCCATAACTCTGTGAAAAATTGAGGGACAAAGTTACCCCTATGATATGCAAATCTTCTCTTGATAATAAAGCTTTCCATAAAGTTATGTTGAATTCAAGCCATTATTTTCTGAGAAATAGCCCAACAAGATTCACGCAATATGTACTATAGGCCGAAAAATCAAGGGGCCATAACTCTGTGAAAAATTGAGGAACCAGGTCACGCCGGACGATATGCGTATCTACTCTTGGTAATTAAGCTTCCCATAAAGTTTCGTTGAATTAAGGCTTTTATTTCCTGAGAAATAGCCCGGACAAGAATCATGCAACATAAACTATAGGCCGAAAAGTCAAGGGGCCATAACTCTGTGAAAAATTGAGGAACCAGGTCACGCCAACGATATGCATATTTACTCTTGGTAATAAAGCTTCACATAAAGTTTCGTTGAATTCAAGCCATTAGTTCCTGAGAAATAGCCCGGACAGAATCATGCAATATGTACTATAGGCCGAAAAATTCAAAGGGGCCATAACTCTTTGAAAAATTTAAGAACAGGGTCATGCTGAAGATATGCGCATCTCCTCTTGGTAATAAAGCTTCCCATAAAGTTTCGTTGAATTCAAGCCATTAGTTCCTAAGAAATAGCCCGGACAAGAATCATGCAATATGTACTATAGGCCGAAAAGTCAATGGGCCATAACTCTTTGAAAAATTTAGGAACCAGGTCATGCTGAGGATATGCGCATGTCCTCTTGGTAATAAAGCTTCCCATAAAGTTTCATTGAATTCAAGCCGTTAGTTCCTGAGAAATAGTCCGGACAAGGAAAGTGTGACGGACGGACGGACGAAGCGGCGACTATATGCGTCACCTTCGGTGAGCATAAAAATGCTTTAGGATGTTGTTGTGATGAGGTTTATCATTTTAAAGAAATATAATTTATCATAGCATCAATGTGGGTATTGGATAGTAGCAAAAACGAGAAAGAAATGTTTTTGTGCTACTGGTATATTTATAGCTATAAAAATTAAAAAGAGGACCAAATGGCCCTGAAGACACTCAGCTGAGAAATACTGCTTTCATTTCCATACATGTGAATTATACATTGTCAAATTATTGATACTGTTGTAAGAGCGAAGTGTTTGTTGATAACAATACCTTAACCCTTTCCCTCATATAGACTCGTTTTGATGCACTCAATAGGTACCACATAAAGCCTGGTCTGCAGAAAACCACAGTTAAACCTTACCAAATTTAATTATAAAGTCCTCATTTCCAGACCACTGAGGAGCAGCGAACAGCATAAAACCTGGTCAGCCTGTGTGTTACTCGCAGGCTGATCTGGTTTTATGCTGTTCGCATAGGTCTTTTCATGGTATCCTCTATGAGGGAAAGGGTTAAGGGATTTAGTGAAAAAGTGAGGTGGTACGGAAAACTTAACCAAGATTCTAAGTAAAAAAAAAGGGGCATTATTTGGTCAAAATCCCTGACCGAGTTATCCCCTCTTGCCTACAGGTTGGGGTGGTGGTCATATACAAGAATTCCAAGTTTCAAAACAATACCTTAAGGGGTTCAAAGTGAGGTGGTACAAAAAACTTAACCGTTTTGGCGACGATGACGCTCGTGTGAGTAGAATAGCCCTCCTTATTCTTCGAATAGTGGAGCTAAAAGACAACTTGTGAAACTTGGTTAACAAAAATATTGCATGATGACATTGCTATATAACAATACAGGCAACCAAATAACCTTTACATACAACTAACATTTGGGTCTAAAATGGAAACCATAAATAGAAGACTGATAATATCACAATGACACAGACAGATCACTGAATGAATTTTTATCAGATGACCAAACTATGGTCTCATACAGGAGTTATATATAGACAGTGAGAGGAATGTGCTTATTTTAGGCATTTCATTGTTTTTATTTCTTCAGGATATTTTGAGATGAATTGGGCTTTTTTCTGTGATCTTATTGCCTGAATGAAACTTAATTGAATATACCCACTTTATTTCAAATCCATTATATTCATTTTTGATTATGCAACAGCCTTGGGGGTACACATACACAAATATCATAGAAAAATTCCACCTCACAAAGTCAAGAGGGCAGCAATCCTTCCATGGAAGATGATCAACTTTATTTTAGCAAATATGACAGACAGCCATGAGGTGACCATACATGCCAAAAGAAATTGAATTCTAACCAATGGCTTCATAGAATAAGATATTTGAAATCTTCTACATAGAGTTAGTATATAAGGAAACTAGTAGATCCCTGGGGGGGGTCATTTTTCAAGGGATCAACTTTATTTTAGCAATTATGGTAGACAGTCATGACGTGACCATTTGTGTCAAAGGAAATTGAATTCTGACCCATGGCTTCATAGAAGAATTTTGAAATTTTAAGGGGCCTCACTTTTTCAGGGATCAATTTCATTTTAGCAATTATGGTAGAGCACTATGAGGTAACCAATTGTGCCAAAGGAAATGAAATTCTGACCACTGGTTTCAGAAGGGAAGGTTTTTGAAGTTTTTGAAGTAAAATTCTGTTTGTTACTCGACAACCAGAGTTCTGCTTGGATCAAGTGTATTTTAGCAACTTTTGTGGAGGTTCACCCAAGGATGATCCATGCAAAGTTTCATCCAATTTCTACTTCGAAGTTTCAGAGGATATGTTGTATGAAGCAAATTGTTGATGCCACACAACAGAAAAAGACAGATTGTCATCCTAATAGTTCACCTGGAGCATAGTGTGCTCTGGTGAGCTAAAAACATGGCACAATCCAAGAAACCTGAGATGATTATTTCCTGTTTACATCAAGAGCATTGATGAATTAAAAGAAATTCTCTGCATAAATATCGGATCTGACAGTTTTAGGCAGTAGTCAGGGACTGGTAACCTTAAATTACAAGTCAATTACTTGAAGACCTCCAAAACATAAAAGCATAACAGTGCTCAAAAACTCTCTATTAAATTGCAGACCCCTTGAGATTGAAGGATTATGATGCTGGAAAACTGGATGTTATGATGGTGTGCTTCAATACCAGTATTTACAGATCTGTGGATAACAATTCCACCATCAATTATAGATAGTGATTATCCTCCCAAATGTTTACTGATCAAAACCATAAATAATACTCTCATACACAAAAAATCTCTTGAAAAAAAAAAAACACACACACACACACATTGCTTTTAAGCAATCAATTTTTTTTTTTTAACTTCAAATAATTACAAACTCACTGAACATAATCACATTTGTCTCCATGAAAATACCCAATGAATCATTTGATTCTGATTAAATAGTTCTAGATTGTCCGTTGAAAGCCAGAAGGGGCTATCAGCATATCAAATAGTTCTAGATTGTCCGTTGAAAGCCAGAAGGGGCTATCAGCATATGCAAAAAGAAGGCTGATAGCCCCCTCTGGCTTTCAATGGAAGGGATATAAATACAATGACTCAGTAACTGTTGTCAGTTCAATACAGTAAAATTGACATTATTTCTCAAGTTTTTCCTAGTTCCTTGACATTCAAGTTAAATTTCTGGGCATGCACATTTGGATTTTAAAACTTTTAAATAAATCATGACATGAAACCAAAAACAAACTCAAAATACAGGAACAACATTGAAAATTTCGATGAAAATATTATTCAGCACTTTTTATACCTGACTTTTAAAGACTATGTAATGCTATTTATGCAAGATCTGCAGTTTCTCCTCAATTTTGTTACCCTTGACCTTACTTGGGCTTTTCTACTTAGCATGCAAAACAAAATGGCCGTCATTGTTTACAATTTGGATTTAAACCAGAAATGCAGATAATAGTTGATTTAAAACAAAAAATAATGTTAAATCATTAAAAAAAAAAGTAAATGGTGTTGCACACAACACAAGAGACTCCTACCGGTGAGGTGCATAATTTTTCCATGACCAAAGCAACCAGAATTTTGGTCCGAGAAAACAAAAAAAAAGTGACATGTAGAATCTCCATACTGCCATCTATTCATATACCAAGTTTCATAATATTATCTTAAATATTTTTAAGTTATCGCAGGATCCAAATTTCCAGACATCCAGACAGATGGAGAGCAAAACTATAGTCCGGTCAAGTGTAAACACCGGTAGAAGACTAATAAAATAAATTAATAATCATATGCTTAACCCTTTCCCTCAATTAGACTCATTTTGACACACTCAATAGGTACCACATAAAGCCTGACCTGCAGAAAACCACCGTTAAACCTTAACAAATTTAATTGTAAAACCCTCATTACCAGACCACTGAGGAGCAGCGAACAGCATAAAACCTGATCAGGCCTGCGAGTTTTATCTTTCGCAAGGTCTGATCTGGTTTTATGTGGGCATAGGTGTTTTCATTGGATATCTGACTATGGAAAGGTTTGCCTTTGTGGAATTCAAATTTTTAAATCACAAATAAGGGCCAAAACAGTTTTCTAAACAGATAACACAACTATCTTGCATTGCTGTATATTTCCGAGAATGGCATTTGAGGAAATTCAAATCTTTAATAGGGTCACGAAACTAGAGCAAGGGCCAAAACCAGGAGAAAGTATAATATCACGCAAGTACAAAATTTATGGCCTTCAGATTGTGGGAAAGCATAAAACTAATAATGGCTTATAACACAGACAAAATCCTCTTAGTTTTTGATGTACTCAAAACATGAGAAAATCAGCAACTGGAATTATATTTGCATTTATTCTATAGATTCGCTGTAATTTCTTAACAAGTGCTTCAAATTTTGAACATTTTCACACACGAAAATTCTGAATTTTTAAAGGGTGTAGGGCTATCTTTAACAACAACAATAACAAAACAGTGGGGAAAAAAACCCTGCCATCATCACCTTTTAAAAATACATTGAACCTATATAGGTCTATAAAAACATTCTTTCTGCTCAACCATTATACCATTATCATGTAAGGCTTGAGATTGTACAAAATGAAAGGCCAGCTGATCAAGCTTAACCCTTTCCCTCGTATAGACTCATTTGACACATCATGGTCAATAAAGCCTGATTGCGAACCCGTTAACTCAATTAATTAATCCATTTCGACACTGGCGACGCTAAACTGATCAGCTGCGTTGAAATATAAACTTGCAATCAGGTTTTATGCTGTTCGCATAGGTCTTTTCATGGTGTCCTCTATGAGGGAAAGGGTTAATACAGGCTGCAATGCACAATTTGAATCCTGGTGCCAGCACAATGAAGACTAATCAAAATGCTTTGCTTGGGGTCTACACATTGTAATATACAGAGCAAACTGTGCCAATGAAATAGCAATGAATTTACTTCTGAACTGTTATTTACCTGGTATTTGTGTTGTGACATAGAAAGTTGTAATGGATCCACACTATATAGCATATCCTCAGCAGTAACCCCAGTATTCCTGTCTTAACATCTCTGACATAGTTATAAAACCTGGTGTTTAATTAACACAGCTATCTGCCGACTTAATTATCAGAACAGCATTCAATTTCAGCTAAACTTAAGATAAAAAAATCAATTTTGAATCATTTACCATATCTGTTTTTTTCCACTACTCTCTAAACAATCAAATATACAACAGCTGTTATTTTGGTATGTGTTTTCTCTTCCTCTGTTTTTTGGCAGGATCATTTTTTCTGTTCTTAAAAGCCAATTATTCTCCAAAAGCAGTGTGTATTCTTCGGACAGAAAAGCAAAGTGTGTGCTAAAGATTTGGTACGAGATCCAATCTGTACATACTAGTTGACGACAATTTTACTACAATGCATAAATAAGAAAGAATCTTTTACTTAAGATCATTCAATTGGTTACAAAAATAATTAATTTGCATATTCCGTACATCTTTGTCAATTTTCTAACGTTTTCCATAGACCTTCCGTATGTCTCCGTTAACAAAAAAAGATACATAGAAAATTAAAAAACAAATTCAGATTATTTCCGATGACATACTGTCTTTGGGAATACTCGCCAATGCAAAATGAAAACAATGAAGGTACTTTGACATCCATCCAAAATACTAAATTGCATGCTTTGATCAACAGTTTCAATGTTAAACTTTTGTCTTACAGCAGATATTTGCACATTATGTTCCATTTGTGTTAGTCTACAATATGTCAATATTACTTTGTATTTTTTTTTTTCATGAAAATTGAATCATTATGAAAAATAATGGACCTTTAAACCAAAACTGTTCAAAACCTACAACTGCTACTCTGCCATTATATTGAAAGACAATGACTTTTTGACTTCCTGAAAACAGCATGCATTCCTGTCAAGTATTATTCACAGGTCTTAACAAAGACTCTCACAGGTTTTACAAAGAGCTATAACAACACTTTTTCCACAAATAGCATAGATGTTAACTTACAGCACATTCAGAATATCTGACCATTTCAAACAGTTGTTGGTCTTTGTTCTCACTGCAATTTTTGGGATGCCTAGATTACATACTGGAAATTCAATGTCGATGTGTCCTTGGTTCGATTCCTGGTCACATACATGAGAGGGTATAGTGGGTCAACCATCAAGACACATTGGTTTTCTCCTAGCTCTCCGGTTTCCTCCCACAATGACCACACACACCAACACCAGTGCCATCGAGAATGATTAATATAATTTGTTAGAACTTATCTCGTAATCGATGTAAAATAAGTTTGAACTTGACTAATCTTAAAACCAAACACCAAGATGCCAACCGTGGTTGTGACATTTTCAAGAATGCTGGTGTGTACCAGCTACTAGACTGATCTCTCGCTGATAAACCTTCACAAACCGCTTCACGGAATGATTCCAAGCCTTAATTGTAATTAGCTTCAATCTGAATGATATAAACCCTTTTGATTTATTTAGCTTTTCATTGTAACTGTTTTGTGAGCCAATTTCTACTGTTACTCTGACTTTTCCCACAAAATAAATTATATCTCATAATAATTGCATGGTTATGAGGAGATTTCTCCTTGCTAAATCCTGTTATGTAGCAACCAATTGATTGATAATCCAGCTTCCCTCACATTCATCACCCATCATAATGATCCAAATTTAAAGACTCCACTTTTTACTTCATTGAATCAATATTAAAACCTGTGTAGTGTAATTATGTTCAGTTACCAAAGATATTAACTGCTAAGAATGTTCATATTGTGTTACATGTAGGAAAATGTTGTTACATTTTATGAATATTCATGTAAAAAGAGCTGAAAAAAAAAGAGAGAAAAATTTCTTTACCATTAATCATTTTAAAGCTTGAAGTTTGTTTGTTGTAATTGATTTGTTCCCCCTAAAACCTAACATAAAACAAGAGGGCCATGATGGCCCTTAATCGCTCACCTGAGAAATATTGCTTTCAATGGTTTATACTATGAACATACTTTAAGTGGGACCAATTTTGACACAGGGCCATGATTAAAAACAAACTTTGGTAATGATCCACTAGACAATGCTGCAGGCACAATGCCATATGGTTTCTACAAGGTTTTCCCTTTAAGCTTACTGATCTAGCTTTGAAATTAATGGAGCGTGTTCTAGACACCTTAAATCTTGACCTTGTGGTTTCTGAGAAGAAGATTTTCCTTTCTTCCTCTATATAAGCCTATGTAAAATCAAGTGACACTTGGGGCAGACCCAATTTGGACCCAAGGGCCATGATTTGAACAACTTTGGTAGAGATCCACTAGACAATGGTACAAGCCTTATATCTAAGCTCTAGGCCATGTTGTGTCTGATAAGAAGATTTTTCTAGTTTTTCCCTATAAAAGCCTTTGTAAAATAAAATGACCCCTGGAGTAAGGCAATTTGACCCAGGGGTCATTATTTTAACAACTTTTGTAGTAGTTCACAAGACAATTCTACATACCAAATATCCAAGCTCTAAGCCTTGCAGTATTTCAGGAGATGATTTTTCTATTTTTCCTATGTAAAATCAAGTGACCCCTAGGGCAGGGCCAATTTTCACCCAAGGGCCATGATTTGAACAACTTAAGTAGAGATCCACCAGACAATACTACATACCCAATATCTTAACACCAGGTCATGTGGTTTCTGATGAGAAGATTTTTCTAGGTTTTCCCTATATAAGCCTATGTAAAATAAAGTGACCCCTGGGGCAGGGCAAATTTTGACCCTAGGGCCATGATTTGAACAATTTTTGTAAAGGTTTATAAGACAATTCTACACGCTATAGGCCTTACATTTTTAAAGATTTTCTAAGATTGCATTTTAAAAATCTATTTTTAGCTCCTGTGACCTACTTATTCACCCAATCAAAATAATTTGAACAACTTTGATAGAGGTCATGATAAGGATGATTCTGTGAAGTTTGGTCAAAATCCATCCAGTGGTTTAGGAGGAGAAGTTGTTTAAAGGAAAAGTTGACGCAAGACACACGCATGGACAGACGCACGCCAGACAAAAGGCGATCACAAAAGCTCACCATGAGCATGTTGTGCTCAGGTGAGCTAAAAAAGTAGTAACTTAAATGCGTGAGCTGTTTGTATAATTATGTAAATTTTCTCAAAACTAAAATTAATTTTTTCTTTGCTATTATTTGTGTGTTGTTATATTTTGTATTTTGCTTTTCTTATTTTTTTTGTTTGTTATTTTTTTGTTTTTTTTTATGTTGCTATATTTTTGCTAATGTTGTTTTTGTGTGTTGTTATTTGCTGTTGTTTGTTTTATATGTTTCTACAAAAAGTCCCATTGAATTGTGGGGGTATTATTTACTGTTTGGATTCATCTGAGTAAATACAAGTTGTATCAGGTCCAAGTGCTCAACCACAGGATAAGGAACATGGGTTTCACAAAGATAAACTGGCATTGGTGGTGCTTGGCTGTGCAACCTAGGGTTGTGGGTTTGATCCCAACTGGGGTCAAGCACTGTCTCTACAATGTCTTTCTGATGGTCAGTCATCTTCCATCTCTGTTCTTAGTTGTCAGTTAACTACAGATTTCATGCTTAAGTACTGGCTAACTTTTTAGTGCTGTCAGAATCCCAGGAAATAGTTTTTAGGTTAGCCTGCCATCTGCTTGCAATATCTCAAAGGGTTCAGTGAAAAAATGAGTAAGAACAAAAAGATTAATCAATTTGGAAAAAGGGCATAATCATGTCAAAATCCAAGACATAGTTATGTACTCTTGCCTGATCCCCAACACAGGTATGTGATCTCATGTGTGAAGTTTGAAGAACATCCATGAAAAAATGGATATAATGACAATTAAAAAAACTGTTCACAGTTTTCTAACGTAACTTTTCACAATTTGGGCCATAAATATGCAAAAATACTTGGAAGAGTTAATGCTCCTGTGAGGCATATTTAGTTCACAAGTAAAAAAGATTGTGTGCTGTTTAGCTGACAAGGATGAATCAGTGCAGGTCCCTAGAGTAAGAGACCTAACCTGATTTAATTTTTTTTTCTAGTTAAAAATTGTGCATAATATTGTAATGCCCCCCTCAAGACAATTATGTTACTGAAGACAATCCACCACAGAATGGCAGAATCTGGTATCTAGGGCCAGTTATATCTACATTCAGCTACACCCATCATCATTACAACATCTCCTGCCTTTATTTATTTATTCCGCAATTTACATAATCTAGGATAAGCTCCAATATAATATGCATTGAACTATTTCTTGTAAATTTCTAGTAAGTGCATCTATTTCCCACAAACTGTAGATAATCCAATTGAATACAGTAAGTCTTGTGGCCCATCTTACACCAGTGTGACGGAGACCAGCATCACAGCAACCTGTTTCACTCAGTGTATAAGACTGCTGTCAAATATGCCAATAAATCTGTCACAGCACATTCCAGATAACCTGCTTGTTTTGTCTAAGCCGATAAATAGCACCACTTTAAGCAAACAGAATAACATGTTGTTCTGTAATGTTATTAGCTACTTCAAGCCTATCAACAAAGCCAAGTTTGACCTATCTATTGTTACTTCTGTGGATTTACCTACATTATGACATTTAACCCTTTCCCTCATATAGACTCATTTTGACGCACATAGTAGGTACCACATAAAGCCTGATCTGCAGAAAACCACAGTTAAACCTTACCCAATTTAATTACAAAATCCTCATTTCCAGACCACTGAGGAGCAGCGAACAGCATAAAACCTGATCAGCCTGCGAGTTACTCGCAGGCTGATCTGGTTTTAGGCTGTGCGCATAGGTCTTTTCATGGTGTCCTCTATGAGGGAAAGGGTTAAGTCTTTGATGGATGTTTCAGGCTGCATGTGTGCAATTAATTTGATGTAGAGTACAAAAAAATAATATTATGTAATCTCAAGATCTTTTAAGTTTCAGTGCATTAAACCCCAAAGTATGCATAGTTATTCTCCACACTAGAACTGTTCAATAGCTGGTGCTTAGGAAGGACACTCAATGTTCATTTTCTGTCTTTAAAAAAAATGTGTGAAACAGTATGACAGACCGTCACCTTTTTAAAAGCACATTAAAATAATCACATGTATTTACATACAGGCATTTGATACCATTGTTATATCACTAACAGTGTGGGCCATATTTATGAAATTCAACTTCTGGTAATCATGTACAATATGGCTTATTGCATGAAAGTTAGTATCTTTAATATCATGATAATTCATTAATTGCAATCTAATTTGAATCCTTTCTATAACCATAATTTCTGATTAAAAAAAAACACTGTTGCACAATCCAAGTTGAATGGGTAGTAATGAAAACTACATTGACCTATATGTCTATTGTGACAAACAATTTGAGTTCCAAATAAGAGCAAATAACAGAAAACAATAAAGGGGGCCATGGTCTAGTGGATCGAAAGGTTGTGTGTTCGAACCTGTTGGGAGCAAGGATTTTTCAGGACCTTCCCAGGCGCAAAGTACTGGTCCAGCAAAGGAACGGTCTAAAGGGATAAGTATAAGTTGAAAGATCTTATTTCCAAATCGACTTAAAAATACATGTTTAAATTAAAACAACATTTATGATAATGGGTTGTGATGTGTTAAAATTTAAGGTTGTGATATTTTAAGTAGTTTTCTAATACATGTATACCTGAAGTGGATTATATTATTGTAAAAACTACTTATTACATAAACTTATCATAATGAAAGTTGGCCATTCTCTCCTTCCATGACGATGTCAAAGTCTAAAATAAAGCAGTCACTAGACATAGTCTGAGGAGTGACCTTCTGATTATCAGCTGATCTGACTTAGACCACTTGTCCTGCTTCAAGCTCAACTGCTATCTACAAAAAATGTCCTCTTGATTTTCATTTTTTTTTTTTTCAAATTGGGTTTAATCCCTCAGACAGTATTTCAGTATTGAGTATGTCTTGAGACAGATACATGTATAGGGCTGCCACACTGCAGTACCAAGCCGTAGACATGTGGCATGATACCACACCCAGTCACATTATCCTGACACCGCGCCAACCAGTCTTGGAACTACCCTTATATGCTGAGCCCCAAGAAAAGGAGCTAGCTATACCAGTACCATATCTAACGACTTAGGAATGATTCTCAGAGCTCTGTGATTACCCAAGGTTTTCAGGTTGATCCTTAAATGATCCAGATTGAACTTAAGTATACAAGTGGACTACTTAC
Organism: Solen grandis; assembly: GCA_021229015.1. Lineage (NCBI taxonomy): Eukaryota > Metazoa > Mollusca > Bivalvia > Adapedonta > Solenidae > Solen > Solen grandis. Next base: position 12,107,744 of record CM037793.1, on the reverse strand, counting down.
CCTCTCCAGGGCTATTTCTTCATACTCATACTCAGCCTCTCCATTCATCTGAAAAACAGAATAATGTACAGTATTATCTACACACCTGTAACAATTCTTGATACAGTAACATCTACACACCTGTAACAATTCTTGATATTCTTGATAAAGTAACATCTATACACCTGTAACAATTCTTGATACAGTATTATCTACACACCTGTAACAATTCTTGATAAAGTAACATCTACACACCTGTAACAATTCTTGATACAGTAACATCTACACACCTGTAACAATTCTTGATACAGTAACATCTACACACCTGTAACAATTCTTGATATTCCTGATAGAGTATCAACAACATAACTGTAACAATTCTTGATACAGTAACATCTACACACCTGTAACAATTCTTGATACAGTAACATCTACACACCTGTAACAATTCTTGATATTCTTGATAGAGTATCAACAACACACCTGTAACAATTCTTAATACAGTATCATATACTCACCTGTAACAATTCATGAAAGACACCTTGAAAGTGCATAAAGAGAGGGAATTAAGGTAATGAAACAAGGAATTTGGTGGATTCACTACCACAGAGCAAGGAATGCGTTCTGCACATTATGGTCAATGTCAATCTGTTATGTCCATTTCAAGAATTTGACACCCCTATACACTATCACCTGAATTTTCCTTGGAACTCTGCATTCCAATAAATCAAAACAAGTGAAGGTACAAACAAGCAAGGCAGGTAGAAGAAGAGAAACAGACACTGCTGAATCAGTAAAGCCACTCAGATTAATTGAAGACATAAAACACGGGAATCAACAACATGCCATATGAAACCCACTATCCTTTGAAAACATCTGGTACCATTTCTCCTACCCCTAACCAAGGCTTGAAGTAGGCCTGCCAGGCGGAAACCTCAACATGGCTTTAGTCTTAGGTTCAACAACTCAGCTCTATATACAAAACATGCAGCTGATGACTGTATATATGAATGATACTGGTTCGTTCTTAAATTCTGATCTTTTGAAATGCAATAGGATGGAGTTGATTTCACATGGATAAAAACTGTGAGGGTGGTGTGTGTGTTTCTTGTATGTTTTTTTGATCTGATGATTTCTCTGTACTTTGGATTCTCTGTATTTTGGAAGAGTTTAATATAATACTTAAATAGGAACAATAACTCAAAACGTACCAATGCCCAGTAATTGAAACTGATCATGCTTTTAACATGAATGTACATTGGTTTCTTTATCTCATCAAGACTTCTTTTCACTGTTGATGTTTTAAAGTAAACAAAGAGAAATCAATCAAATTTGTCATTCAAGCCTTGTCCTAAAGTTTGAATGTGGTACTCTAACCATACAGCCAACATGATTATGGTAACACATATCTTTTTTATTTTAATTTTAACTGTATAATCATGTAAATTACATTGACTGTTAACTGATAGAATTACACACCAGATATCAAATTACCAGTATTGTCAAATAGGTGAAAGTAAGTCTTACGTGATATGAAAATTTCATAATATGAAACCAAAATACAAGAGGGCCAAGATGGCCCTTGATCGCTTACCTGAGAAAGATGATTGCTTAAGAAACAAGAGGGCCAAGATGGCCCTAGATCGCTCACCTGAGAAAAGTATCATTCATTGCCTGTACAAAACAGATTGCTTTAGAATTAAGATGATGAGGTGAAACAATGTTCAGGAATTTTCTGACCCCATCCACAAAAGATATCATCATGACAAACATTCTGCCAAAGTTTGAGGATGATTGGACCAAAAATGTTGCCCTCAGAGTATAAACAAGATTTTTTTTTAAGATTTGACCTATGACCTACTTTTTCCGCCCCACCCATTTTCAAAGGTTCAGATATCATCAGACAAACAATCTGACCAAGTTTGAGGAAGATTGGATCAAAACTGTGGCCTTTAGTGTGTAAACAAGATTTTTCTAAGATTTGACCTATTGACCTACTTTTTGGTCCGGCCCAGCCCATTTTCGAAAGGGTTCAAGATATCATCAAGACAAACATTCTGACCAAGTTTGAGGAAGATTGGATTAAAATTGTAGCCTCTAGTGTGTAAACAAGATTTTTTTAAGATTTGACGTACTGACCTATTTTTTGATCCAACCTGACCCATTTTCGAAAGGGTTCAAGATATCATCAAGACAAACATTCTGACCAAGTTTGAGGAAGATTGGATCAAAATTGTGGCCTCTAGTGTGTAAACATCAAAATTGTTGATGGACTACAAGATTTTTCTAAGATTTGACCTACTGACCTACTTTTTGATCCAACCTGACCCATTTTCGAAAGGGTTCAAGATATCATCAAGACAAACATTCTGACCAAGTTTGAGGAAGATTGGATCAAAATTGTGGCCTCTAGTGTGTAAACATCAAATTGTTGACGGACGACGGACGACAGACAATCAAGTATCCCAAAAGCTCACATTGAGCTATGCTCAGGTGAGCTAATAAAGATGCTAGAGTGTAAAAGTGAAATCTGGCTTTTTTTATGGTGAAAAGGGCATAACTCCTAAATTAACTTGTCAATATCAGTTATAATTAAACCCGATTGCGAAATTATGGGGTTAAACATTGTCTTAATGTTTAAAAAAGATTGCTAAAAAAATGAAGATGCTGGTGTGTAATCAAAGTGAAATCTGGCATTTTTTTATATTTAAAGGGGCATAACTCCTGACCTAATCAACAGATCTCAGCTTTAATCGAATTCAATCGAAACATTATGGTCATAAGCATTGCCATAAAGTTTGAAGATGATTGCTCAAAAGATGAAGATGCTACCAGAGTGTAAACAAAGTGCAATATGGCGTATTTTTAATATTAAAAGGGGCATAACTCCTGACCTAATTGACGGATCTTATCCATAACTGAACTCAATCCTGGCATTATGGTCATAAACATTGTCATAAAGTTTGAAGATGATTGCTCAAAAGATGAAGATGCTAGAGTGTAAGCAAAAGTGAAATCAGGCATTTTTTAATATTAAAAGGGGCTTAACTCCTGACCTAATTGACGGATCTTAGCCATAATCGAACTCATTCGAGACCTTATGGTCATAAGCATTACCATAAAGTCTGAGGATGAGTGCTCAAAAGATGCAGATGCTAGAGTGTAACAAAGTGAAATCTGGCATTTTTTTAATATTAAAAGGGGCATAACTCCTGACCTAATTGACGGATCTTAGCCATAATCAAACTCAATCGAGACCTTATGGTCATTAGCATTGCCATAAAGTTTGAAGATGATTGCTCAAAAGATGAAGATGCTAGAGTGTAAACAAAGTAAAATATGGCATTTTTTTAATATCAAAAGGGGCATAACTCCTGACCTAAATGACGGATCTCAGCCCTAATCAAACTAAATCGAGACATTATGGTCATAAAAATTGTCTTAAAATTTGAAGATGGTTTCTTAAGAAATAAAGGTGATACAGTGTAAACACTAAAAATTGTTGACACCGCACGACGCACGGCTGATGACGGACGCTCACGGGATCACAATAGCTCACCCTGAGCTTTGCTCAGGTGAGCTAATAAAATAAATCCTCCTTCAATATCTTGGGACAAAAAAATCCATTTTATATCCAAGAGAAAAGGGGGGTTTCCTCCAACCATATCCAGAAACTATTATCTAATCATAAGTATCTGATTATTTAATTATAATTACCAACAACAGGGATGAAATATATCACAGCAAGAAAATTAACAAATGACAACACTTTATCACTTTTAAATCATGTTAATCACTGAAATAATATGCCTTTGCATTCTGATTAATGCAAGATTTAGATTTATTATCAAAATTTCCATGGAAAGAAAATAATTATTATGTAAATAAATGAGGATATTGGGAATTAAGGCTTCACTATAAATGTTTATGTCCATGTTGCTGTTGCTAAGGATTAATTTATTGTTAATCACATCATTTACACATAAACAGCATTCAGAAATATATAACTTAAAATCTCAACTAGTAAGACATGATTTCTATCTCTTTTTTATGCTTTGCATTACTTAAAGGTTAAAGCTGAGAATTAATTATAATCTTCAGTGATTTTAACTATTTGACTAAACGGAATAACATTAATTGCTAGCCTTTCAATGAGAAAGCAACCTTGACATTCAGTTGTGAAACTGTTGCCACTACTGCATGATTATAGACATGAAAACATGAGAAATGTCTCAATGAGAGATTCAGATAAGCCATCTACAGCACTGGGACGCAGGAGAATGCCAGCAATGCTGAACAACTCAAGAATCAACAGCCGTGTTTCCAGCCCGCTGACAGCCATGTGAATACACTACAGATGTACACACTCAGTTCAGAAATAAATGGAAGAGTTCGACACAGTCTTCTCAGTCAAACAAGAAACTCAGCAGCACTGATATCTTCTGAACACTGATGTATGCAGCTGTATTTCAAACAAGATCCAATGCAATAGTCAGAGCTTGTTGGCTCAATATGCTTTACTTCTTAATCGACCATGCTTTATTTGATTAGCAAAACATGAAACATTTGGAAACCTTGGGTCATCTCTGTGAAAGGCCATGAGGTCCGAAATATAGCAGAAACATTACAGGGACCTTACCTTAATTTGGCATTTCATTTGATTCATGGAAGAGAAGTAACAGATCATTTGATCAATAAGAAACAGCATGTTACATAATTATACAGTGAACTCTCAATATAACAACACTATTTGTTCCCAGAAAAAAATTGTGTCAGTATAATGAATTTCATAAATTGACACTCAGAATAGTTTTTCTTTCATACAGAAATAATACATATAAATGTCTTTCATTTTTCCACAATGTCTTATTTTGTCCACAATAAGTAATCATGTACTAAAAAGGTCGGTCATGAGTATTTGTGTCTGTTCTTTTTATACGCAGCCAGAGGCGGTCGTATACTGGCGTCATCTTCTCCGTCTGTCCATCCGTACGTCCATATCTTGTGATCGCAACTCCTCCTACATTTCTGAACAAATCATTTCAAAACTTGGTCAATGTCATTACTATAATGGGTAGATGTGCATGAAGTGGCAACTTTCCAGTACATTGCTGTCCCTTGAAACTTAGTCTCTGTAGCTGATTGATATTGCAGCCTTGTGAACGTAACTCCTCCAACATTTCTGAATGAATCTTTTCAAAACTTGGTCAATATCATTACTGTAGGATAGTGCATTAGGATTCGGTTATGATTTGCAGTTGTGTCCTTGAACTTAGTCCTGTAGTGATTGATATTGCAGCCTGTGAAGCATCTCCTATTCTGATGAATCATTCAAATTGGTCAATGTCATTATATGGTGATGTGCATGAAGTGGCGATTTTGATGTTTATCAATATTTGAAATAGTTATGCCTTTCTAAACATGGTCTCTTGAAAACACAACTCAAGTTTCTAAACAGGTAAAAGTGCATAAAGCAGCGATTTTCTGGTACAGTGATTTTTGCAAGAGTTATGCGGAGAAGAAAAAAGGATTTATATTGATACTGCTATATGACCTACTTTCATATTGGAAGCCTTTTTAGGGTTCTACTCTGTTCAGCTAAATTAATTGTCTCACAGACTTCATTATGAGCTTTGCTTACAGAAATGTTAAAAGCAATAATTAAAAGGACCCTCTTTTTGTGGCGGCGTATATTGTGGCAGCACTGGCACTCTTGTTTATATTGTCAATAGTAATACAGTTAAAAGGAATAATATAATCTTGTATCATCAATGTTCTGTCCTTGCTGTGACAGTTCTTATAGAGTATCTTTGCCTTCTGCTTAACATCATTTGCTCATGTCTACATTTACATTTTTATCTACCCTGAGTACAAGAAACATTAATACAGGGGAGGTAATGTCTCATAGTGCATGAGTTATGCTCTTGGCAAAATATGAGTATGAAATTTAACAAAGGGCAATAACTCCAAAAATATGATGTGCAGAGTTATGGTTCTTGTGCAAGACACTTTCCCGAATTTTCCCCGGGAATTTTAAATTGGTTGGCCAAACCCCTTTTCTAGTTTTACCTTTTGTAAAATCAAGTGACCCCTCGATCGGAACCATTTATGACCCCAGGGCTATGATTTAAAGAAACTTGGTAGATGTCCACTAGGCCATGTTACATACCAAATATCTAAATTCCTGGCCTTGTGATATCTGACAAGAAGATTTTTCTAGTTTTACCTATAAAAGTCTATGTAAATCCAAGTAACACCTGGTGCAAGTGCAATTTTTGCTCCCCACACCAACATGATAGATGTCTACAAGGCCTGTTACATACCAAACATCTACTTTCCAGGCCTCGTAGTCTCTGACAAGAAGGTTTACTAGTTGTTGTTTTTTTCCTTTTTAAGTCTGTGTAAAATCAAGTGAGCTAAAAATATCAAAGGGCAGTAAATCTGCATGAAAGGGTTTAGATATTCTCACTGAAGCACTTCTCCTCATCCCTTTTTAGATTAAGTTCACTCTTAACCAAAATTACCACAAAACTTGTCTTTTTCAAGGAAAAAACACATGAATTTTTAAGCAACTACTAAACTAACTAACTAAAATCTTGATTATCAGCATGAAATACTGAATGGTTTTGTGGTAACCTCTTTTTAAATTTAATACTGGTCTTAAACAAGTTTCTAATCAGCTGAACCAGATTCAACTGGATTGACCACCACTGATCTCATTGGATCTCCTCTGTTTTTTGTAGAATGATCCACACAGGTAATCGGAACGATCTCCAGGTATAAGCATACATACTGGGTATAGCAGAGCTAACTGTGTGTATCCTACATCTTGTGTGTGAAATGTTGATTGTAAAAAAGATTGTAACCCACCCCATCCCAACTTTTACCCCTATGAGTCATGCATGAACCTCTTGGAGCAACAAAATAAGACTACTGGAGAAGCAAATCAACTGATTCAGTTTTACAAAGCAAGCAGCTCAAAGATATGCTTAACACTAACAAGTTAAAAACTGAACTTTTTTTCTCTAAGTGGCCTCATTTTATTTGATTCCAAAAGAAAACCTAGTTCATACTGAAGCCAAGTCTTAACATATTAAACATTATACAACAGTTTATTCCATCACCAGGTATTACTATAAAACTTTTACAAGTTTTCTGAACCTGTTTTTACTGCTCCCAAGATTCTGAGTGGTGAGGAGAGAAGCTGAAGAGTTGCTGAGATTTGTAACATGCATGTACCATATTACAAGTCAAGCTGCTTATGTATTCCTTTTACCTAATGTAAAATGTTGGAAACATTCTGTCTATGACTAGATCAAATATGGCATCTAGTTGAAATCTATAAAACTGGAACTTCTCACATGATAATGACATTACAGTGATGATGTTATTCCACTAAGATTTTGATACCAAAACATCCCTTTCAAGATGTTGATACTTTACATTTTTTTCTAAGATAATGATTTCAGTATAATTCCCTATGAGTTGAGTGGCCGACATCCCAAATGAGCTCACCTTTATCAACCAGAAATGTCTCAGACTCCTAAACAAAGCCTGCTGCCACAGGAGAAAACAATACAGAAGCTCAACAAATGGGTAAATCCTTCATGACAGAAATGTTCCAGTGTGTCCTGGTAACAGCACATACACACATACAAACAGACATCAGATATGGTGTGAAACTTCATCCGCTACTGGAGTACCTCACAACACATCATGAGTCTAACACCATCCACATTCTGCCTCCAGGCTGAACACAGATTTACAATTCCAAGTCTTGCAGGGAAATCAGACTCCAAATGTATAACTACACACAAAAGTCTAGGTTTTGTCAACCTATGGCTGAGGACAAGAACAATCCAAGAGTGAACTATTACTGATGAGCTAAGAATAGACAAGCTGTTCAACCATCAGAGGTAGCACTGTGCAGTGAAGTGTAGGTGTAATTACTGTGGAACTACCCATGCTGCCTTCATCCACATATACTCAAGGCAACCATATGTTTTTTAAGTGTGGATATATTCTCACAGAAGCCTTACACTTCTGTCTCGATTCCTGGGATCCGGTCCCCAGCATAAGATAGACTCACCCTTGTATCAAACAGCAGAGACTGGTACCAGTGGAACCAAAACATGTTTTGCAGGAGCAGGAAAACAGGAAGTAAATATTTTGTGTTTCTTATAATAAAAATTGTGTTTCATACATAATATCAATTGAACAGGACGACGCTTACCTGAGAAATATTGCCTGACCAAATTGGTCGAAATCAGCCACAATCAATCTGGGCCAAAAGATTATGGCTATGAACATTGTCATAAAATTTGAAAATTATTGCTTAAGAAATAAAGATGTAAGAGTGCAAATGAAGTTAAATCTGGCATTTTTTTTTATATTAAAAGGGCCATTACTGCCAACTTCATATATAGACTTTGGTCCTGTTACCTGTAAGTGAGTCTGTTGGATAGAGCTCATCAATGTGAATGCATATGTGAAAATAATAAGCTTTGGATGGGAGCATTTTCATTTCATATTTGCTATGTGGTGACCTTAACCTTTGAACCTCTTAGTGGGTTTGGCGGATATAGTGCAGCAACGTGAACACACGTGAAGGTT
>CM037793.1:12065378-12099052 GCA_021229015.1 Solen grandis | reverse complement strand
AAATGTTTTGTAACATATCTAGATGTGAATAAGCCATTTATGTTTTTTTTTTCTTGTAAGAAGTGAATTGAATTAAAAGAAAAATAGGTTTATTATAATTTTCAATAGAATGATAGCTTTTTTCAACCACACAATCAATATTTTAACTGTTTTGTAACATATCTAGATGTGAATAAACCATTTATGCTTTATATGTAACACACAGACTTTTAAAATACGGAACCTTGCGCTTTTACATTTGATGATAAATGCTGGTGATTTACGGGACATGACACTCATTTACGGGACAAACTAGGTATAGCTGTACAAATTTAGGTTTTTATCAATACATTTGATAATGTTACAGTGCGCTGGATGTTTAAATAATAAAAATCATAAAAGAAATCGTGCAATTAAGAGATAAAAACTAACCCCTATGAAATGTATCGTACCTCTAGGAAACGATAATAATAATGACTGTCGTTGTAAATTTCCCGCATATCCTTCTTCGTTGCATAATTTCGTTATGGGGCCCAAGGAAATAAAAAAGGCGGAAAGTGCAACATACTACATGATGGTTTTGGAAAAATAGTCTCGAAGCTGATGGCTCGTAAATTATTGTAAAAGTTTAATTTGACGCGCTTAATTCATGTCAAAATTGTTTAACAGGAAATATTTTGTGATTATATTATCAAACATTACTCTTTTATTCATCTAGGTTGATTTACTTGCTGTTCAGTACATTGACTTTAAGTTACGCCTCGTAACTGATCTTTTAAAAATTACGCTCTGTTTTTGGAAGTTTAGTGGTCTGTCGCATCTTTAAAGTGAGATACCGGATTTTTTTCATATATTTTCTTAAAACATGCGTATATAGGCCTTCCATTACGTGTCTTACAATTATGAAAAGATAAATTTGTATCAGTCTGTGACACATAAGGCTCGTAAATGATCTCACTTTTTTGGATATATACAAATGTTATTTCTAAAAAAACGTGCATCATTTGAAGTCAAAAATACTTTATACAATATATTTTGGGTGCAAAATGATCATGAATATCAATCCATTATGTAATATATATTTCATGATTTTCACGAGTTGAGCTTGATTAACCTGCACACTATACATGAGTGCGCGCATGCGCACAAATGTATGTGGGCGGGTTAATCAAGATCACGAGTGAAGCCAGTGCACTATGTCTTGTAACATGGTTAAATTTAGAAAGGAGTCGGTACTACGATGGCTCGTGACTTTTTTTATGCAGATGAGCGTTGTGGGTATCAAAGAGAAACCCAGTGAAAATGACCAGTCAGTGAAAGGAAAAAAAATATCTTTACCAATCATATGACATTTTCCAAACTAACCCTCATATTTCGGCGCCTTCCGTTCAGTTGCGCTAATTTGAATTGAGAAAGATGTACTGAATTAGTGTAGATTCGCGTTAACTCAGTGTGGAAAATCTTTTCTTTTTCAAAAGGTCTTAATTCAGTGAAACCAAACCGGCCAGTTTCTATATTTGGAGAACATTATTAGTGATGTGCTTTGAAGGTTTTCCCAAATGTTTGGAAATCTGTACATCAGACAAATAGGGCCTATGAGCAAGGCACACATTTCTATTGGATATCCTATTGAAAATGGTGAAGAGCATATATAAGCAATTTTCTTCTCCGAGTCGAGGCAAAATTTGCTGCTTGTGACAGCTTAAAATGACGTAACATACCACGTAGTATGACCACACTGCTAATGTCTACTTCATCTTTATATTTTATGGCTAAATATAGAAAATATGTAATGGTCTGGAAAAAACAAAGTGGAGGAAAAAAGTTAATTTGTACACTCTGTATAAGGATGAAAACTGAGTACCACCTACAGGAATCGTATCGAGAATATAATTATTTTGAGTGGTCACACTACTGTGTCGATAAATGATAAACCGAGTATCCGCCATTACTGTGCGGTTATCTGGATACCTTCATGGTCCGCCATTACTGTGCGGTTATCTGGATAACTGCGTGGTTTTTCATCAGTTAATGCATGATCGTGGAAACTCTGGTCCCTAAAACGCGTGCGGTATCTATTTTAAACATGGATACTTTTTTTCAGAAAAACTACCTAGGCCGTGTTACAAGTGTATTTTGACTGTTTTAACTGTGCCACATATATAGAAAAAATTTATAAGGATATATCATTTTTGATCCTCCTGAAAGATAGCGTAGCGGTTTATTTTGCCTGCACAATGATCAGACCGGTAGTCTCTCAGATCCTTGAACGCTTTGATTAAATACCGATTGATCGTCGAGCGAAATGGTCCGCAATTTCCGGGTGGTGAGATGAAGAAAAGAGAAGAACAAATCTACTCGGGTACCCATTGTGCACTCGGAGTATTTCTCCATCCGTAATTCTCTGGGCGACGCTTTGTAAATGATATACAGTTAAACATGTCTTAAGCGGTCATTCAAGGAAAGAAGAGAAAGTGGCCGCTTAACAAATGAAGCTTAAGTATGTAAAAAAATGTTACAGTTGGTAATATTAAAATCGACCGCTAAATACAGGTTGATCACTTAGTATAATGGCCTCTAATACAGGTTCAACTGTATTTACTGTTGCAGCGGGGGTAAACTCCAGTACAACAACAACAACTACTACTACTACTACCACCACCATCACCACCACAACAACAACAAAGTTACTTATTATTTATTAGATAATCGTTCGAGGTGACAATGATTAGAGTTTTTCTTCTATAACAGTAATGTATGTGATATTATGAAAACATATAAAGAGATATATCTGTGTCTTCAGGAGAAACGGAAGTGCCTGTGAGGAAAAACCTGTGACATTTAAAGACATTAGTCAAGTTCAGCCTCCTAACAAGCATTCGTTGACGGTACGGACAGTGTTTTGGAATCATCATGTAAGTTAACATAATAACAATAATTTCACTTAGTAATACCATAGTAATAGCTGACTTTATTATTGTATTAAAATATTAGTGTTTGAGTAACTGCATGAATATGAAAAGATGGATGTTCTAGTTTAGAAGTTTGACACCGTTTTTTTTACAAACATATGTATGCATTAATATTGTTTGACAATTGGATTATAAAAATAAATATGTTAGCTGGCAGGTAAAATTGTTTATGTAATAATTCCCAGTGAAATCAAAATTAATGTAAATTTCAATAATTAGTTCCTACACGTAACGTTTGTAACGAAATCCTAAAAATAATTCTTTTCTCAAAAGCGTGACCGAAATCATGATTCTATGTTGACTGATATTCTCCATGGCTAGGGCAATAAGTCGAGATAGTGAAGTTGTGACAGTCACAAATTTGGCGGGTATTTGTATTGGCTGTGCGCCTGGATCAAACGTATAAAAAAGGCACCAAAGGGACGTCACCTTTTTTCGCCATCGACTGTCGTGTTTTCGCCCTGACTCGCATTTTTGTGTTGGTTGCTACCCAAGTAAACTGCGATCCCTACTCTTTTGTTTTTCGACGTTACAATGACTGTTTTGTAACATGACCAACCAACTGTCTTACTTCAGCGGATATGGATTGGATAAACACTCTCGTCAAAATTCAGTTGTTTATCTAAGATGCATTTCGATCGCAACTAATCTTCCTTAGTTTTTCACATGCGACATATAAAGAGCGGAAGGACGGAAATCAATAATATAGCGGTGGCGGGCTGGCCTGCGCCATAGCGAAAACTAGACATACTAAATGTTTTAAAGCGACGTTTGCCATGGAGTTTCATGTGCGCGACTTGTCGCCCTTGCGGGTCACCGAATCAGGTGTTAGTTGTGTTTTCGCGTTTCCAACTTGCCACACTAACGCTCCGCCATCTCGCAATGGCAGCAAACAGTCACTATACCTTGAAATATTCATTCGTAGATACCGCAGATTTGTATTTAATTTTGTAATGCCTTGATTACAAACCCTTCACGCAAACCAATGGCATAAACAGAGATTATCACCCGAAATTGTTAAAATCAATGCTTGGAAAACATATTGAAATATGAATTTCAGACCTATTTCCCCGACGCTAATGAACGTAATACAAATAAAAACTTAATAGCATTAAAACATGAATTGTAATCGCATACTAAAAATCGAGTATCACAGTATTCCAAAGGTATAATTTTCAATTTAAGCCAGAAAGAAACATTTATTATTATTTCAAATAGTTTAATGCTAATTTGATAGTCGCTGTTAAGAACAATGGCTACTTAATGGCCCGCGACACTGTCTTGCATAGTATCGAAGATCCAAAAAGTAAAGCGTTTCAATGCAGAGATGTGTGTTTTTCCTCATGTTTACAGGATCAGCCGTTGATACTAACGGCCACAAGTGGGAACACTACCGAGTCCGTATCCATCATCTGTCCGTACGTGTGGACGACAACTTCTGGAAGTCTGAGAGGCACAAAATACAAGTAGCATTATCATGCATCAAGTAAGATAACTGTTCAAGCAATACGTATTACATGTAGTAAGATTCTGTTCCGAGACATATCGAGTACCTTTGGGGATCCGATTTCATTGCATTTGGACTATATTCGAATCGATTTAATGTATATGTAGGTCCTATTTTTGTTTATTGTTAGTCTTCTTGATAACGATGGCAGTAAATAAGGTCAAGAGCTTCTTGAATGTCTGTCAGAAGTTTCACTAAGATCAAATTCTACATTAAGGCTGTTTAATTGATTTCTATGATAATCTCAACAAGATTCATGACTTGTTTATTAACTTATTTTTAAAGTCCCAGAGATGTTTGAGGATGCTTTTATTTATGTGTTGTATATTTGCATATACATGTGGTAAAATCATATGTATGTTGAAAAAATCATATATATGTACATTTATCTTATAAGTGAGGTTACCCAGATGTTCGTAAAAAGTATTGCATCTAACTGTTTTTCATTCGTTGCTTTTACTTTTATTGGGCTTATTATTATTGTTTATAGACTATCTTTTGCACTGGTCGTGTTTTGTGACTCCAATCACTTTGGGCCAAACTGTGAACAAAATATTGTCGCTGACGATTTCCACCATGTGATTCCGGGATCTTCTGGTTCAATGCAACTCGACTGTGCAGCTCCCGGTCAGTAGCGACAGTGGCGATTATTTAATGTAATTCATCCATCATTAAATTGTGATCATGGTCCATCAAGTGATTGTGGAATGTTTTTTAGTAAGTGCAAGCCGTTGTGGATTTTGAGCAAAAAAGCCTTTAACTCCAAGTCAATTGATGCATGCATCTGCACTGAAGTCTATTTGAGCATTTGTATGACCATGATTATAATATAATGATGATTGGATTACCTTAAAGAAAAAAGTTGTTATGGTTGTGTGTAGTTGACTCAACATTGGATATTCAAACTTTCCCATATTCAAATGCAATATTCTGGACATTCAACATTCGTTTGTAAAGCCGCACTACGACATTCACAACATATCGCATTCAACATTCTTGTCATGCGACAACATACGAGTAATCGACATTCGTTTTTTTTTTAATCTCGTGCGACATCATTCTCGACATTCGACATTCAGTGTTTGAATGTCGTTCGACATCATTCTCGAAAGTTTACAGTTAATCTTCAAATGTAGCAATACGACTATCACGACATTCTTTGTTTTTAATGTCGTGGGGCGCCTTTTTGTCATTCACGGTATTCAAGTTTTTTTTTCTTTTTCAATTCTTTCTACAATACGACATAACAAAGCAGTTACACATGCATTTATATTTAAGAAAATGTAGCTTGGACACCACTTTAAGATCAAGTTACTATTATTAGGTAACTCTAAGAACAACTTTTTAAGATTTTAAATGCAGCAGTGCCTAATTTGACCGTAGTGGTGAATATTCGAATGATTAAATTACCGTAAGCTAAAATCTTAGCTTCAAATGCTAACATGCTAAATATTTATTTTGAAGTTTGCAATATTTTTTGACAAATATTCTTAGCTACACTAGCTATTTTGGTGCTATTTTGTGCACGACGTTACTGGTGTTACGTGCGTCATTTAATTTCATGATGCAATTGTTGCCTTGTTCATAAAAAAACACGTATTCAGTGAAACACTTAAATGTCATATGAGAAATCCAGCATACTCGAATATCAAAAAATGACCTGATTCCAGAGGGAGGTGAAAGTAAAGAAATACCAAGAGTAACCGCTATGGAGCGGTCAGTTGGCAAAAGGACCAACTAGGGTGCTTAAACCAGGTTTTAGGGGGCATTGCTACCGATTTAATGTGATGGGGTCATTTAATAAATCATAAACGCGCGCAGTAGGAAAATTTTGTTGTCAGCTTAAACATTCACCTACCAAAACGCATGAAATGATTCACAGAAATCGGCAATCACTAAAATATCACGGACACAAAATTTCGTATTACACTCGTATGTGTTTATTAAAAATTAAAATATGATTTTTTAGAAATGATACAAGAAAGTAACGGAAGATAATCCCTAATTATTTCGTTACCTAGCGGTGAACTCAACCGAACTGGCTTTATCCTTTTGTTTTGCTATTTTAATACATAGAGGATGATTGTTGTTTTCAGTGGATTATCCTTTTTAATATATAGAGTAAGGACTGAGCTTTTCTGCTTTAGACATTTTAACTGAGTTCATTATAAATTTTAACCTGTGTGGGAGCATTCACAAATCGTTATTCGGTATAAAACATTGTCCAATAAATTGACACAAAGACATTGTGTAATCAACATTTCTTTGGAGTCTTTCTCGAAGAATTTTTATTTCAAGGTAGAAATTAACTAAAATGGGAAAAAATACGACAGTGTCTTCTAAAATTAAATTTGACACGCAAAGTAGTCCGATTACAAAACAATGAAAATTATTTTAAAAAGGCAGGATTCACACTATTAAAAACAGGGAAATTCACTGATATTTCCCTATAATCCACCGAAAAACATTATAAATAAATGGTGTTTATCTGGTCAAGAGCAGTCAATACACATCTTTCAGTTCGAGAGTCAAGGCTCCCACCGAATTAAGATCCCGGATGTCGAATGCCGTAAATGTCTCGTTGTGACAGGGTGTGGCCATACCACGTGGTGTGTGACGTCATATTAAGCTCTCGTGACGACCAAAAGTCAAATGCCGTGTATAAAGAAAACTGATATGTTTCATGCTGAGCCAACTTCAAACGACATTTTGTTGTCCTTTTTTATTTTAATTTAATATTCGAAGGTCAGGAATGTTGCACCGCAACATTCATAAAACGAATGTCGAGTGCCAGGAATGTAGCAAAACATACATTCGGATCCCGAAAATCGAATGGCATGAATGTAGCACCGCATCATTCAGGTTCCGAATGTGGAATGTAGCACATTTTGTTGCCCGGCATTAAGAAGAACAAATGCCGTGATTCTCGCGGTGCAGTATTCAGATATTGAATGTCGTATTTCGCAAATGTCGCATCGGTGCATTGCATTCAGGGTAGTGAATTTCGCGATGCAACCTTCGGTGCTAGCCGAATTCCGAGCATTCAAAAACCGAATGTCGTATGTTTCGGTGCGACCATCACAACCCAAATGTCGCAAATTAAATGCGGTGTATAAGCAAAATGGAATGTTGTATGCTGAGCCAACTCCACCCAGCCGTTTTTAGTCTTATCATTTTGACCATTAATTTACTGTTGAGGATTTTGTAACAGGATCTTACTTTATTCTTCCTGCATGTTAAAGCACATTTTAAATTAAGGACATATTCATATAACATAAATATAAGTTTGTTATACGTGTCCATATCAGAAACCCGAATCATAACAAAAGGCGATAGAATGATGTTCTAGTAATGCACCTATCAATGTCTTGCCCCCGATGTATGCTTGCCAATCTATTTCACGGACAGGATACAATTTTGTATGTCAAATACCCACCTGTCGGGAAAATTATTCTTTCAGAAGCCTTGTGTATCTGCCGCTCCCAACCTGGGGCAAAACATTGAAAGGTGCAAAAGTACATAGTTAAGATTCTTTTTTTTTTCAGGTTCGTCTGTCATCTACTACAATAGATTAAATAGCCCGTACATACTTAAGGCACCTATTATAAAGGGTTATCTCATAAAGGCGGTTTCGAATTACATCTGTCCCACGAATGCCATAGACGTAAGGCTAGCGATGATTGATGCTCGGTTTAATGTATCCACGTAAGTTAATTGCTATTTCGATATTCCCTTTCTTTTTTTATTTGTTTGTATGAAATTCTATTTATTCTATTATGAAACAAGAGAATACGATCATAGATGTCTAAATATTGACGTAAGAATAATCGAGTATTTGAAAATAGATAAAATACATCTTTGTGACGGTCTCGAAACAAAAAAAAATATGACAAATAATTTTGCATTATTTGCAGGACACATATCGCACACTAACAGTTTTCTTCTTTTCGTATACAGCAACATCCTGCAATTGTTCATACGAAAGAATCTTTGATTATAATTTATTATATAAACGCTAGCATTGATTAGAATATTGTTTTTTTTTTATAAATTTAAATCATGATCTTCTAATGTGCATAATTATGTATGCTACACGGATTTGTATCGGACTTAAAGTTTTCTACATGGGTTATTGAAACACCATAAAAAGAGCGAAACCTGCAAATTATTTACGAGCCACCTTTTCATCAAAACAAACTCTTTTCTTCCGTATGGTCAAGTGATAGTTATGCAACATCATAAAGAAATTTGTTATTTTGTGCTTTTATGCCACGGACAATAACTGTGTCCCGTCGTTCGATCATTTGTACAAAATTGAGAGGTTCGTCGGTTTTCAAAGTAGAGAATCGAATGCTCAGAAAATAGGTATCATAATTGCGAGTGACAACGTCACACATAACTAATAAACAGTCAAATGTATGATCAGTTCTATAAGGTAGCATAAATGGGACATGAAGCAGAAGTTATTGCGTGCGCAAGCTATAATGATTGCGGTAGCTACTGCGTGTAAACGCTATAGTTATAGTGATAGTTATTGCGTACGCAAGCTATAATTATTGCGATAGCAACTGCGTGTGAACTCTATATTTATTGCGATAGTTTTTGCCTACGCAAGCTAAAATTATTGCGATAGCTACTACGTGTGAAATCCATATTTATTGCGATAGTTATTGCGAGAGCTACTGCGTGTGATGTCTATATTTATTGCGATAGTTATTGCGTACGTAAGCTTTAGTTATTGTGAGAGCTACTGCGTGTGATCTCTATATATATTGCGATAGTTATTGCCTACGTAAGCTATACTTATTGCGAGAGCTACTGCGTGTGATGTCTATATTTATTGCGATAGTTATTGCGTACGTAAGCTTTAGTTATTGCGAGAGCTACTGCGTGTGATGTCTATATTTATTGCGATAGTTATTGCCTACGCAAGCTATAGTTATTGCGAGAGCTACTGCGTACGCAAGGTATAGTTATTGCGATAGTTATTGCGTACGCAAGGTATAGTTATTGCGATAACTAATGCGGGAAAGATGGCGAGGTATAATTTGAAATAAGACTGGTCTTCTTTAGATTAAAGTAACTCGAACACACGGCTAAGAATGTTTAACAAGTACATGTATATTATTCCAAGATGCAGTATTTACTTCCTTTATACCAAGATTCTGATCTTTTCTGAAGTTATTTAGACGTTGCAAAAATAAGCACGATCTCAGGCTCAATTTGAGTAATCTATTATACTCAAATCCTTAATGTATTTGAAACTGAGTAAGTAAATCATACTTAAGTGTTCTCGAGAATTCAACGTATCTTCTTTTATAATGTTTGATTTTTACAGACATGGTTTGTCTTTTTCCATTAAAATCAGTATTTCGGTGTTAAAAATAGAAATTACTGTATCACTAACGGTTATCCGAAAAAAATCATATCAAGCTATCGACCTCAGATAAACTTCCTGGGGTGATTTGTTACACTATTAAATGACCGAAACCTGGATATCTATTATTCGAAATTAATTACGAGCCACCCACTGACCGTCGCATAATTACTTCAATCTATAAATAGATAGATTGAAGTACCATCACATACAGACTAAAGATCAAAGCGCTGGTAGCGCTGAGAGAACAGGGTTGTCGCATTTCTTTTGTTTATCAAAGTAAATTAAATAAACGGGAATCAAATTTTCAATCGATGCCAATAAACCCAATATTATAAACCCGCTTTAACCTTGCGTTAACAAGGTCGTTACAAGAAAAGATGAACACACCATTTGTTTAAAGGGACTGCTTACAATTAGCACATCACCTCTCTTACCCTTCATATTTCTGTGTCCTACAGTTTATAGATTTATACTAGTATACATACCTAAATCAAAAGGAAGCAAATCTAAAACAAAAAATATTTCATTATTTTAATTAAGTTACCCAGCAGATTTGCAGCTTGTCAAACCCTCTTTCACTTGAGACACACACAACTTCAGTGCCATCAGCGCTTTGATTTTTTTTTTAAATAAAGGTACCGTTTGAAGATAAGTTTTAAGGCCAATTGTTCTTCGATGAACCAACCAATATCGGATTTCAAAGTCAGGCAGCTATTGGCTTTTATGGACCGTCACAGTTTGAGGACATTTGGGTCAAAGGTCGAATCTTATAAATTTCCGAGTAAACCAGAGGTTTGTACTTGAGTTGTCTTTTACATATCATTGTTTCATTTATTATAACTGCCATTTGTCGTGATATTTAAGTTTAATCTTCTTTATTTGACGTCAATTGGGAAACACGTTATTATAATTTATGTTAATTCCTTTCGACGTTCCATGATTGGACCATGGGAAGGCCATGAAAAACCCATGCCCCAAAACCATTAGGATCCGCAGTCAGCTATGTTACCACTGGACCACGTTTCTTGCAACAATATTATGTACCAATAGAGGAATATGCATTATGGTAAAATTGAAATAGCTAAATAGCTATATATCTTAAGAATCGAGACTCCCCATACTTAAATATGACTAGACGTAATAAAAAAAGTTACTTGTTTCCACAAACCCTACCGACACTATTTTTTTTTTTGTACCGAAATAAATGTACCGACCCTAAACTTTTTTCCTAGCATTCGGATTATAACGGTTGCAACACGCTGCTTTTCGTCACAAGCTTAGATAAAAAAAAAGAGGGGGTAGAAAAAAAAATACCGACCCTATTTTTTTCGGAGATGTTAGTGGAAACATTCAACTTATTACTTTTTGCCCTTCATATTCATATTTTTTGTTTTTATATTCTTAGATCTTTATTTTTCAGGACGTGTTTTACTTAATGTTTAGAATAACAGAAATTTCTTACACTGGAAACAAAACTAACAATGAACATGCACAGAACTTGAGAAATTGCAAATTATCCAATAGCCAATGCAAACCTTCCTTCTACTTCCGCTATGAAAGGTACGTCAGTGTCAGTTTCTCCAATTCGAAGAGTTAATATATTTTACTCTCCGGGATGAAACTATTTTTTTTTCAAAAAAGACATTTCATGCAAAGCTTCATAATATAAGATAACTGCGTGTCTCTTATTTTTAAGGAGTTCACGAAAGGATTTGTCCTTCTTAAATGCTGCTTCATCAACAGTTACATTAGGATAAATTTCAGTTGATATATAATTGTTTTGAATATAAAGACATTACCCTTGTAAATTGTATATCTATTTAGTCCGTACGATTCATTTGTATTTTATGATATAGATAAATTTTGTATATGTCTTGGCCATATTTATATGTTTTTGTAAATGGCCAAAGGCATAATGCTAATTTTGCCACTAAATTTCATTGATTGATTGATTGATTGATGGATGGGTTGATTGATTAATTGATTGATTGATTGATTATGAAACCTCGCGTTTTGTGAGAACATGAAAGACAAATAGATGTTAGGTACTAGTGCCATGAAATTGGCTTTAAATCACATACCCCGAAATTTATAGCTGACGAAAATAATGATTTTAAATTGTCTTCTATATGCTGTACCGTAAAGAATTTAATTTCGTTTACACTAGATTACATGGAAACTGAAATAAGGTCAGCTTTCGTTGGTAAAACATATTCTTGGATTCACCCTCTGGAAAACGTGATGTCAATAGAAGAAATAGTTTTCCTGGGATTTGTGTATATGGATAAAGCGAAGTATACGAAAATAAATCCTCGACGAAAATTAATGATTATATAGTATTCGTAATTGTCAAGTTTTGGTGAAATATTTGCTGCAGCCATAATTTCACATTGGCGAACACCGAGTAGGGGCTTAACCTAAGAGACTGTTTCGGAAAGTTGATCAACCCTGCAGATACGTCCGTGTCCATTGATAATGACGTCATCATCAACAGCGTCTCACAGTGGGTAAGAATCATGTTTGAACCATTATTATTCAAAGTCAATCTTTATTGCTTCAAAGGAACCCACAGTTTGTGTTTAAGTTAGTTACTCACGATGGCAATTCAGCAAATCTCAATTTAATGTATAATGTATATCGTTAATAAGGCACATCTTCAAATAGTTTTTTTTTTTTTTTTTTTTTTTTTTTTTTTTATAATTGGAGAGTGTCAAATGGTTTTTCGGCCGTTATGCCGTTTATTTTCACCCTGACTTCCTGTGCAACACACAGTAATGAAGCGGAATAAAATTAGGCTTTTCATTTGTTATTATATACTTTGCTAAATTCCCATTGGCCATTGTTAAATTAGTCAAAAGAAAGAAAGGAGTTGCGGAAACGAGTTCTTCAGATCTCTGTTTGCTTTAAAAGTTGAAGTTTTCTTCCCTGCGAACGATTTGTCTCGAACAGTAAGACACTGCACCTTTTTAAGGTAAACTGAAAGAGTAGAACGCTAAAAAATAGGAAACACATAGATTCGGAATTGATTGTTCGACCCTGACAGATCCTATATTCAACAAAAACGTAACATAGCCCGTAATAATGCGCAGATGTTTTAAGGCTGTAAGTGTCTACCAAGATTGTACTAATTATTTGGATCAGTGGTATTTCAAAGAGATGCACTGACACAGGAATTACACAACTATTAAACTAACAACAAAATCTTTTTCCATGTTAAACCATTCAGACACTAACATCAAGCTGGTTACCACGGCCGTGTATCTTTTTTAAAGATATTTCTTGTTTATTATGTACACTGTTTAATCTAAACTTATTTATTTTAACGTCGAATGGGAATTAAGTTCTTACAGACTTGTACTAATCCCTCTCAACAGTTTCTGTGCTTGGCAATTTCTTGGTTATGGTCAGTTATCACCAATCATCAATCATGTGATAAATTCTTAAGATTTTTTCTTTATCATTTCAGCATAATGATAGCCTGATCTACCTCAACATCACGGATGTAAATGGGGACATCATTTCTTCCATGAACTTCTCTTTGGTTAATTTAAAAATGAGGAGGAGTTATAACAGAACGTTCCCAGTGTTTATAAGAAATTCGGGCTCCACAGATATCAGGTAGATAAGCTTACCTCTTGATGATCGGTCCCGTGTTGTCCGAGTAGTTAGAGCATCCGCCCCGAAATCGGAAGGATGTGGGTTCGTAACAATAACAAAGTCATAAAAAATGGTACTGGTATGGCTCCCTTGCTTGGCGCTCAGCATATATACAGGGAAGTTCCAGGACTGGTCGGCCCGGCGTCAGGATAATGTGACTGGGTTTGGTATCATGCCATATGTCAACGGTGTGATACTGCAGTGTGGCAGCACTATATCTGTCTCAAGCAGACCTAATCTCCAAATGACTGAAATACTGTCAGCAGGAAGTTAAACAAACTTTATTGATGTCCATAATAGATGTATAGGGGATATTTGTTTTTCTGAGTGGATATTGAATTGATCTCATATAGAGGTGATACCACTTTAATATTTCCACGAGTGTGTAAGCATTTTAATATTTTGATATTAAAATTGTTAAAATGGTAACACTTCCAGATGATTATATATTCCATATCCAATTAAAAAAATATGCTGATAACGAAAGAATATTACTTTTTTTTGTATTCAATCCGAGTAACATCCATGTTTGCCATGCCATGTAAAAGAAATATACATATATATATATATAAGTTATAAAAAGTAGTTTCGGCAGACCTATATCACTCCCACTGCGAATATGGACATTGCCGAGTAGACTAGGTTGAAATGTAGTGTTATCATCATAATTAAGTGACTGATTATTGTGCTCAATAACAAGTTCAGAAATGGTTTGTTTAATAGTAAAGCTCCCTTATTAAGCATTTAAGGCAATAAATCCGATTTTTATTTTAAACGAAGTTCCTTTGCCTGTTGTGAACACAATACACATTTAAGAAATATCAAAGTTGACCCTCTGATCTTTCTACAATTTAGTGTATATTTTATTTATGTATATTTATTGAAAAGTTTTAAGTATAGAGTTGAATGCACGAGAAACGTTGAATAACCTTTTATTTTAAAGTTAAATTACGGTACCCGATTACGTTTGAAAGACATGGTCATGAAAGCGTCAACCATTCGCTTAGAGTTCACAACAATGTAGAGGGCGCCGTGGTCCAGTGGTAACGCATCCGATTACGGATCCGAAGGTTGTGGGTTCGAACCCTATTACAGGCAAGAATTCTTCATGACCTTCCCAGGCGCAAAGTACTGGTCCAACCCAGGAACCGTCAAGAGGGATTAGTAAAAGTTGTAAGAATTTGTTTCCCAAATATAATTTTAAATTAACTAATGTAGAGAGTAGGTTTAACGGTACATTAATCCATTGAATGACGCTATAGTAATAGGTTCTTCATTTGGTACTGTAAATCAAGTTTTAGTTTTCAAATATCCTTTGAAAGACAGGTTTGCAATAGCAGCATTTGTCATTGATATTTACTAACATAACTATTCTTCATAGGCGCATAGTCTTTCAATGGTTCAGAATGCTATGCTGTGCGTCTAATCTAGAGGTGCCAGATATTATATATTTTGTAAACTGAACAGGTAAACCTGTGATTTATACGAGTATTTCTGTTATGATGTACAATGACATCATAATCTGTTATGGCGTACAATGACATCAAAATCTGTCATAATGTAATATGTCATCGTTATATGTTTTGACTTACTTTGTCATCATAATCTGTTTTGACGTAATATGCCATCGTAATCTGTTATGTCGTACTATGCCATCATCATCTGTTATGGTGTACTATGACATCAAAATCTGCTATGACGTAATTTGTCATCTCAATATGTTTTGAAGTACTACAATATAACAATCTGTTATGACGTACTATGATATCATAATCTGTTATAATGTAATATGACATCGTTTTATGTTTTGGCGTACAAGGACATCATAATCTGTTATGATGTACTATGACATCATGATCTGTTATGGCGTACTATGACATTTTAATCTGTTACGACGTACTATGACATCGTAATATGTCATAACGTACTATGACATCGTAATATATTTAGTTTTTGGATCAATCAGATGACACCATAGAACATCTTCCTATGGAGGGGAATTTAGGAACATTCAGCATGTTAACTGTTTGCTTATCCTGCATACCGTTTTCAGTGTATCATTGCTCGTTTGTATTTTCTTGCCTTATGGCACACGCTTTTGCACTTCCGCGCAATTACGAAAATAGTTTACCCATTGATAATTCCGATTGTCGATATTTCAATTTTACAAAACTGGTATTGTTTTGTAATGTTACATGTATGCCCTTTCACATCCATTTTTTTTTTTGCTTGTGATATGATGATTTTATCAATAATGCATCAGTATCTATTTACGACAACAGTAATGCTCAGCTCATAAATACATATCACGAGACTTCACCAGTCCTGTGTTTGCTTCCCTGATGAATTGTTGCGTGCGTATAAAATGCAAGCAGGAATCTATTCCATGAAAAGTGCGAATTGATAGAACTTAACGCATGGCTGTGCTGCAACGCTTTGATTTTAATTTACAGTGTGACATTAGAAGCCATGGCATGGTGCGCCCCGGGTCATGATGGTACAAACTGTGAGATTATGTGCAACAGGACCTGTCAACCCGAAACGTGCACTATACCTGGCAATAATGGTAGGATGGGATGTACTTTAAAATTTATTTTATATTGACTATTAAGTGATAACATATGTGAATAGTCTTTTCTTATCAGATTAACAAATTAAACTAGATTTGCATACTGCAAATGCACCGGTTTTCATGATGAGAAACAGTTTCAAACCTGATCAGCCAAGTTAAAATACCAGAAAAACAACAAAATGCAAAATGCTTTATATATCTTAGTGATTTTCTTCATTGGTGAATTCAGCTGTGACCAAAACTTAAATTAAAGGCATCTCCAAGGGAATGTGATGTCCCACTGTCTGCTGTGATCAGACCTGTTAATATCTGGTCATCACTGCAGGGAGTCTTTAACCAATACAGTAGCTATGTGTGTAAAACCTCTGATGGGTTGATGCATAACTAAATTACCTGCTACAATGGAAGTGAGATAGTAGGCTAGTTTTACACATACATTCATGACCTGTTACATCCCAACTTAAAGAGCAAAGCTAGCAGAGCAGAGTTCTCTGTCAAATTTTCTCAGTTTTTATTCTGGGTCATGTATTTAAATTCTCTATAAATTCATCAATTCTCGACAGATTTGCAAAATTCTTTTTTTGTTGATGAGGTAAGACATTCTTTTTTCCAATGATGACAAAATATATCACACATTTAAACTTTAAAGGCTTTGAAATCAGTTCAAAGTATGACCAAACTTCAAACTGCCACCAAACAACCAAATCAACCCCGATCTGAAAAAACTAAATTTCTTCAAAAAGTATCTTTAGAGGCTTTTGATTTTACCCATATTCTTTCATAAAATATTTTTAGATTTTGATATATTTAAGGTCAAAGAAAAAACCAATAATCGCAATATGACCTTGACCTTTGCATTTTTTGAAATTTTGAAACTGCGAAGTCCTTTGAAACAACAAACAATACAATCTGTGAAAATTTCATAAAGATTGATTAAAAAATAATGGCAGAATCATCAAAAAACTAAAAAAATGCCTATTCTCAAAAAAAAAATTCCTCCATATTTTAGTGCACTTTGACCGCTTATTGAAAGCCATTTTATGCATTTTCTGAAATCGCCACCCCATATATTTTGTGCGCAAAGATCTTCGGAATCAATTTCAAAAAACAGAATGACGTATCTAATCTCTAACAAAAATGGGCATGTTTTTCGTGGACACACCATAATTTGCCAGATTTTTTCAAAGATTCAAACATTCAACCTCTTCTAGCTCAAAATTTTCAAAGATATGGATATTGCCACCCATCATATTTAAAGGGGCAGTTGACAGAGAACATAATGCAAAAAACTGCATACAAATAAAATGTAAAATGAAGATTATGTTTTGATGCTAAACCGGAAAATTAAAAAAAAAGGTGCACAACTTCAGATACATGTGAGTATGCATGGAAATTTTTATATTTGTAGCACTTCTAATCATGCCGCAACAGCGGCCACAAAAAAAAGTGCAAAGAATAATAATAATGGAAAAAAAAAAAAGGGAAAAAGAAACACAAGAAGAACAGTAGGTTTTCGCGGCTGCGTTGCAGTCCACGAAAACCTAATAATACAGTTATTATGATAATCCACCGTTTCCCTCCCGTACCAGAATGAAAATATTTGTCGGACATAAAGTTTCAAATAAGTCGGATATAACACACTGCAATGACATATTTTTTACAAATACATTTCTTTGCTGTTTCAGTTGGCGATTCAAATACTAAATACCATTGTGCGAATAAAGGTGAATGTCTAAATGGGGAGTGCAAATGTCCGCCAGGATATGTTGGTATTCGCTGCAACAAAAAAGTAGATCAATGCGCCATGCAGTGGTCAGAGACGCCATGTCAAAATGAAGGTGTATGCGAAAGTAATGGTACAGAGTACAAGTGTAAATGTCCAGAAAAATATACGGGGAGCACTGTGAACTTAATGCAAAGGAATGTCATTCATCAAATTGTTCAGGTGGGAAATACTATGTGAATGGAACTCAGTATGTTTACATACCGGAAACCGATTCTTCAAATAAAAAAGAATAACGTGTGGAAATGGTACTTTAGTGAAATCCTCATGTTTGAAATATTGTCGATGTGACGGATCGGTATTGCAGTAAGGTGTGTATAATGGAGTAAATAATTACACATGCAACTGTACCGAGGGATTCGATGGATATATGTGTGAGAACAATATTGACGACTGTATCAATAACACGTGTGTGAACGGATCGTGTATTGATGGAGTAAATAATTACACATGCAACTGTACCGAGGGATTCGATGGATATATGTGTGAGAACAATATTGACGACTGCATCAATAACACTTGTCTGAACGGATCGTGTATTGATAGAGTAAATAATTACACATGCAACTGTACCGAGGGATTCGAAGGATATATGTGTGAGAACAACATTGACGACTGCATCAATAACACTTGTCTGAACGGATCGTGTATTGATAGAGTAAATAATTACACATGCAACTGTACCGAGGGATTCGATGGATATATGTGTGAGAACAACATTGACGACTGCATCAATAACACTTGTCTGAACGGATCGTGTATTGATGGAGTAAATAATTACACATGCAACTGTACCGACGGATTCGATGGATATATGTGTGAGAACAACATTGACGACTGCATCAATAACACGTGTCTGAACGGATCGTGTATTGATGGAGTAAATAATTACACATGCAACTGTACCGAAGGATTCGATGGATATATGTGTGAGAACAACATTGACGACTGCATCAATAACACGTGTGTGAACGGATCGTGTATTGATGGAGTAAATAATTACACATGCAACTGTACCGAGGGATTCGAAGGATATATGTGTGAGAACAACATTGACGACTGCATCAATAACACTTGTCTGAACGGATCGTGTATTGATGGAGTAAATAATTACACATGCAACTGTAGAAGGATATATGTGTGAGAACAATATTGACGACTGCATCAATAACACTTGTCTGAACGGATCGTGTATTGATGGAGTAAATAATTACACATGCAACTGTACCGAGGGATTCGAAGGATATATGTGTGAGAACAATATTGACGACTGCATCAATAACACTTGTCTGAACGGATCGTGTATTGATGGAGTAAATAATTACACATGCAACTGTACCGAGGGATTCGATGGATATATGTGTGAGAACAACATTGATGACTGCTTCAATAACACTTGTCTGAACGGATCGTGTATTGATGGAGTAAATAATTACACATGCAACTGTACCGAGGATTCGAAGGATATATGTGTGAGAACAACATTGACGACTGCATCAATAACACTGTCTGAACGGATCGTGTATTGATGGAGTAAATAATTACACATGCAACTGTACCGAATTTGAGATAAGTTGAGACAATGACGACTGCATCAATAACCTGTCTGAAGGATCGTGTATTGATGGGTAAATAATTACACAAGTCAACTGTACGAGATTCAGATGAAATATGTGTGGAGACAAATTGAAATGTCAATAACACTGTCCTAAATCGTGTATTGATGGTAGGTAAATTACATGCAACTGTACCAGGATTGATGGATATATGGAGAACAACATTGACGATATCAATAATACGTGCTGAACGGATCGTGTATTATAGTAAATAATTTAAATGTCACTGTACCGAGGATTCTGAGGATATATGTGTGAGAAAACATTGACGACTGCATCAATAACACTGTCTAACGATCGTGTATGATAGGAGTAAATAATACACATGCAATGTACGAAGGTTCACGGATAATGTGTGAGAACAACATTGACGACTGTATCAATAACACTGTCTGAACGGATCGTGTATTGATGGAGTAAATAATTACACATGCAACTGTACCGAGGATTCGATGGATATATGTGTGAGAACAACATTGACGACTGCATCAATAACACTTGTCTGAACGGATCGTGTATTGATGAGTAAATAATTACACATGCAACTGTACCGAGGATTCGATGGATATATGTGTGAGAACAACATTGACGACTGCATCAATAACACTTGTCTGAACGGATCGTGTATTGATAGAGTAAATAATTACACTGCAATGTACCGAGGATTCGATGGATATATGTGTGAGAACAAATTGACGACTGCATCAATAAACTTGTCTGAACGGATCGTGTATTGATAGAGTAAATAATTACACTCAATGTACCGAGGATTCGATGGATATATGGTGAGAACAATATGACGACTGCATCAATAACACTTGTCTGAACGATCGTGTATTGATAGAGTAAATAATTACACATGCAACTGTACCGAAGGATTCGAGGGATATATGTGTGAGAACAACATTGACGACTGCATCAATAACACTGTTGAACGGATCGGTATTGATGGAATAAATAATTACACATGCAACTTGTACCGAGGGATTCGATGGATATATGTGTGAGAACAACATTGACGACTGTATCAATAAACGTGTCTGAACGGATCGTGTATTGATGGATAAATAATTACACATGCAACTGTACCGAGGGATTCGAAGGAATATGTGTGAGAACAAATTGACGACTGTTCAATAACACTGTCTGAACGGATCGTGTATTGATGGAGTAAATAATTACACATGCAACTGTACCGAGGATTCGATGGATATATGTGTGAGAACAACATTGACGACTGCAATCAATAACACTTGTCTGAACGGATCGTGTATTGATGTAGTAAATAATTACACATGCAACTGTACCGAGGGATTCGAAGGATATATGTGTGAGAACAACATTGACGACTGCATCAATAACACTTGTCTGAACGGATCGTGTATTGATGGAGTAAATAATTACACATGCAACTGTACCGAGGGATTCGAAGGATATATGTGTGAGAACAACATTGACGACTGCATCAATAACACTTGTCTGAACGGATCGTGTATTGATGGAGTAAATAATTACACATGCAACTGTACCGAGGATTGAAGGATATATGTGTGAGAACAACATTGACGACTGCATCAATAACACTTGTCTGAACGGATCGTGTATTGATGGATAAATAATTACACTGCAACTGTACCGAAGGATTGAAGGATATATGTGTGAGAACAACATTGATATATGTGTGAGAACAACATTGACGACTGCATCAATAACACTTGTCTGAACGGATCGTGTATTGATGGAATAAATAATTACACATGCAACTGTACCGAAGGATTCGAGGATATATGTGTGAGAACAACATTGACGACTGCATCAATAACACGTGTCTGAACGGATCGTGTATTGATGGAGTAAATAATTACACATGCAACTGTACCGAAGGATTCGAAGGATATATGTGTGAGAACAACATTGACGACTGCATCAATAACACGTGTCTGAACGGATCGTGTATTGATGGAGTAAATAATTACACATGCAACTGTACCGAAGGATTCGAGGATATATGTGTGAAACAAATTGACGATGATAATAACACTGTCTGAACGGATCTGTATTGATAAAAATTAACGGATCCTGTATTGATGGAATAAATAATTACACGTGCAACTGTACCGAGGGATTCGATGGATATATGTGTGAGAACAATATTGACGATTGTATAAATAACACTTGTCTGAACGGATCCTGTATTGATGGAATAAATAATTACACGTGCAACTGTACCGAGGGATTCGAAGGATATATGTGTGAAGACAACATTGATGACTGCTTCAATAACACATGTCTGAACGGATCGTGTATTGATGGAGTAAATAATTACACGTGCAACTGTACCGAGGGATTCGAAGGATATATGTGTGAGAACAACATTGACGACTGCAACAATAACACTTGTCTGAACGGATCGTGTATTGATGGAGTAAATAATTACACATGCAACTGTACCGAGGATTGAAGGATATATGTGTGAAACAACATTGACGATGTATAATAACACTGTCTGAACGGATCGTGTATTGATGGAAGTAAATAATTACACATGCAACTGTACCGAGGATTCGAAGGATATATGTGTGAAAACAACATTGACGACTGCATCAATAACACTTGTCTGAACGGATCGTGTATTGATGGAATAAATAATTACACATGCAACTGTACCGAGGATTCGATGGATATATGTGTGAGAACAACATTGACGACTGCATAATAACACTTGTCTGAACGGATCGTGTATTGATGAATAAATAATTACACTGCAACTGTACCGAAGGATTCGAAGGATATATGTGTGAGAACAACATTGACGACTGTATCAATAAACGTGTCTGAACGATCGTGTATTGATGGAGTAAATAATTACACTGCAACTGTACCGAGTTTTCGAAGGATATATGTGTGAAGATACAACATTGATGACTGATCAATAATACGTTTGAACAAGATTCTGTATTACAATAAAAATTACATCTGCAATGAACTTGCAGAGATTTGAATATACTGTTGAACCTTGACGATTGAATCAATAACACGATTTCATGAAGATCAGTGAATTATGAAGTAAATAATTACAGAATGCAAAATGTAACCAAGGATTCGACATGGAAATGTGTGAAACAACATTGACTGACTCATATACACTTTTGAACGGCATTTACTGTGAAAATTATACACAGTCAATTGTACCGAAGGATTCGAAGATATATGTTAGAACGTACATTGACATGCATAATAATACTGTCAAACGGATCGTTATTGATGAGTAAATATTAACGTCAAGTAGAAGGATTCGAACGATATATGTGAGAACAACATTGACGATAATAATAAAACACGTGCTAACGGCGTGTATTAAGGATAAAATACACATGCACTGTAACGAGGATTCGATGGATTATTTCAGAAAATTCATTACGACTGCATCAATAACACATTGTCTGAACGATCGTATTGATGGATAAATAATTACATCTTGCTACTTCCGAAGATTCGAAGAAATTTAGTGTAGATACAAATTGATACTGCATCAATATTTCTGTCAAACGGGTTTATTGATGGAAATAAAATAATCTTCACAAGAACGACCGAAGATCGAAGTTGTGTGAGGAGAAATAAACGTGTCCTACGGCGAAGTTTATTGATGAGAATAATACACGCAATGTACCGAAGGATTTGAAGATATATGTGTGAGAAAACATTAGACATGCAATCAATAAACACTTGTCTGAACGGATCGTTATTGATGGAGTAAAAATTACACGTGCAACTGTACCAAGATTGAAGGTATTATGTGTGAAAACTGACACAGCATCAATAACACGTGTCTGAACGATCGTTAATTGAATGATAAATATTACAAAGGCAACTGTACCGAAGATTCGAGGATAATGGTAGAACAACAATGACGGACTGCACAATAACACAGTCGAATTCAGTGAAGAAACTTGTAGAGACAGAATTGAAAAATGTAAAACCAATATATGCGGTCATGGAAGGTGTGACAATGGCACTGCGAGCTTCATGTGCATTTGTGATGCTGGCTTTCTTGGAAGCAATTGCAACGACTACAGTCCAGATTGCATGGACGGTACATGTAATAACGGTTTGTACAATTGTTTTAATAAGTCAAACTTAAGTATTTAAGAATAGAATTTCCAAACGAAATAAATACATTGCAGACCTACTCTGATATATTAAATCAAATTAAGATTCTGTATAAAATAATAAAAAACGAAACAACCAAATAAATAAACAATAAAAACAAACGGTTGACGATGAAGAGCTTATGATAATGTTTTTGATTTTTTTCACATTTAACTTTTATTTACCGCGTCCATATTTATGATGCTAATCAAACCTGATGATGTCATTGATGATAATGATTTATGTTTTCTTTTTTTCCGATAATGTCCTATAG
Source organism: Solen grandis (assembly GCA_021229015.1). Lineage (NCBI taxonomy): Eukaryota > Metazoa > Mollusca > Bivalvia > Adapedonta > Solenidae > Solen > Solen grandis. The sequence goes on along the minus strand of CM037793.1, from coordinate 12,075,163 downwards.
AAATTTTAGTAGTATTCATTATTCATTTTTCGTTTCAGTATTATTTCTTCCCAAACGGATTTTACTCTTGTCGGAAGAAAAGAATCTTACAGAGGAACACCTGAAATACTCACTGATCAATGCTTTCGACTTTTGTAAGAAAGTTAACGTTACGTTGCTTTTCCGGGCGTAAGTTTATTTCATTCTAGCGAATATCCCCAGATTTACCGAAGAGTTAATAAATGATATGTCTACAATGAAGAAGATTCAATAAACAATGACTTAATTCTAAAAGTGGCTCTATTTCTTAAATCGTTTGGATAAAATAGGCATTTAGGAAACATATCGATGTCTCATTGATACATTATTTTATTAAGTTATTGTTTGTTTTTTGGGTTTAACGTCCCACCGACAAACTATTGTAAAGTCAAACGTATAAGCAAAAATAAATATCTAAGACAAGAAAGACGCAATCTCACATGGTTAGGAAAAAACAAACCCAGAGAATTTTGGAAACGAATAAAAAAGCAGTACAAAAACCAGAGTCAATCATCAAGAGATCTAAATATCACAGAGTTATATGAACATTTTAAAGAATTATTCAGTGCCCAAGATAAAACTTTAAAAAATTCCCAATCATAATCAAACTGATAGAGATCTTGATGCTACCATTACATTAGAAGAAATAAGACATGCTGTTTTCTCACAAAACAATAACAAAAGTAGCGGTATAGACGGAATATGTGCTGAAATTTATAAAAGTTCTTTTAACCAAATAAACCCTTTTTTAATAACATTGTTTAACAGACTTCTTGACAAGGGAGAATACCCAAAAAGTTTTGCAGAAGGGATTATCTGCCCAATATTCAAAAGTGGCAATCCAGACGATCCAAAAAACTACAGAGGTGTTACTCTCATCAACATACTATCTAAGATTTATTCACAAGTGTTATTAAACAGGCTAACGAAATGGTGCACTAAACATGAAACTATAATCGAAAATCAATTCGGCTTTCAAAAAGGGAAGTCTACTATAGACTGTATATTCGTTTTACATTCTATAATTGCAAAATCACTTTCACAAAAACAGAAATTATACTGCGCTTTCCTTGACTTTGAAAAATGTTTTGACAGAATCGACCGTTCATATCTTTTTCTCAAATTGATACACGCTAATATAAGTTCCAAATTTATCAATGCACTCAAAAGCATGTACAGTGTTGTGAAAGCATGTATCCGTCACAAAGGACAAACTTCCTCATTTTTTGACTCAAACATCGGTGTCAAGCAGGGAGACCAATGTTCCAGTTTATTATTTCTCTTCTTCGTGAATGACATTTTAACTCATATTAATAGCGATATTGACGGCCTGTTTAGACTTGAAGAAATAAAATTATTCATATTACTCCCGAGGCGGTTTATGCCCAACTGTCCCACTTTTTGATATTTTGTTTCCCAACTGTCCCACTCAAGATTTTTAGCACCTTGCTGGGTGTGTTTTGATGGTTTATGCCCAACTGTCCCACTTTTTGATATTTTGTTTCCCAACTGTCCCACTCAAGATTTTTAGCACCTTGCTGGGTGTGTTTTGATAAGGGATTATAATCTATTTCAAACTACAACACATTAAAATGAATTGAAGTTGTATTATCTGATTTTGTTTCTGATTTTTTTTTTGATTTTGTATTTTAAGAGGTAAAATTTCATGTTTTAGTTATATTGTATTATTTCTTTCTAAAATGTGTTTATTAAGGTCCATTAATTAGGGTTACATTGTACTAAATTAATTGTAATTTATAGTGTAAACATGCATTCCTTTGATCTCTGGCTTTAAAGCTTATGTGAGATTTTAAATATAAAGTCCATTTATCCTGTATATATTGCTAAGTGATTGGATTAAGAAATACAAACAAGTCCTTTGATCTAGCAGTTTACTACTTAAGGTAAACAATTTGATTTGAAGTAATTAACATTTTTGGTTATCAATTTATTGTGACTTTCAAACTGTGATATCTCATTAATGAACTGAACTGTATCAGATACAATATATTTACATTCTGATGTAAATGTCTTCATTTGATAGTAAAATTTCACTAAGTAACATCGTCTGAAATTATAAGCTAAAATGGCAAATGCACAAGTGAGTGTGCAGTTTGTCAAGAACCAACGTGGTGGTGATAGTCTGGTTTACAATGGATTCAGATACCAGGTCAAAAACCGAAAACCAACAAGGGTGTACTGGGTCTGTCATGTCCGAACCTGTTCTGCTAAAATCACAACAGCTGACAACATTCCAGTTTCTGTGACCAATACCCATAATCATGCAGCCGAACACATGGAACTGAAGCGCCATGAAATAAATCAACTCATGCGAAAGAGGGCACGCGAAGAAACCACGCCGATTCCGTCAATATATGAAGAAGTCATATCCAGTCTGAGAGACAGAGAATGGGACGAAGATGCAGAACAAGTCTGCAAAGGATTACCAACCTTCCCCTCCACCAAGTCATCTCTATACAGGGAAAGAGGTGCATTGAGACCGGGGATACCAAAGTCCAGGAGTGACATAGATTTGGATGGAAAATGGACTGAAACGCACACTGGTGAGCAGTTCCTACTGGTTGATGAGGCAGAGAATGACAACAGGATGCTGATTTTTGCTACAAGAACAAATCTCCAGCATCTGGCACAGAACCCAACCATATATGGAGACGGAACATTTTATGTGTGCCCAGACATATTCAGCCAGGTCTACACACTCCATGGATATATTGATGGACACATGTATCCGTTAGTGTTTGCCCTTCTGCCTGGAAAAAGTGAAAGGATTTACTGCAGACTTTTTCAACATCTTCAACAGAAATGCAGGGAAATAGGAATGGAACTGGGACCAGACACACTCCTGATAGACTTTGAGGCAGCAACCAAGCAGGCAGCTCGCAGAGTGTTTCCAAATGTGAATGTGAAAGGGTGTTTTTTTCATTACACACAGTGTGTTTGGCGGAAGATACAGAAGCTTGGCTTAGTTGGACTGTATTCTGAGAATGAGGACTTTAAGAAACTAGGAAGAAGAGCTGCAGTTCTGCCTCTAGTCCCCATACAACATGTTGAAGATGTGTGGTTTGTCGCACTGACGGATGCTGAAAATGCAGAGATTCCAGTGGATGTTTCAAGGTTCACAGACTATGTCACTGAACATTGGGTTGAGGGAGACAAGGACAACTGGAACCATTTCGAGACAGAAGGACCAAGAACAACAAACAACTTGGAAGGCTGGCACAACAAACTAAAGAAAAGTATGAGACAGTCACATCCGAACATTTACAAGTTCTTGGAAACAATACAAAGGATTGAAGCTGCCAATGCTATCAAAATTCTTCAGCACAGTGCCGGAGGAGTGAGAGAAAAGAAGAGGAGGAAATACCGACAACTTGAACAGAGACTGTCTGCCCTGAAACACAAGTACATGGCTGAAGAAATCACTGTGATGGAGTATGCCGATTGTGCATCGCATTTGATTCGGTTTGACGAGTAACTCTGTATAGAACAGATCAGTAGGGTGGAATGTCACAGTTGTTTAAATGAAATGCTTGTTTTCAAATTAAAACAAAATACAATAAATTGTACCACATCCGAATATAGCCCTGTCTTTATTTGATTTGTTCATGACACATGAAATAAAAATAATAAATATATGAAAACATAAAGAGTTTGTTTTCTTCATTTCAGAGAGAGAGAGAGAGAATACTGACAACATCCTAAAACATAATAAAAAAAAAAAAATTTAAATAATTTTGCTAATAGCATATAACTTATTTAAATACTAATGCAATATATTACTAACCATAAATACTATTGCAAATTGCTCTTAATAATATAAGACAATAAGACAAATAATTGCACTGAAATATTCCATCCATTTAGGTAAAGACTATAGTCACTCATCCATGACAGTCTATTGTTATCCAATTAAGCATGATTCCCAACTGTCCCACCTTGATTTTTACTGTTTTATATAAAAGTGGGACAGTTGGGAAGACACCGTTTTGATAAGGGATTATAATCTATTTCAAACTACAACACATTAAAATGAATTGAAGTTGTATTATCTGATTTTGTTTCTGATTTTTTTTTTTGATTTTGTATTTTAAGAGGTAAAATTTCATGTTTTAGTTATATTGTATTATTTCTTTCTAAAATGTGTTTATTAAGGTCCATTAATTAGGGTTACTAAATTAATTGTAATTTATAGTGTAAACATGCATTCCTTTGATCTCTGGCTTTAAAGCTTATGTGAATTGATAAAGACAAAAAATAATTTGAACTTATTAAGATAATTATCACCTCTGCTACTTTTTTCTTTAAATTGTGTTAATTGATTGGTCCAACTAAAGTCCATTTATCCTGTATATATTGCTAAGTGATTGGATTAAGAAATACAAACAAGTCCTTTGATCTAGCAGTTTACTACTTAAGGTAAACAATTTGATTTGAAGTAATTAACATTTTTGGTTATCAATTTATTGTGACTTTCAAACTGTGATATCTCATTAATGAACTGAACTGTATCAGATACAATATATTTACATTCTGATGTAAATGTCTTCATTTGATAGTAAAATTTCACTAAGTAACATCGTCTGAAATTATAAGCTAAAATGGCAAATGCACAAGTGAGTGTGCAGTTTGTCAAGAACCAACGTGGTGGTGATAGTCTGGTTTACAATGGATTCAGATACCAGGTCAAAAACCGAAAACCAACAAGGGTGTACTGGGTCTGTCATGTCCGAACCTGTTCTGCTAAAATCACAACAGCTGACAACATTCCAGTTTCTGTGACCAATACCCATAATCATGCAGCCGAACACATGGAACTGAAGCGCCATGAAATAAATCAACTCATGCGAAAGAGGGCACGCGAAGAAACCACGCCGATTCCGTCAATATATGAAGAAGTCATATCCAGTCTGAGAGACAGAGAATGGGACGAAGATGCAGAACAAGTCTGCAAAGGATTACCAACCTTCCCCTCCACCAAGTCATCTCTATACAGGGAAAGAGGTGCATTGAGACCGGGATACCAAAGTCCAGGAGTGACATAGATTTGGATGGAAAATGGACTGAAACGCACACTGGTGAGCAGTTCCTACTGGTTGATGAGGCAGAGAATGACAACAGGATGCTGATTTTTGCTACAAGAACAAATCTCCAGCATCTGGCACAGAACCCAACCATATATGGAGACGGAACATTTTATGTGTGCCCAGACATATTCAGCCAGGTCTACACACTCCATGGATATATTGATGGACACATGTATCCGTTAGTGTTTGCCCTTCTGCCTGGAAAAAGTGAAAGGATTTACTGCAGACTTTTTCAACATCTTCAACAGAAATGCAGGGAAATAGGAATGGAACTGGGACCAGACACACTCCTGATATACTTTGAGGCAGCAACCAAGCAGGCAGCTCGCAGAGTGTTTCCAAATGTGAATGTGAAAGGGTGTTTTTTTCATTACACACAGTGTGTTTGGCGGAAGATACAGAAGCTTGGCTTAGTTGGACTGTATTCTGAGAATGAGGACTTTAAGAAACTAGGAAGAAGAGCTGCAGTTCTGCCTCTAGTCCCCATACAACATGTTGAAGATGTGTGGTTTGTCGCACTGACGGATGCTGAAAATGCAGAGATTCCAGTGGATGTTTCAAGGTTCACAGACTATGTCACTGAACATTGGGTTGAGGGAGACAAGGACAACTGGAACCATTTCGAGACAGAAGGACCAAGAACAACAAACAACTTGGAAGGCTGGCACAACAAACTAAAGAAAAGTATGAGACAGTCACATCCGAACATTTACAAGTTCTTGGAAACAATACAAAGGATTGAAGCTGCCAATGCTATCAAAATTCTTCAGCACAGTGCCGGAGGAGTGAGAGAAAAGAAGAGGAGGAAATACCGACAACTTGAACAGAGACTGTCTGCCCTGAAACACAAGTACATGGCTGAAGAAATCACTGTGATGGAGTATGCCGATTGTGCATCGCATTTGATTCGGTTTGACGAGTAACTCTGTATAGAACAGATCAGTAGGGTGGAATGTCACAGTTGTTTAAATGAAATGCTTGTTTTCAAATTAAAACAAAATACAATAAATTGTACCACATCCGAATATAGCCCTGTCTTTATTTGATTTGTTCATGACACATGAAATAAAAATAATAAATATATGAAAACATAAAGAGTTTGTTTTCTTCATTTCAGAGAGAGAGAGAGAGAATACTGACAACATCCTAAAACATAATAAGTATTATAAATACTTATTATAAATAATTTTGCTAATAGCATATAACTTATTATAAATACTAATGCAATATATTATATGAAAACATAAAGAGTTTGTTTTCTTCATTTCAGAGAGAGAGAGAGAGAGAATACTGACAACATCCTAAAACATAATAAGTATTATAAATACTTATTATAAATAATTTTGCTAATAGCATATAACTTATTATAAATACTAATGCAATATATTACTAACCATAAATACTATTGCACAAATAATTGCACTGAAATATTCCATCCATTTAGGTAAAGACTATAGTCACTCATCCATGACAGTCTATTGTTATCCAATTAAGCATGATTCCCAACTGTCCCACCTTGATTTTTACTGTTTTATATAAAAGTGGGACAGTTGGGAAGACACCCCCGAGGCATTACAATCTTTACTCAATGATATTGAACAATATTGCAACATCTGGAATTTAAAAGTAAATACAAATAAAACAAAAGTTATGATTTTCGAAAATGGCAGACATACAAGACATGATTTTAGATATAACAACATTGTATTAGATATTGTAGATAATTTTCGTTATCTTGGAATAACTCTGTTCAAAAATGGGAAATGGTATCGAACACAGAAAAAACTTGCTGATCGATCTTTGTTTGCACTACATAACCTATTTATAATTTTTAATCAGATAGATATAACAACAAAAGATAAATGTTACCTATTTGATAGTCTCGTTGGATCTGTACTCAATTATGGTGCTGAAATTTTTGGTTATTACAATGCTACAAATATTGAACAAATTCATAATAAATTTATGAGGAAAACACTTTGTGTAAAGAAAAATACAAACATTGATGGATTATATGGTGAATTAGGGAGATATCCCATTACATGTATGATAAGACGAAAAATACTTATGATGAAATACTGGGTAAAAATCCAAAATTACAATAATGAGTCGCTAGTTAAAAGGGTTTATAATATGTTGAGAAAAGATGCAAACAACAATAATGGTTACTGCGGAATAAATTGGGAAAAAAATTAAAAAAAAGAATTTTAGACATATATAAACAATCATGGAGAAGTAATATTTATGATTCAAACAGACTAGAATTTTACAGTAAATACAAATATGATTTAAGTATGGAGAAATATCTTAATTATATCATTATAGATAAATACAGAATATGTCTAACAAAATTTAGGCTCTCAACGCACAATCTTTTAATAGAAACGGGACGACACACAAACCTTCCCAGAGATGAGAGAATATGTCCAAATTGCACAATGCGAGTTATCGAAAACGAATATCATTTCATTCTAATCTGCCCAAAATATAGTGAACTTAGAAGGAAATTCTTACCAAAATATTATTGCCAGTGGCCAAATATTAATAAATTCGTATCTATAATGAGTTCATCTTCTGTACGTTTAATAAATAATGTAGCTAAATTCTTATATTTTGCCTTTCAGCTTAGACAAACAGATACTGTTTAGTATATTATAAGTCGTAATTATTATTGTGTCAAACTTATAATACTTTTATTTTCAGGTAGAATATCAACGACCTGCTTCTCAGAAAAACATGTTATGTCTCACTTTTTGTGCATGTGATTTCCTTTTCTTATAAAGGTTCAAATGGCTATGAATGTATATGTATATGTTCTATGCTAATAAACTTATGTTATGTTATGTTATGTTATTTCAGTCATTTGGAGTCGATATCTAATTGCCACACTGCAGTATCACGCCATAGACATGTGGCATGATACCAGGCCCAGTCACATTATCCAGACACCGGGCCAACCAGTCCTGCAATTACCCTTATATGCTGAGCGCCAAGCAAGGGAGCTATAACAATACCATTTTTAGGACTTTGATATGTCGCGGCCGGTGAACGAACCCACGACCTCCCGCACTTAAGGCGGACGCTCAAACCACTCGGAACCCGGGGACGGTATTTTATTTATTTAGTTACAATCCTCCAATGGACTACGAAACTATACCAAAACAGATGTAATAATCACAATGTTCGTAAAGCGACAAATATTGTCTAAATTTCCGACAATTTGGACTATCATGCTTAAAACCGAGAAAACTGAATGACCAATCTATTTTTATATATAACCCTTAATATAAAAGTTTTGCATATTATTTTTTAAAACACATAAAATCATGTTCAAAGGCCTTTTTACTTAAAGAGAAGAATAATATGCTATCTATAATAAGTACATGTATATAAATATCAAATCATGTGTCTGTTGAAATTACTCTTAACTGCGAGAAAGGTGTAAGGCAGGGAGAGAGTTTATCACCTATTCTCTTCGCAATTTTCTTGAATGGTTTAGTCTTTGAAACTAATTGGGGCAAGGGTGTCGAACTTGTGTAAGACGACAAAACTCTATGACTTAAACTTATACTTTTACTTTACGCTGATGACACCGTTATCATGTCTGACAATGCCACTGATTTTCAAACATTTCATAGGAAGGAATACCTTAATTATTAATTTTTCACTCGGTAACCAACCCATTGAAATCACAGACATATATCATTAACCTACTAGTAGGTATTACATTTTCGAGCACTGTTTTTAGTTGTGTATGACGTCAGTCACACCAACTACAGTACTACGTTTTCAACCCCCGTTCTCCTAGATTTAAAACCGAATAACCTCTCATAAGTGTAAATATGATCGAATAACTGTCTAAATATTTTTCTTTCTTACAAGCTTATAAGCATATTGCCTAGCAGGCTAGAAAAGCCATGTACATTTTACGTTTTACGGGGTGGGAGGGGGGGGGGCTATATAAAAAAATGTAGGCAGCTGCAATGCAAGCGGCTTGTCGCTTTGCCCGAGCCGTGATAAGGATGTAGTTCCGGTTGGCTTGGGATCCGGGGGAATCTCCTGCGATTTATTTTAATCTATAGGTGTGAAATAGTGCGTTCTCCTGGGGTTTTTTTTTTTTTTTTTTTTTTTTTTTTTTTGGTGGGGGGGGGGGGGGTCTAAATTTATGTATTGTCGAGGAATTTGCGCCCTCACCCCGCTGAATTCGCCGGTGATACAGTCCTACCAGTACTTAAATACGGCTGTGAAATTCTTGGTTTTGAAAAATCTGACATTTTAGATCTGTTCAAAATGTTGTTTTTTTCTCTCTTGAAAGCAAGTTTACTCTGTACACGCTTGCTAGACGATTGACTTTAATGAAACCACGCTGACAAAATTTGACGAATGGCTTAAACTGGTTGGTAGGTTGATTGACTGATTGATTGCGTTGTTGTAGGAAATGTTTAGGCATTAAAGTGCACTGTGATGACCGGTACCTCACCAGAGTTGACATGGAGAAAGTGTTGACAGCCGAGGTGATAGATCAACTAATCACGGTTACAGAGACACCCGAACCTACGGACATACCAAGCAACAAGACGTTGTCTGAGGTACGTTTATATTAAGCGCAAAGCATGCGTGGTAGTATTGGGAATCAAGCTTGCTGTTAGTAGAGGTGACACA
>CM037793.1:12046623-12065278 GCA_021229015.1 Solen grandis | reverse complement strand
GGAAAAGGGGTTTAAAGGGGTTTCAGATAGTGTCAGTATTAGGTTAGGATGGAGCATCCCCTGAGCGGAATACAATGCATATGGGGTAAAGTGCAATTGTCCCAAATCAGTTTTGATGTTGCAGCAAACAGCTAAGTGGCAGTCATTCAAAATCCTCCCGGGAAAGTAAAAAATACAACCTAAATTAAATAAAAAAAAATACCCTCAGTACTTGACATAAACCAAAAAAAAAGTGAGATCTCTCTGATTTTTGTGACAGGTCCAGTGAAAGCTTTAGGCCCTATAAATGATCATTTACATCTAAAAATGATCATTCCCAGAAATTTTCTGCGGGGGGGGCCAAAATCCGAATGTGATAGGATTTGGTCCCCCCCCCCCCCGGGGGGGGGGGGGGGGGGTTGGGAAAGCATCCCCCCCCCGGGAAAAAAAAAGTTTTTAGTTATGGAAATGCATTCTAAAGGGGTATCGGGGGGATAATAGTAAAGGGTTTTTTTTGTTTTTGTTGTTTTTTTTTTTTAAATCCGATATATTTGAAACTTGAAGGCCTAGGCCCCCCACGGGGAAAAAAAACGGTGATGTGGAAATAAACATTTTTTTCTACCGAGGCTCCCGATGTTTGAGCCAAAAAAAAACTGAGCAGTCCCCCTTGAAAATGACAATTAATTTGGCTTCGGGATTGGTCCGTTGAACATTTTACTGTTGTTTCGGGGTATGACACAATAGCCTTTAGTCCCGATGTTTGGAAAAGCACCGGGGGGCTTCCTCCGATGATCGGGGAAGGTGCCCCCCGGGGAAAATTTCACTGAGTTTTGTGACATCATTTGGGGGAAAAAATCCCCCTAGATTTGGGGGTCTTGCAACCATCCTAAAGTGTCCCGGGGGAAAATTATTGAGAGAATTTAAAATTTTATGGTGGGAAATTTAAACGAAAAAGTCAAGAGAAGGGCTTTTTCGGGGTTTTTAAGGGGGTGCCCAACAATGTCCAATGGGCCCTTTTTACCGTCTCAGTCTAAACTGGGGCCCAAAAAAGAAACTAATTTTTGGGTGCGCTTTTTTAACCCTTCCCCTTTTTTTTTTTTTTTTTTTTTTTTTTTTTTTTTTAAAATCGGGAATGTGTCACAGAAAGGCCGCCTAATATCCCCGAATGCCCCCCTGATACTTCGGCGAGACATCACAGACGCATCGGGGATTCATCGGAGGAAAAAAAAATCGCGGAAGCTCCGTGAATGCTGACCGGAGCTTCTCTGCGGATATTTCCCCAGCTTGTTTTCCCGATAAAACATCGAGAACACATCGGGAAATTTTCAATGAATTCTTTTTGCAGTACACCGAGGCCTCCCGATGACTCCACATGGCTTGCGACACTATTTCCATCGGGAGTGCGTATGCATCCATCCCGAGGCAAAAAAAAAATGCCAAGTGGGACCGAGCCTTAAGCACTGAGCGATATAATGTTATCTGTTACTGGCGCAAAATCATGTTATTGAATAACTGCTGTGCAATCGTATACATTTGATTACAATTGCATTTACAGACCCCGATCAAAAATAAATAAAATAAAAATAACGGTGGGGGGGGGGGGGGGGGGGCACTGATATTACTGAAAGGGCATTACTTCTTCTGAGTAAGAAATACGGGCTTATCTTGTATTTTCATTCACAAAACTGGCATAAAAATATTTAATAAGGGTTTCCTGACCCCCACAAAAAGTGATTTGTGATCATTAGTTTTTGACTCAACAGTGTAAAAGACAGTTTTGTCAAAGACTGAGAAAAAAAATCAATTTTCACGTTAAACATAATCATTTTGTCAAAATTGTGGAAGGGAATAGGTTCGACCTTAATGATATTGGCTGTCAATTGTCGATCTGGAAGCAGTCTTCACACAGAAATTCTCAGAAAAAAAAATCAGGCGCACGTTATAGGGTAGGTGTGGGCCCTTTTGAGTGTCATTTTTTTTTGTGTGTACATTTTTTAATTTTAGTTGAAACATTTTATTTCAAATTAATAACTGATTACCTGGATTTGATTTGAATTAGTAATCATAATCTACACATACATTGTCCCAAAATATGGCAGTAAAATTATATTTTTATTTTTAAAAATTTTAAAATTTTTTAAATTTTTTATATATTGAGAGAGTTAAGAAGAATTTAACTGCTTCATTAAAATAATACTTACAAGTTATGTAAAAATAGTATAGCTGATGACATTTAGAAACACAACCCATTTCTGATAAAGTTTAATTTACATGGCTAGCGATAGGTATGCATCTTGCCCGCAGAATAGCTTTTAATTTTTTTTCCAAAATAAAATCGGCAATTTTTCATACCTGAAAGTTCATCAACCTGGCAGTTAAATTGCCCGCTTTTAATTCAAGATTTAAAATTTAATAGATGTAGAGAAAAGTGAATTTAAAATTTCGTTGATAGATTTAGTCAAATTTATTTGTTAAATCAATAATTTCTTTGGGCTCTAGTGAAAAAATTTCGATAGCAATTACATTTTAAAGTCCAACTTAGTTGTTGTTTTTAGTGGCTAATTTTATACTAATCGATTTTTGTTATTTCCTAAACATCACCTGTCTAGAATAGTTTTACTGATATAAAGTTTTTGTAATTGCCTATTTTTCTTCAATCATTAGATCGCTCGGCAGACGAGATGTCCTTAGGTATCACTCGAACAAAGATGAGACGTAAATAAAGAATATATATCTCGACAATAGCCTGTGAATCAGTGAAGGTGTCAATCAATTTGCATACACAGTACCCTAAACACATGCTTATCACTAAGTCATGGATGACTGCCGATTCGGATTACCTACACATTAACAGCAGGGGGCCATAAGACAATAGGAGTCTGGCTGGTCAGGTGGTTATGCGGTTGGTTCAGTATGGGGGCCAACGAAGGGGATTTCCTCTAGACAGCTCAGACATTATGTAATCAATGGATTTTATTGCCTAGAAAAAAATGTATAACCAGGGCAGCTGGGGGGGCCAAGGCCCCCTCGGCCCCCCGGTGAATCCGGGCCTGTACATCTATCCATAAGGGCCTTTTCTCTGAATTAACCAACTTAAAAATAGCTCTTTCACAACTTCACAGACAGTTTTTGACTAAGAATTTGATCAATAACTATAATATTATGTGTGTATTACTTATATCAATACCCATCTACAGATGCATGGTCACATGATGCAACCATCCATGAGTGTAAAAAAATGGGTTGTTTTTCTATCACAGGCAATACCATCACAGACTGTATTGAAACTATATTTTGAATCATAAAATGGTTAACCTATATATAGATATTCTATTTTCATTTGCTGTCACTTGGCTTATCATATTCACACGCATGTGCTTATTCACACGCATGTACTAACTTCATAGGCTGAACTTATTAAATTGCTAGTCTATCCTGAACTGGTGAAGATGCCATGCTGCAGAACATGCCATGTGATGTCGCAAGCCCTGCATCAGGCCAGGGAATGGGATACTATATTCTATATTTAACCGATTTTGCCAAAGTTGCGTTTACGAAAAATAGCATTTTCCAGTGCAATGTGACCTACATTTTCTAGGATTTCACCAACATTAATAACAATAACAGAGTAAAAAAATACTTTTTACCAATTATCTGTGAACAAGTTGGTTTAAGTAAAAGTATAGAGTAAATCCCTCAAAAATCCCATCTCAGTATAATCTGATAATCTCTACTACAGCATAACCAATCAGTGACAGATAAAGACTGACAAGAAGCAGTCCACCAGGGGTACTGGATAGCATATTGGACTTTAGTGGCATCATGATGCACTTCTTACCAATGCGCCCCAGGTTTGATTCCTTGTCATGGTTTGAGAGGGTACAGTGGTTGTCCGTCATGGGGGTTTTTACTCCAGGTTCTCTTGTTTTTCACCACAATAACGACCACATATATTACTATCAGAGCCATTGAGAGTGATTAATATAAATTGTGAGAACTTATTTTGTAATTGATGTAAAATAAAGCAGTGAAGTCTCACCAGTGATCAGCACACTGCCACTATTTTTTGTCCTGGTTGTCATACTTCATAAAAAATTCTTACCCAATCCGCCAATACAATATCAAACTCACAACCATTTGATCAAAATTTATGCAAGCCACCAATGGACAATAGTGCTATTGTACATGTCATTCTACAACAACGAATGACTGATATTGTGTTGATGCCATAAAGTGTTATTGAAAACATTGAATAAACCTAAACAGTTGCCAAAATAATGTGCATAAATGTGGTTCTATTATGATGATATTTTAAAAGCTTCATATCATACACTCATGCACAATTACAATATTTGGAGGTCCAAATATTGAGTTGGTCTTTGTTTAACTGTCACTTTGCTAACGTACAATGAATGTCTTTTGAGTTGGCTTGGTTCAACATTACACATACAAATTCAGAATGCATACATTTTACAAAAGGGAGTTCGGTTTTGCTGATTATGTTTTGTAATAACAAACATCATACAACAAAGAAATGTAACCAACCTTCCTAGTTCTGCCCTTGAATACAACAGCAAATGCTCCATGACCAATAAGGTCCTTCTTGCTGTATTCATAATCACCAACAACTTCCATTTTCTATATTTCCACACGTTATTCTACGGAAATGTTGAATACAAACAGTTTAAACGGTTGTTGTGGCCCTGTTTTGCCTTACACAGGCTCTTGTTTGCCATCATTTTCAGGACGACATTTTAAATTCCAATTCCTTATCACTGAACACACATTTCGCTTTTTAAACTGTAAATCGATTAACTGTTAGCCATATTAAAGAAAATGATTCATATTGGTAGCTACGTAAGCCATTCCTACGTAATTTATGTAGACATAATTTATTCTGACTGATCGATTCTAGTTCACATCTGATTATGTTTTGGTTTGAGACCGATTAACTGTTTATACAAACACCTGTCAAACTTGGACAAAGTAGTTCGTAAAGTAATACGACAAGACAACAACCTATATGGGGTAAGACACATAAAAACGTTCAAATCCTTTCATCTTAAGACTTAACTAACGTTTATAGAAAAGTTTCAAAATAAAAGCTGATACACTTTTATGCATTAGAAAAAATCATTATATTGAAACATTCGCGGAATAATCGGGGTCAAAGCGAGTTAGATTTCTCGAGAAAATCTCATTTGATCCGAGATTGAGATAATATGAAAGTGTTTACGTCCTTTTTACTTGATATAGACGAATTTGCAACTCTTGTCTCTCTCTCTCTCTCAAACACACAAAGAAAATACAAAAACATTTCTGAGTTTGCGACACAGTTAATACTATATTTGTGACAATTAAATACCACTCCTATTCCCGTATAAGCAGGTCTCTCGAGGTCCGCGTTTTCTATGCATGAACATAGTTCTAAATGATTGTATGGATACATCTAGTTCCATCAATGAGCCGCTCGGCGCGACATGCTATTTTGGTACTGTTTGTCACTCCAAACCGAAAGTAGAACAAATTAGGGTACTCTTTAGTGGGACTATGTTACATCAGGACAGGAAGTTACATTGTGTGTGATCAGGGTCTCTATATAAAGAACCTCAGGCTCGAATTCCATCAACAATACGAAGTTTTAAATAATACTTAAATACTTAGGCTATAGGGTGAATTTCATGACTTTTTGTTTCTCTAATAAAAATACTCAAATTAAATATTTGATATGATATATCAAGTGTATGGCTTAATTGACACACATAATTCATTTTGTTATTGATAATATTTCCTAAGAAAAGAAATGTTTTGGTTTTTTATTAGAAAATCAAAAATGGGTGAACTTCGTTTATAAGTATTTAAGTAATTAGCGCTAGGTATTGTTGGTGGAATTCCTTTCTTAGGTACATTTTAGCTTTGCCACAGGACATGTGACAGAGAATGAAGTTTACCTCTTTTGAAATTTTAATAAATCTTTATTTTTTTTCTCTCTCCTTAATCCAGTTCAGGCCCGTTTTCTCAAAGGCAAGGTGTATAATTTTGCCAGCGCATGTGTGTGTGTGTGTGTGTGTGTGGGGGGGGGGGGGTCATTAGTCTAATAAATACATCAAAATATCAGCATTTTAACCCACTATCTGTGTTTAGTGGAAGGGTGTAAGACCACGTGTGGAAAGATTGCGCAAAACCAAGAAATCTTTTTAATATCAGAATTGTTATACGGTAAGCATGATTTGAGTATCTTGCTTAATATATTTCTTATTGTGATTTATAAGAAACGAGTATGAATATTTCCACCTTGCATAACATATTGTGTTCAAACAAAATACGTCGTTGTATAGTGATGTTTCGAAGTGGGTGGGGTAAGTCAATTTCAAGCAAGGTCGACACACGAGAGTTCACAAATATCCCTTTGAATGCAATAATCGAATAGTACAGTTGAACGATAATGAATATCTGAAAGGGAAAACATGAATATATGATTGTCATATGAAAAGAAATGTTCATAAAATTTGAACGCTCCATAATCAACGTGTATCGACGGACTTTCGATTTGCAGTCACACTTCTTTCTCTTTTGATTCGCAAGTTGCTGCTTGAATGATACTTGACATTCTCAACACAACAAGTAATTTCACTTGACAATTTGTGTTTTGCTTTGCTGTAAATTTCATTTGTTTCATTCAGTGTACAATATCCTCACAAAATTCATCTGAATATCAGTACAGAAGAGCAACATTTTGACACCATCATTTAATACCTAAAAACCTTTCTGGGATAAACTTCTAGCACCATGATTTTTTATTCAAGAGTGCCGGACGATTTTTGTTAAATGACCAGTTCGGTAAATTGATTTTATATAGTAATTGGTTTGGACTATCCGTAAATTGATTACTCATGCTAGCCTATGTATATGACACCTATACATACGTGTGAAAGTATAGATTGTCAATGAACAGGACTACTAATATTTACTTAGACCCGCTCCAGTTATTTTTTTCGTATTGGTCAATACGAAAGAAATAACCAGTTTTAAAATTATTTATTCAATCATTTATTTTTTTATTCTTTCTTTACGATTGAAAAAAAAAGTGATGCTAAAATCATTAAGTTCCGTACATTAAGAATAAATTTAGCAAACATTTAAATACAATAATGGCCAATACCTATAGTTAATTTAAAAGAAAAATGACCAATATATAAATTTATATTTTTTTAATGTATTCAATTTAATAATAATAATATTTACATATTTCAGATATAAGTACATAAATGAAAAAAATTAATGAAAAAAGATAATGAAAAACAAATTTGTTCAAGAAAAAAACATTTTATTCTTCCTTCCTCACACATCTTTGTCTCGCTTAATTAACTATAATTATTGCCTATGTTAGTGGTGTTCCGATTAAACAACTAAGTCGATGTCGGTTGTATGTTCCTATGAAATTGATTAATCGATCACTGTTTATCATGCTTGATCATGGTTTGACTATTTTTTGTTTCTACACACATTATAACATAGAAGCATTTAGTCTTCCTATTCTGAGTTCTGCTTAAAAAAGAGTGGGGTGGGGGAAAGACCGCATGACAAAGTGTAAAATGAAAAAGGGAGGTAACTTCTGCGAAGGTTCATAGGGAATACTTGATTTGCAAACCGACATACTATGTTTCGGGTTGGCTTACGGCAAGTGCTCTCGACTTTCAATTATTGTTGGACAAAAATTATATCTATTAGATAATGAATTTAACATTCTGCAACATGTTGGCCTTTGTTTTGGAAAATGGGATGGGTGGGGGCATCTGTGTCTTCTGAACACATTTCTAGTTCACTACGGTTGGGTATCCGATTAAAGCGGGCAAGTGATCAGTTAAATCCGGTGTACAACGTTTGTGACAGCCGAGTATCCCCATTAAAAATGGCAGATGATAATGAACTGAAGTTATTGTTAAGTGAGTGATTCACTGATTGTTCAGCTTTCTGATTTTTTAATTGGTCCATTTTGAACATTTTCTGTCCTCATTGATAATTAAAAATAAAATTATCATGAAAAGTTGAAAAATATTCTTTACCATGCATATTACTCTATGTCTCTTAAACTTAAAAAAAAAAGACACAACTAGAAGTTAGAATAATAACTTTGTTAATGTTTGTGGGCTGGCAAAACAAAACTGCAATTCATGATCGATCAATAGTCAATCATCGGTCACTTCATAGAAAACTTAAGAAATTGATGATTGATAATGGTTTTAAAAGTGATTTCCTACACTAGCCTATGTTAATGATATCTTAGTATAAACAATCTACTTTCACACATGCGTTTAGGTGATATACAGTACAACGCCGCTATATTGTGGTTCTTGGGGTCCAAGCCCAAATACCGTGTTCTATTGGACTGCGTAGTAGGTTTGAGAATGCTATTTGTGTCTTTGTGATAGTCGTAAATTCTTGAAAAACCCTAATATAAAGCAATAAACATTTTTTTTATTTATAGAGTTTAGTTATTTTAAATAATTCCATAATCAATGATTCTTTTTTTTTTCTTTTTTTTTTTGTACTGTAATTGCCGATTCAGATTCAAAGAGTAGTGTGTACGGTATGGTGATGTGAAGTGGTTACGTAACTCTTCAGCATATCTCGTAATAAATTATATACCATCCATTGTTTATCAAAATAATGCAGGGTTCGACATTAAGGCCCGACGAACGACATTCACTAGTAGATTGATGGTCCGGTCCAGCGAGGTCTAGGCTACACGACCGACTGGTCGTGTTCTAAGTTGTCAAAGTTCGCAGAAAATTTTATCTATTGACACATCAAAAGCAAAAAAATAACTATAATGGCCAAACTATTGACCCTTGTTTGAAACAGTTTCTTGGAAAACCCGTGTGTATATTTAGCAGCATTTTCAGTAACAACCTTTACACATGTTCACTCATTGGTTTGTGTTCTCAGAACGAGGCTTTTCCCCCCACGCCAGGGTTCGACATTAATGCCCGACCGAATGACATTCATTAGTAGATCGGTGGTCTGGTCTAGCTAAGTCCTAGGCTAGCTGGACCGATGGTCGTGTTCTAAATTTGTCAAAGTTCGCCGAAAATCGGCCTATGTACAAATCAAAAAGAAAAAATATTTATAATGGTCATACAATTGACGCTTGTTGATTACATTTTCTTGGGAAAACCCATGTGTGCTATATTTGCCCCATATATTTAGTAACAACCTTGACACGCGTTTTCTCAGTGGCTCGTGTTTTCAGAACGAGGCTTTTCCCCACGCACTTGCCAAATGTCCAATTGTCATAGCAGGATAATGCTTTTTTCCCCATCTAACTTTCCATTTTGTATCGTTAACGATGCCTTCGTATTATTATTGATAATATTCAAATAAAAAAAATACAAGGGGTGCAAATTTATGCACGAATATCTGTAATACTGTATTACTGCAACAGACTATTTTACGTTTTGTTTGTACCGCACTAAGCGCATCCGACGTGAAAATATCAAACAATCTATTTAATATCGTTTTGTTCGTCAAAAAAAAAAAAAAAAAGACGAGGACAATAATAAACAAAAGGGTAAGGATGCTTCGAAAAAGCAATATGGAAAGACCAAGCAGAAAAGATCGTTTTGTCCTAAGTGGAAAAATGAGTTAAGTTGGCCAGACTTTGGTTATGTTTAGTAAGACATTCTGAGAGTATGAAGGGAGTGGACAAAATTAACTTTTAACATGCAATAGAATCAATGTGTGTTTGAACATGCAAGTCAACACAAATACAACCTAAGAGAATAAAAATAAGTTCTACTTTGAATTCAATATATGATAATCAATATTATCATACTGATTGTGTTAATTTTCAAATTTGTTCAAATGGTTTGTATTGATACTTTTTTTATTGATTGTAATTATTAATAATGAATCAATAATAAATCTTAAATCTCATATTTATCATATAGGTATCAGATTCAATATTCAAGTCATGTAGATATGGTCATACTTTATTCTCTAGTCATAAAAGTACCATAGTATCACTATGATACCTTAATTAGACTAGAAAATTAAATGACCTAAGCTACATGACTAGAATATTAAGTTTCATACTTAATTTTTTTGTTATAAAGGTCTAATACTTTATTTGTTTTTATTGGTATGTTCATTAAAAATGCTTGTTTTCGACTGATTTAAGTATGACTTGTATCATTAAACCAAACTTAAGTGTATTATGTGTTTTACACATTGGTCTAGTTTAGTTTAGGTCAGGTCTAGTAGGTTTTCCAAGTTACTGGACCACTGGTCCAGCTCTCAAAAAAGTAAGTGTTGAACCCTGCCCCACGCATTTGCCAAGTTCAATGTCGTAATACTAAGCTAAGAATGCCTATTTCTTCATCTAACTTTTCATTTTATAATATGAAATCTTTGTATCATAATGAATAAAATTTAATTTAAAAATGCTAGAGATGCAAGTTAATGCATGAACGCTAATCTTTTTATTATGCTGGGATCCCATATATAAAGACAAAAGACCTTTTTACGATTTGTTTTTACCGCAATGTGCAGCCGATAAGAAAAATGTCAAATAGTCTTTTCATCCGACAAAAAAGACAATGTCAATATGAACGAAAAAAGGTAAAGAGGAATCAAAGAAAATGTATGAATAGATGGCAAGAAACAGATCGTTTTGCTTTAAATGGAATTGCTTAAAAATCATTAATCAAAAGACATTATCCGGAACTCGCATATATGGGGATTTCCATGTAAGTACAATCAAGGTGTTCATGCAATGTTAATGAAAAGCATATAAAACAAGAGTAATTCTAGTATTATCTTTGTAGACCTTTATTCATTTCTAAAGGTAAACACGAAAAAAAACAAAAAAAAAAAACATCGAAGTAAGTATATTGATCTATGTATGACATATATGTGTTTTACACTTCGGTCTTGTTCAGTTAAGGTCAGGTCTAGTAGGTTTTCTAAGTTACTGGACCACTGGTCCAGCTCTCAAAAAAGTTAATGTCGAACCCTGCAATGTTGGTGTGAAAATTGCCATTCTACAACAATTTATCGCTATTTGAAATTAAGCTGAGGTGTACTTATAATGATATATTGATATGAGGAGCCTTGTTAAATGAAACAAATTACCAGGTAACGCTGATCTAATTATCATTTATTCATTATTTACGGTGTAAAAGGTTGGCTTTTTTCCAGGACTTTTTAATCTATGGTAAAATTATGCAACAAAAATACCATTTTAAAGGTTTATGCAGTGGATTTTAGACAATGTTTGTGTATTTTATCCAGTATCTGCTTGGTATTAGATGCCCATACCAATTTAATGCTGATTACAGTGGTTGGATAATTATCCCGACAAACCTGCGTTGTTGCCGATCATTAACATTCGACTGCGTATCATCAACTGCCTCCAAACAATACATTACCAACTGGGGTGTTTAATTGTTATCACTTCCGCGTTTCAGTGCACTACCATGTTAAATACTGACCGCAAAACTCTTAATATACATATAGATATAGAAGGAGATAGATTACTGTCGCGGTAAGCCTATGCAAATGACGCGATATATTTTTGGGGTCCATAGATCAACCGTGATATATTGGTCAACGCGCTATTAAAAATCAATTTACCCTAAGTCCAAACCAAATACTATATAAAATCAATTTACCCAACTGGTAAGGGCGTAACGATAGCTTACCCAACGATACGATACGTATCGCGATACAGTGGTCATGATACCATACGTATCATGATACGGGTTTTAATTTTTCTGTAGAAACTTTTTTTATATGATTTAATTTGTTGTTTACTGATAAAAAATCTTGTTTTAACGTCATTAAATAATCAAAAGTAATATCAAAACTACATGATGCCGTATATATTGCAGAAACTTATAAGACTTATTTTAAATGCTTATTCTATAATAGACATCAGCATGGCAACCCCTAAAATATTTTCAATGAAATCACTAAAGATGATACTTGAAGTCGAAGCATCCACATTAATACCAAGGAAAAAACACCAGATGTTTGATTTCTGATAATTTGCATCAGACTAAGCATTTAATTGATACCATTTTATTTAAATCAGTATCTTTCATGTAGTTACCTGTTGAAATTTCGCTCTTTTACTCAAAATGCAAACTGATCCATCAATTAAATTGATTAAAAAATAGAGAGGTCATCAAACATTGTTGATGTTCATCGCATGTGGCCGCCATGATTACTCAATTTTAGCAGTAAAACAGTAGCTGGTAGAGAGCGTGAAAGATGATTAGTAGATGACCCCTATTGATTTTGGTGTCATTACCTCAAAGGTCAAGGTCACAAGGTCACATGTTGTGTATGTTTAATACCAGACCTTGTCCGAGTGATAACTTAAGTTCTATTTGACCTTTAAGTCTCAAACTTCATGTGGTTGTTGCTCATGATTAGTAGATGACCCCTATTGATTTTGGTGTCATTACCTCAAAGGTCAAGATCACAAGGTCACATGTTGTGTATGTATAATACCAGACCTTGTCTGAGTGATAACTTAAGTTCTATTTGACTTTTAAGTCTCAAACTTCATGTGGTTGTTGCTCATGATTAGTAGATGACCCCTATTGTTTTTGGAGTCACTTGGTCAAAGGTCAAGGTCAAAGTGACCTTCATTTACTGGGCTTGATTTTGAAAATTGTGACAAAGCTGTTTCCGATCAATAACTTGAGAACGCCTGGGCCTAGGAACTTCAAACTTAGTATGGAGATTGGTCATGATCAGAAGATGAACCCTATTGATTTTTGAAGTCCCTAGATCAAAGGTCAAGGTCACAGTGACCTTGATTTACTGGGATTTTATGTTAAAATGGTGACCAAACCATTTCCGATCAATAACTTAAGAACGCCTGGGCTAGGAACTTCAAACTTAGTATGAAGATTATGCATGACCAGTAAATGACCCCTTTTGATTTAGGGGTAACTAGGTCAAAGGTCAAGGTCACTGTGACATTGAATGCCGAGATAGATTCTGATCAAAATGGGTTCTGGTCAAATCTTTTTCACCAGATTTTTTTTCAGCATTTTCACCTTTACTGGATGCAATATACAAGGTAAAAATCAAATGAGTTAGAAGTGTTAATAATTATCAGTAGTAACCTTCACCAAGATAAGTTCTGAACTTTGTAACATATCCACATTATAAAGCCAAACATCATACATATAATATAGCCATATAAATAATATGGCATATGAGGGGGGCATATATGTTTTACAAACATTTCTCGTTATTTTCATTTGCTGTCATTTGACTAATTACATTTACTCATTGTGCATTCACTCACAAAACCAGCTTCAGTCCTCATCGCTGTGGGTTCGAATCCCGGTAGGGACTTCGGATTTTTCATGTGAGGAAGCCTTCCAGCTGGCTTGCGGTAGGTCGGTGGTTCTACCCGGGTACCTCTGTGTACTCGGGGTCTTCCTCCACCTGTAATTAGCTGGACGTTGCTATATGATTGAAATACTATCGCAGCGACGGTAAACCCAATACAACAACAACAACAAAACCACCTGAAATTACAAATTAACTACCCAGAGCTGGTGAAGATGCCATGTTGCAAAACATGTCATGTAATCGTGGTACTGCAATCACCTGCTACAGGGGTGCAGTATTCTAATAAATGATTTTCCCGAAGTGGCATTTATGAAAATAACAATTTTTCTACACAATTGTTACCTTCACTTGTCATGTTTATTTGTAAGGAAAAAAAGACTTCACTCACATTATTGAGGGGAGAATCTTAGCTTGGCTATTTTTCAATAAAAGAAAGTTTAGGAATTGTTATCAGTCAGGTGTCGTTGTTGTGAAAACTAACCTTGGCCATTACTTTTAAACTATTAAACTGTTTGTGATCTGTTTGCTATCACAATAGTTACATTCCCACCAAGGGCATTAACTCTAAATTCTATGTTGACCAGATTTATTTATTTATTATTTTTTTGTTGTTGTTGTTGCAAAAGACCATGACAAACTTTAACCTTGGCCATTGCTTCTTAACTATTATAACTTCTGTCATCTAACTTAATATACTTGTTCACTATCACAAGTCTTCATTCTCTTTAAGGGCCATAACTCTTAGGTCCTTTTTGACCAAATTTATCTCACCCTTTTTTAGCTCACCCGAGCACAATGTGCTCATGGTGAGCTTTTGTGATCGCCTTTTGTCCGTCGTCCGTCGTCCGTTCGTTTCGTGCGTCCGTCCGTCGTCAACAATTTGCTTTAAACAACATCTCCTTATGAACCGCTGAAGGGATTTTGACCAAACTTCACAGGAATCATCCTTATGATGCCCTCTATCAAAGTTGTACAAATTATTCAGATTGGTTAAAAAAGTAGGTCACAGGAGCTAAAATAGATTTTAAAAATGCAAACTTTGAAAATCTTCTTCTGCAAAACTGTAAGGCCTAGAGCTTAGATATTTGGTATGTAGCATCATCTTATGGTTCATTACCAAGATTGTACAAATCATGACCCTATGGTGATAAATGCCCCTGCACCATGGGTCACTTGTTTTACACAGAGTTATATAGGAAAATCTTTAAAAATCTTCTTCTATGAATCCATAAGGCCTAGAGCTTAGATATTTGGTATGTAGCGTCATCTTATGGTTCATTACCAAGATTGTACAAATCATGACCCTATGGTGATAAATGCCCCTGCACCATGGGTCACTTGTTTTACATAGAGTTGTATAGGAAAATCTTTAAAAATCTTCTTCTATGAATTCATAAGGCCTAGAGCTTAGATATTTGGTATGTAGCATCATCTAATGGTTCATTACCAAGATTGTTCAAATCATGCACTTGTTTTACATAGAGTTATATAGGAAAATCTTTAAAAATCTTCTTCTATGAATCCATAAGGCCTAGAGATAAGATATTTGGTATGTAGCATCATCTTATGGTTCATTACCAAGATTGTACAAATCATGACCCTATGGTGATAAATGCCCCCGCACCATGAGTCACTTGTTTTACATAGAGTTATATAGGAAAATCTTTCAAAATCTTCTTCTATGAATCCATAAGGCCTAGAGCTTAGATATTTGGTATGTAGCATCATCTTATGGTTCAATACCAAGATTGTACAAATCATGACCCTATGGTGATAAATGCCCCTGCACCATGGGTCACTTGTTTTACATAGAGTTGTATAGGAAAATCTTTAAAAATCTTCTTCTATGAATCCATAAGGCCTAGAGATTAGATATTTGGTATGTAGCATCATCTAATGGTTCATTACCAAGATTGTTCAAATCATGACCCAATGGTGATAAATGCCCCCGCACCAGGGGTCACTTGTTTTACATAGAGTTATATAGGAAAATCTTTAAAATCTTCTACTATGAATCCACAAGGCCTAGAGATTAGATATTTGGTATGTAGCATCATCTTATGGTTCATTACCAAGATTGTACAAATCATGACCTTATGGTGATAAATGCCCCGCACCAGGGGTCACTTGTTTTACATAGAGTTATATAGGAAAATCTTTAAAAAAAAATCTTCTACTATGAATCCATAAGGCCTATAGCTTAGATTTTTGTAATGTAGTATCATCTAACGGTTCATTATCAAGATTTTCAAAATGGTGGCCCTTTGGAGATAAATGACCCGCACTAATCTTCTCTGAAATCTGGATGATAAGGCCCAGTGCTTATATATTTGGTGTGTAGTATTGTCAGGGCTAAAATGTTTAAGATTAAGTTACATCAGAATTTGGTGTATAGCAGAGATTCAGATTGGATCGGCCCTTCGGTCCAGGGCCGATAAAAGCTACAGATGACCGGAAAAAATAAACTCAGTACGCCCCTCGGGCGATAAAAATACAGTTCATCAGACAATGTGACCGACAAATGTCTGTACCGGACGGTGAAATTTCGACAATTAACCCTTTACTTCATAGAGTCCCACTCTGACGCATTTACTTATTACTTCATACAGACGCATTTTGACTCAAATACCCGTTACTTCATGGAGACTCAATCTGACGCAGTCAGTTTTTAACAGCATAAAAGTTCCTTATCGGCAAAAAAGACTAAATAGCAATGTTGCTGTTGAAACTTTTAATCATATTGCAATCTATATAAAACATGTGTTTGTTCTGAAAATAATTACATTAGAAACATTTTGATTAGTGTTGTGCCGATAGTCGCTAGCTATCGAAAACTATCGCTCTGTGGTCACGTCGGCGACTATCGATTGCGATTTTTTCACTATCGATTATTGGCCGTTTAAATCCTTTCCGCTAATAAATTCGCTACCTCTAATTCGCATCATTTCGGTCATAGCGCACTCGTTATGGCTGACAACTCAAACGTTGAAGATCTGTTTCCGTACCTGGAAAAGTTAAATCCAGGGTATGGGATTACTTTATGTTTCGTAAAGTAAAGTCGGCCCACCAAAACAAGCAAAATCTAGACATGAAAACGGTGATATGCAAATTATGTAAAAAGGTATGCAAATTATGTAAAAAGGAATACGCGAATAAAGGTGAGTGAAATAGTCAATACCCCACCCACATGAGCTGGACAGTACGGAGAAACATGAATATTTAAACCCATAACAAACAAAACGAGTGATGTTTTGATAATTTTTAGTCGTATTTATGTTGAAACATACATTGCATTTGTAATAAAATGTATTTATATTTGTTTTTTTTCCCGATTTTCGAAAGTCAAAACGACCGTTTCTAAGGTTATCTATATGGTCCCTCAATCCGATGCTAGATCTATATAACTTACAAAGGCTACTTGCTTGACGACCGCAAATGTTTTAAATGAATACATATATAAATAAATGAGTTCAAAAAAAATGTTCTATGTTCATATTAATATTTCGAAATTTATTCTGACATTTTTTAGCTCACATGAGCACAACGTGCTCAAGGTGAGCTTTTCTGATCGCCTTTTGTCCGGCGTCCGTCGTCCGTGCGTCCGTGTGTGTCGTGCGTGCGTCCGTGCGTGCGTGCGTCCGGCGTCAACAATTGCTTCAAACAACATCTCCTCCTAAACGGCTTGGCCAATTTGAAAAATTTTTTTGCAGGAATGTTCCTTGGATAAAGCTCTACTAAAGTTGTATAAATGGTTCTGGTCCATCGCATAATTAGGTCACAGGAGCTAAAATAGATTTTAAAAATGAAAATTTAAAAAATCTTCTTCTCTGAAACCACAAGGCCTAGCCTTTTGATTTTTGGTATGTAGCATGATCTTATGACTGTCTACCAGGATTGTACAAATTATGACCCTGGGGTCAAAATTGGCCCCGCCCAGGGGTCACTTGATTTCACATAGGCTAATATAGGAAAAACTTGAAAAAATCTTCTTCTCCGAAACCACAAGGCCTAGCCTTTTGATTTTTTGGGATGTAGCATCATCTTATGGGCCAATACCAAGATTTTTACAAATCATGCCTTATTTTGGGGATAAAAGGGCCCCACACCCCCGGGGGCACTTGTTTTACATAGAGTTATATAGAAAAATCTTAAAAAAAAACTTCTTCTATGAAAACCATAAGGCCTAGAGCTTAGATATTTGGTTTTGTAGCATCATCTTATGGGCCAATACCAAGATTGTACAAATCATAGCCCTATGGTGATAAATGAAACCCCCCACCAGGGGTCACTTGTTTTACATAGAGTTATATAGGAAAAACTTAAAAAAACTTCTTCTATGAATCCATAAGGCCTAGAGCTTAGATATTTGGTAGAAGCATCATCTTATGGGCCACTACCAAGATTGTCAAAACATAGCCCTATGGTGTTTAAAAGGGCCCCGCACCGGGGTCACTTGTTTTACATAGAGTTATATAGGAAAATCTTTAAAAAACTTCTTCTATGAATCCATAAGGCCTAGAGCTTTTAAAATTTGGTATGTTTGTATCATTTATGGGCCCCTACCCAAAATTGTACAAATCATAGCCCTATGGTGATAAATGACCCCCCACCAGGGGGGCACTTGTTTTCCCCAGAGTTTTATAGGAAAATCTTTTTAAAAAAAATTTTTTCCATGAATGCATAAGGCCTAGAGCTTTTGATATTTGGTATGAAGCATCATCTTAGGGGCCCCTACCAAGATTGTACAAATCATAGCCCTATGGTGATAAATGACCCCCCACCAGGGGTCACTTGTTTTACACAGAGTTATATAAAGGGAAAAACTTAAAAAAAACTTCTTTTTTTGAATCCAAAAAGGTAGAGCTTAGATATTTGTATGTAGCATAATTTTTATGGGCCATACCAAGATTGTACAAATCATAGGGCCCCATGGTGATTAAAAGGGCCCCCCACCCGGGGTCACTTTTTTTACATAGAGTTAAATAGGGGGAAAAACTTAAAAAATCTTCTTCTATGAATCAATAAGGCCCAGAGCTAAGATTTTTGGTATGTAGTTTGCATCTAATGGTTCATTTCAAAGTTTTTTAAAGCTTGGCCCTACGGTGATAAATGGGCCCTGCGCCCCGTCTTTCTGAAACCATATGGCCCCTTGTTAGGGGTATTTGGTGTGTAGTATTGTCAGGGGTTTAAAAAGTTTTAGATTAAGTTATATAGAATCCTTGTCTGTTTTAAAAAATTGACATCAGTTGAA
This sequence comes from Solen grandis, assembly GCA_021229015.1. Lineage (NCBI taxonomy): Eukaryota > Metazoa > Mollusca > Bivalvia > Adapedonta > Solenidae > Solen > Solen grandis. The sequence goes on along the minus strand of CM037793.1, from coordinate 12,046,674 downwards.
GCAATGGGACTCAGGGAGCGATTCAGGGCCATCTTTGGCCCCCTTGTTTAT
>CM037793.1:11996523-12046523 GCA_021229015.1 Solen grandis | reverse complement strand
ACTGTGGATCAGTAAAACCATTAGTACTGAAGCACACAATGCTGTAAACCCTCTCACATTTTTTATCCACCCAAGACAAATGTGTGAATGGTAGCAGAGCAGTAGACAAGATGAATAAAATCACCATAACCCATTCCCTCATATAGACTCATTTTGACGCACGCAATAAGTACCACATAAAGCCTGATCTGCAGAAAACCACACTTAAACCTACCAAATTTAATTACAAAATCCTCATTTCCAGACCACTGAGGAGCAGCGAACAGCATAAAACCTGATCAGCCTGCGAGTTACTCGCAGGCTGATCTGGTTTTATGTTGTTCGCATAGGTCTTTTCATGGTTTCCTCTATGAGGGAAAGGGATAAAAAGAATATTCCGTGCATCTCAACACTCGTTGTTATAGGGCTGACAAAAACGCACCCTTCTCCTTTTTGGACCTACATTTTATACATAAACCAGGTCAGAACATAAAACATTCTTTCTGAATCACGCGCACTGTTCAGTGGGAAGATAATTTTGTTCTCTATCATTTTCATTGGGCGATTATTTCGTTATAACATCAAGCATTGATTCTTTATTTATTTCCATGAAAGTACTGCACCTACTGGCTAAATATCCACAACAGGTCATGAAATGGCCTTCCACCTTTCAGACAGGAGGATGGACGAACTCATTCTGCAGGAAAAACCTCAAACTCCCATAATAATTATTATGTTGTATATAAGAAATCCCTCAGTCTACCATAAAATTATGTTGTATGTAAGAAATACCTCGGTCTCCCATAATATTGTGTTGTATACAAGGAATACACCGTCTCCCTACATATTATGTCGTATATAAGGAATGCCTTAGTTTCCCTTAATATTATGTTGTATATAAGGAATGCCTTAGTTTCCCTTAATATTATGTTGTATATAAGAAATGCCTCGGTCTCACTTAATATTATGTTGTATATAAGGAATGCCTCGGTCTTACTTAATATTATGTTGTATATATTGAATGCCTTAGTTTCCCTTAATATTATGTTGTATATATTGAATGCCTTAGTTTCCCATGATATTATGTTGTATATAAGAAATGCCTCAGTCTCCCTTGATATTGTGTTGTATATAAGAAATGCCTAAGTCTCCCTTGATATTATGTTGTATATAAGAAATGCCTCAGTCTCCCATGATATTATATTGTATATAAGAAATGCCTAAGTCTCCCTTGATATTATGTTGTATATAAGAAATGCCTCAGTCTCCCATGATATTATGTTGTATATAAGAAATGCCTCAGTCTCCCATGATATTATGTTGTATATAAGAAATGCCTCAGTCCCCCATGATATTATGTTGTATAAAGAAATGCCTCAGTCTACCATGATATTATGTTGTATAAAGAAATGCCTCAGTCTACCATGATATTATGTTGTATATAAGAAATGCCTCGGCCAGAAAAAAGCGAAAGAAAAATGCAGCACTACCATGTGCACCAGCCCAAGTCATGCTATATAGTACTACATATGTTCACTATTCCAAAACATACATACAAACTTACTTTCCATTAGTTTAAGGGGGCATCTTTTCTTTTCAATGATATATTTGTATTCGATAGATCTGCTCGCGTAGTTGCTGTTAACCCTGGCTACGAATCTAAAGCTAGGAATTTCAAACGGAGTAGTGTTGATTTAACAGAATTAAGTTATATTGACAAATTTTGATTAAACTTACAACTTCGATTTGATAAAACTTCACAGAAGTATTCCTTCGCACGGATTTGCGCCAAGAGAGAACTATTTATCAACAAGTTAATTTTCCGAACCCGTTCCAAGGGAGCATTTGCAATTATATTGTCTAAACTTCTGGATTAATAACATCAGTGAAGGCGAGAAATGCCCCGTTTGTTTAATATAGCCAGTCGGGCAGCTCTAGCACACCTGTAAGAAGCGATCATTTTGTTCTATTGGTTTAATTATTGAAGATCAAAGAGACATGCCGACCGTAGATATTATCCGTGAAACATAGCACGTTGTTTTAGGGATGTAAATAAATGACCGTTTGAATGAGGAAATGTTTGCTCTCCTTTGGATTGTCAATATAAATTCATGTGAAATGCACACATTTTTATACTACAAACAATGCTACATAACCAGAGAAACCGTTTCTTTCTAGGAGATCTGTGCATGAATGTTATAATACTGTAATCATGTAAAAACAATGCCGGATATCTAGGGAGTTGTTGCATCACGAATATGTCAAATTAACTTGTTTGTGCAATAACAACAATGTTTTTAAGTTTGTGTATATTATCAAACATATAAATAAGATCGACAGATTGAAAAGGAGTATAAACGGTATGTCCTGCTCTAAAGTGAATTGAAAATTGCTTGCAAACAGCCAGTAATATAAATCCTACAAAACCACAAAGTCATATAATGCAAAAGCCATGCAAAACCAGACTGTGTTACCGGCCATTCTGCCACAGCATAAAAACGTCGAGGATATTCCACCATGCTTAAGGCAAATTGACTCGAAACTGTCAAAACATAATAAAACCCGGGAAAATAACGTAATCGTTTCACACACGTCACTGGTGCTGATGTCCTGTGCGCGCACGTCACGTGCTGATCACGTGTCTAAGCTCTCGTGAATCGCACAATTGAAACGGAGCGGAAAGGCACGTGCACATACAATTGATTCGAATTCATATCACGTCCAAGGGAAATAAATCATCAATCCCCATCACGAAAGTGAAAAAAGATAGATACGACAGAGGAAAGGTCCAAGGGTTCCAACTCAAAAGCCCAGAAGTCGTAAGATTATTTACCTCAACGTGTGTCAGTTTACCGATATTATTAATACAAGTGTATTATCTTGTCCTCATTGTATGAGTAAATCGGCGAGAAAAAAATGAATGAATCTCTACCAGAAGTCACATTTGGTTTGTAAACATGGGAACAAATACAGGACGTACAATGTAAGATTCAATAGGAAACTATCATTTGATGCTTCACAAACATTTGTCTTTAATTCGAAGACTACTAGTATGTCATCTCACTGTACAGAAGATCTGGTACTGTCACAGTTCGGTGTTATGTACATGTATGTCGAAAAACGGTATATAAACTTAGGCAGCAGGTCGACCAGTTTTGGAACATGTCGCTTTTACAGGGCTTGCCATCAGACACTCCAATGAACCAAAAACTGTCTGGTGGCCTAGAGGATCTGAGGATGACCACGAAGTTTACTTTTGTGACTGGACTGACCGTGTAGGGCGAACGAGGAAAACAACAACAACAAAACAAAAGGAATTGACCTAAATCAAATCAATTTTCTAGATTCCACTCGCAGATTGGGAAAAGACCCATGACCCTAGAATACGTTTTAAAAAGGCCACTGTAAATGCTGACTTTACAAAATTTAAGATTCTAAATATTTTATTTCACAGATGTCTCCATGGCTACCAATGTCGTTCAGTTGTCACGAGATGGACGACGTTTGATTATCATCATTTAGGATTTTACGCCATGTTAGCTCGTATGATTTCATTTCAGTTTTGCACCAAGCAACAGCCAGTTTTCCAGCTTTGTCTCACTTTAAAAGGAGTAAGCTCTGAGCAGATATTCGATGCAAAGTAAATTCGGATTCACAGTTTCAGAGAAAAGAATATACATTAAGTTTGAAGTTTTATTCCATTGGGCTGTTGAGTCCATGAGGATACAACACAAATATTTTAATGCAATTAAAATAAGTTATGCACAGTAAATAAATATAACATCCTGTAACGCAACATTCAAATGACAATCAGGTATATATCATATTACTATTTGATTTAAGCATTTGTAAAGATTGGGAGGGGACATATCTGAGGACAAACAAAGCGATGAATATCCGGTTGAGCTACATGAAGAATATTTGGCATCTGTTAAACACAAACTTAACTTTTGCAATAGACAATTTCACTCCGAAATTGGACGTAAACCTACATAAATCAACGAGCTCTTCCCGAACACCAAATCTACAAGCTGAAGGTAAGCTGGTCCAGTTGTGAACATTTTTCTTGAATAACCACTCTCTCTGAGGATGCCGAAATGTAAAAAAAATAAAAAAAATAATCGTTCTTCCTTCTACTCTTCTCTCTGAACAGAGTGATTGCTTTTTTATCTAGTAAATAATTGCAAAACACTGGTAAAATATGTTTACTATAACCAAAATACAAGACAGAGACTGATGATGTGCTTATTAATCGTTTCTTGTCTCACTATAAACAAAATGACCTTTGGTGCAGTATAAAAATATATCTCGGCCTACTGCCCATCTTCAGCAATTTGAATCACCAAAATCCCAATCTGACTTATCCAGTCCTTCTAACTGCTATATATAGGATAGAGCCGACTTGAAACTACACATTCTTGCTTCTGTATTTAACCAATATGCCTAGTTAATTGCGGATAAATACTAATTATTTACCCTTCTCCTGTTTTTGTGATTCTCGTGGTCTGTTCTAAATACGAGGTAAACTAGATTTCAAAATGACCGAGTGAATAGAGCGGAAAGTTCGACCCCTGGCCGCGACACACCAAACAAATTATAAGAAATGCCTCGGTCTCTCTTAATATTATGCCTTATTTCCCCATAATGTTATGTTGTACATAAGGAATGCCTTAGTTTCCCTTAATATTATATTGTATATAAAGAATACCTTAGTTTCCCTTAATATTATGTTGTATATAAGAAATGCCTCGGTCTTTCTTAATATTATGTTGTATATAAGGAAAGCCTTAGTTTCCCTTAATATTATGTTGTATACAAGGAAAGCCTTAGTTTCCCTTAATATTATGTTGTATATAAGGAATGTTAGTTTCCCTTAATATTATGTTGTATTTAAGGAATGCCTTAGTTTCCCTTAATATTATGTTGTATACAAGGAAAGCCTTAGTTTCCCTTAATATTATGTTGTATATAAGAAATGCCTCGGTCTTTCTTAATATTATGTTGTATACAAGGAAAGCCTTAGTTTCCCATAATATTATGTTGTATATAAGAAATGCCTCGGTCTTTCTAAATATTATGTTGTATATAAGGAATGCCTTAGTTTCCCTTAATATTATGTTGTATACAAGGAAAGCCTTAGTTTCCCTTAATATTATGTTGTATACAAGGAAAGCCTTAGTTTCCCTTAATATTATGTTGTACATAAGAAATGCCTCCCGGAAAGTTCGACCCCTGGCCGCGACACACCAAACAAAGTTGTAAAAAACTAGTTTAGGTCATTTGCTTGGCGCTTATATACAAGGTAGTTCCAGGACTGGTTAACCCGTTGTATCAGGATAATATGATTAGGTGTGGCAACATTTCAAGTGTCTGCGGCATGATACTGCAGCACTATATCTGTCTCAAGTGGTAAAGTCTACAAATGACTAAAATACTGTCGACAGGACGATAAACTCAGTAAACAAACAAACATACAAAAAAAATTCAGTAATTCAATAAACAAGTTATATTTTTGTTCACAGGGTAGTGACACAAACCCCAGCCCAACAAATTAAATCAGCTTCCCAGAAATGTGTTTTGTTTGTGAATAGCCATGATATCACACAGGTTTCCAATAAATAAGTGGCCTAATTTCATGGAAATTCTAATTTTGGAACACGACCACATGCAGAAATAGGGCTAGAAGTACATATAGTAACATTGCATAGACATACTGTAATGAATTTTACTCAAACTATCGCAGTGATGCTGCCATCGGAGTAAGATATGGGAATTTGGTTTTTTCAAATGAAGTTTCGATGACAAATATTATAATGTACCTTTGATATTTAGTTTTTTTTTCTGCTTATTAATGTTGTTGTTGTTGTCATTGTTTTTATTTCAAAAGCATGTGCATATTGTGACTAGAGACAGGACTTTATGGACACCAACAAGCGTACAAATGCTTGTTTTATATTTCATTTGAATTTGTTGCCCCATTATATAACGCTATTCAGTTATTTTTTTAACAATTTGAGACATTATATATTTCATATTATGTTAACATGCAAAGGAAATTGCTGGACTTTTATGATAATGTTCTTACCTACGTAGAGTGTACGTATACCAACTTCCGAATAAGTCGATCATGCTTCGCCCGCTCTGAGGCTGTGCCTTAGATCATATCAGTCAGAAAGCAAAATAGGACTTGGTTTACCCTGCTGGAATTCGAACCCACAACCCTCAGTTTCAAAGTCGTTGAAAGTGAATTTAGCCTTTTAATGGATGCTCTTCAATTGGAAGTAATGCGTTCAGTTCATTGTACTTATGTTAGCAATTACTGAAATAAACCTGTCGACTGCGCGCTGACATATGGATGATTTTCTTAGTTAACAAAATCAATATCAAAAATGCTACCGCACCATTCAATGATCGTATGGTGTTTTTGGGACATCCCCACCCCAACACTCTCACTGGCAACATCTACAACAAAGGAATACAAGGGAAGTAACACTTCTATGAGAACGGCCACCCATGAGGAGGTCTACCCGTGAGAATAGAAACATTTACCATTTGGAAGCGTAACTACGCTGACAAAGTTGTGATAAAAGGTGTTAATCAAATTGCATTAGCTGAGTTTATCTCTGGACTCCGTAAGCTGTTACTAAGCACCGATAAAAGAGGTTGTATCCTTGCATTGTATTCGGGTAATCTATAATGGGCGGAAAGAAAAAAAGTTGACTTTGGTAGAATCCCATCGAAATCCTACCCTAAGTGGGGCATACTTACTGCATTACTCGTTGTAAATAAATCATCGATGACTCGTATGGAATGTTTGAAAGAGTAGCCTGAGTTGAAGTTTGCTCATTTTGATCATGCACCTTAAAGATTAAACCTTCTTCAATTTTGAACGGCTACAGAAAACAAAGGCTAAGTCTAAGTTTAATGGTAGTGTTCAGTATAAGCGAAAGGAGTAGAACACTATATAGTATGTATACATGCATGTTAAGTATACAATGTATACATGCATGTATATCATTAAGCTATACAATGTATACATGCATGTATATCATTAAGCTATACAATGTATACATGCATGTATATCATTAAGCTATACAATGTATACATGCATGTATATCATTAAGCTATACAATGTATACATGCATGTATATCATTAAGCTATACAATGTATACATGCATGTATATCATTAAGCTATACAATGTATACATGCATGTATATCATTAAGCTATACAATGTATACATGCATGTTATCATTAAGCTATACAATGTATACATGCGTATATCATTAAGCTATACAATTATACATGCATGTATATCATTAAGCTATACAATGTATACATGCATGTATATCATTAAGCTATACAATGTATACATGCATGTTTATCATTAAGCTATACAATGTATACATGCATGTATATCATTAAGCTATACAATGTATACATGCATGTATATCATTAAGCTATACAATGTATACATGCATGTATATCATTAAGCTATACAATATATACATGCATGTATATCATTATCATTAAGCTATACAATGTATACATGCATGTATATCATTAAGCTATACAATTATACATGCATGTATATCATTAAGCTATACAATATATACATGCATGTATATCATTAAGCTATACAATGTATACATGCATGTATATCATTAAGCTATACAATGTATACATGCATGTATATCATTAAGCTATACAATTATACATGCATGTATATCATTAAGCTATACAATATATACATGCATGTATATCATTAAGCTATACAATTATACATGCATGTATATCATTAAGCTATACAATTATACATGCATGTATATCATTAAGCTATACAATGTATACATGCATGTTATCATTAAGCTATACAATGTATACATGCAGTATATCATTAAGCTATACAATGTATACATGCATGTATATCATTAAGCTATACAATATATACATGCATGTATATCATTAAGCTATACAACAATATATACATGCATGTATATCATTAAGCTATACAATATATACATGCAGGTATATCATTAAGCTATAATGTATACATGCATGTATATCATTAAGCTATACAATGTATACATGCAGGTATATCATTAAGCTATACAATGTATACATGCAGGTATATCATTAAGCTATACAATGTATACATGCAGGTATATCATTAAGCTATACAATGTATACATGCAGGTATATCATTAAGCTATACAATGTATACATGCTGTATATCATTAAGCTATACAATGTATACATGCATGTATATCATTAAGCTATACAATGTTTACATGCAGGTATATCATTAAGCTATACAATGTATACATGCTGTATATCATTAAGCTATACAATGTATACATGCAGGTATATCATTAAGCTATACAATGTATACATGCATGTATATCATTAAGCTATACAATGTATACATGCTGTATATCATTAAGCTATACAATGTTTACATGCAGGTATATCATTAAGCTATACAATGTATACATGCTGTATATCATTAAGCTATACAATGTATACATGCAGGTATATCATTAAGCTATAAATGTAACATGCAGGTATATCATTAAGCTATACAATTATACATGCAGTATATCATTAAGCTATACAATGTATACATGCAGGTATATCATTAAGCTATACAATGTATACATGCAGGTATATCATTAAGCTATACAATGTATACATGCAGTATATCATTAAGCTATACAATGTATACATGCTGTATATCATTAAGCTATACAATGTATACATGCAGGTATATCATTAAGCTATACAATGTATACATGCAGGTATATCATTAAGCTATACAATGTATACATGCTGTATATCATTAAGCTATACAATGTATACATGCTGTATATCATTAAGCTATACAATGTATACATGCTGTATATCATTAAGCTATACAATGTATACATGCTGTATATCATTAAGCTATACAATGTATACATGCATGTATATCATTAAGCTATACAATGTATACATGCATGTATATCATTAAGCTATACAATATATACATGCATGTATATCATTAAGCTATACAATGTATACATGCAGGTATATCATTAAGCTATACAATGTATACATGCATGTATATCATTAAGCTATACAATGTATACATGCATGTATATCATTAAGCTATACAATGTATACATGCAGGTATATCATTAAGCTATACAATGTATACATGCATGTATATCATTAAGCTATACAATGTATACATGCATGTATATCATTAAGCTATACAATGTATACATGCATGTATATCATTAAGCTATACAATGTATACATGCATGTATATCATTAAGCTATACAATGTATACATGCAGGTATATCATTAAGCTATACAATGTATACATGCATGTATATCATTAAGCTATACAATGTATACATGCAGGTATATCATTAAGCTATACAATGTATACATGCAGGTATATCATTAGCTATACAATGTATACATGCGTATATCATTAAGCTATACAATGTATACATGCGTATATCATTAAGCTATACAATGTATACATGCAGGTATATCATTAAGCTATACAATGTATACATGCATGTATATCATTAAGCTATACAATGTATACATGCAGGTATATCATTAAGCTATACAATGTATACATGCAGGTATATCATTAAGCTATACAATGTATACATGCATGTTTATCATTAAGCTATACAATGTTTACATGCAGGTATATCATTAAGCTATACAATGTATACATGCAGGTATATCATTAAGCTATACAATGTATACATGCATGTATATCATTAAGCTATACAATGTATACATGCATGTTTATCATTAAGCTATACAATGTATACATGCATGTATATCATTAAGCTATACAATGTATACATGCAGGTATATCATTAAGCTATACAATGTATACATGCAGGTATATCATTAAGCTATACAATGTATACATGCAGGTATATCATTAAGCTATACAATGTATACATGCAGGTATATCATTAAGCTATACAATGTATACATGCATGTATATCATTAAGCTATACAATGTATACATGCATGTATATCATTAAGCTATACAATGTATACATGCATGTTTATCATTAAGCTATACAATGTATACATGCATGTATATCATTAAGCTATACAATATATACATGCAGGTATATCATTAAGCTATACAATGTATACATGCATGTATATCATTAAGCTATACAATGTATACATGCAGGTATATCATTAAGCTATACAATGTATACATGCAGGTATATCATTAAGCTATACAATATATACATGCATGTATATCATTAAGCTATACAATGTATACATGCAGGTATATCATTAAGCTATACAATGTATACATGCAGGTATATCATTAAGCTATAACATATACACACGCATGTATATCATAAAGCTATACAATGTATACATGCAGGTATATCATTAAGCTATACAATGTATACATGCAGGTATATCATTAAGCTATAACATATACACACGCATGTATATCATAAAGCCATAACATATATACACGTATGTATTATATATATATGTATTTATGTATTTGGTTATCATTAACTTTACTATATAAACATGCATGTTTATCATTAAGCTACACTTTTTATACATGTATGTATATCATTAAGCTATACTATATATTCATGCAGATATATCACTAAACCTTAATTATTCCAAAAAGAGTCTAAAATTACTTCAACTGCTTTGAAACTGGTGGGTTTTGTTTCTTTCGATCATTATTTTCGTATTTCTCATATTGGATTTAGAATGAAAAATGTTTAAGTTCAGTATATAAGTATTTAAGGTTCATACATCAAGAAAAATGGTGCTTGCTTCACTTTTTGATAATGAAGTTTTACATAATAATTGAACAACAAAATGCTTCAAATTTTGAAGCAAGTCGCACGATTGTCCTACTGTATATTGCAGACAGTGGTCTTTTAAAGACTCATTAGGTTAATAAACATCGATTGTTAAGAATACAACAACACAATTTCAGCTATTATTTTGTTTAAAAAAATAAAATTAAATAAAAAGTTATAACAAATGTTTCTACTCAGTCCTGTTTTTGTTTGAAATATAAAGTTATTTAGCCAAGTTTTGGTAAATGATTTACACATTTCATGAATAAAAAAGAAAAAAAATGTATTTTTGTACTTACAGTCCTTTTTTTGTTGCCAAGTTGAACAGAGTGGTTAAACTGCTATAACTTAAGATGGTAAAAATCATTTAAACGTTACCATTGTTTGTCTAATGTATTATACTCTCGATATGTATTACCGGTATTGTTTGCGATCGTTAATACTATGCATTGGATCCCCAGAACCATAACGTCGTTTCATTTTGACTGGTACTCAAACGCTAAATTCTACTTATTCAAAGCTTTGCTTGCACTAAATGGATTTCGCCCAATGCTGTCTAAAACCCAGACCAATTCAACCAATGATACCTTATGTTTGTTTGTTGGGTTTAACGTCCCATAAACATTATTTCAGTCATTTAGAGACTGTCTACTTGAGAAAAATATAGTGGTGCAACACTGCAGTATCATGACGTATACATGTGACATGATACTACACCCAGTCAAATTATCCTTACACCAGGACAACCAGTCTTGGAACCACTCCTATATACTGAGGATCAAGTAAGGGAGCCATTTTAACGACTTTGTTTTGTCGCTGCCAGAGATCGAACCCACGACCTCCCGCTCCCGAAGCGGACGCCCTAACTACTTGGCCACCTGGGATGGTACTATGCTGTCTGATCCCAGACCAATTTACCCAATGCTGTTGAACAAGCCATCCAGTACGATGGGCACACACTTCCTTTGAAAATGACACCCTTTTAATATTGACTTGCCTTGCACCAAAAATTGTCAGTATAAATACAAACTACGTACAAGTTTGGTATAAGGCGGTCATATACAGTCGATAGAAGGCACTGAGGGGAGCCCAGCAGTTTAAAATCTGGAAGTTTGGCTCATATAACACCATATTGTAATCATTTTTTACAATATAATTATACATAATACAAATTTATCTGACCTACAATACACGAGGCATATTTGATTTCAAAATGGTTTTATGTTGAATAGTTGACATAATCAGAGAGAGAGAGAGAGAGAGAGAGAGGGGGAGAGAGAGGGGTGAAAGAGAAGGAGAGAGAGGGAAAGAGAGATAGAGAGAGAGAGAGAGAGAGATGCTTGTGATTGACTTACGGTGTTAAATAAAGGAATTAACAAGAAACGTGTTTTGGATGGGTTCTTTGAATCTAAATGGTCATTTTCATTGTTGAAAAATATTAATACCGATTTCCAGTATATCTTCTATCGTCAACAAGTTCAACGGGATCATCGAAAAATAATTTCCGTCTTTTAATCATTAAACGATGGACGGGGAGGGATTTTATCTCCAGAGACGCGACCAGGCCGTGATGAGCGGTTTCCAATAAACGTCATATCCGGACCGGAAACAGCGCCTTCACCGCGCTGACAGCTGTGCAAGGATGACACCAAGACATAATAAATAAAAAGTAGACCGGACAGACTCACGTCCGCGCCTTCCGATCATCTCTTTCAAAACAAGATAGACCGCTCAATATGTCCCAATACTCATCAGTTCTTCTCTTTATCCGCCCCACGTGGTTTAAACAAAAGACACCCGCTTTGGGGACATTACCCCTTTGAAATCAAAGCCGGGTAAAATTCCTCCAAACGGGCATTTAAAATATAAATGTATTTCAACAGCATCTTTTTTTAGCGGAAAAATGGAAAACAATCAGCACTGGTCGCATCCTATTGTTTGCATAATGTGCAGTTAATGGAAGCGGTGACATGCCATGATTTAAACCGCAGCTTCAATGGCCAGGTACACAATTGTCCACAAATACTCGCAATTAAACATATTATGTACACTGGACCCAGTCTTTCATGAGCGTAATCGTCACAATTACAAGAACAATACCAAACACAGATACGATCAACAAATATTGAATCAACAAAACAATAATGGCAGCGGGCCGTGGCTTATTTCACTGGAAGACTATTGATGAAGCTTCAACAAGGCAGTATCGTCGGAATTACGATCTACTAGCCGCGGTGTTGCTGTTTCTCAATTTATCGTGGTTTTCTGCCTAATTGCGTCGTATTAAAAGACATTGTCATTATCGTTTTAGCGTTATTACACGAGCTTTAATTGCTATAAATTATTTTCTATCGGCACAGAGGTTAGTAGCAGATCACATGACTTTCTCCTGAACGGTGCGGCATCTAGTGAAACCCGAGGCGTACAAGCAGTCGTGATAGAAAACCCGACATCGTGCTACAGATAAAATTAATAATTTTCTTTGTGATAATGGGGTGGTTTCCTTTTTCAAAAACACTTGTGATATTCGCGAAACAGATGGAGTGCTGTGTACTGAAACAAGGGAGATTCTTAAGTTTGTGTCTAACTGATGTGGTCAGAAAATCTACAAGAACCAGTTGCCGCACACAGTATACACATGTACCCAAAACTTCATTAACGACTTTTTTCTGTTGCATGTATAGTTCTTTTAACATACCTGAAGTTGGAAAATAAATAAAAACTATACATATATATTTCTATATACCCATTGTGAAGTACATGTATTTTAGAATTTCTAGAGAATGAGCAGTGTTCAATTTTAGCCATGATACTTTTAAATTGGACAGAATGTCGACTGCTGACTTGTAAGACATTTCGTTACTATATGCAATAGCCACCAACCGGAAACAGCTAGAGAGATGGGGGCCTGAGTAGCTCCCATCAACTTTGTTACTGATAAGGTTAATTTTGTGTGCGAATAAGATAATGCTTTTTAATGTTTAACTGTACCATCACGTGTACATAATACATGTTTGTCTTTTGATCTAGTTCTTCATCCTGACATATTGTATAATTAATAACGTTTTCTTTATATGGCATAGAATCAAATGCTAGCGAGATAAGATTGTTGATGGTCGCCCGTCATCTTCAGGATACTACGGTTCAGTCTACGTATTTGCCCCATTTCTTTTGAGACAACAACACAAACAACAACTGATTTATGACAAGGATCCTAAGTAATTGTGTCACGTGACGGAGATGCCCCGTGTGCCAATTTTCCATATGCTTCCTTCCGATGATTTATTTCTTTCCAATGGCCCGCCATTCCTCGATAGGTTTGGCTGTCACGTTGGCGTCACGGTTACCTCCGGATTTTGATTTATCTTCCAGAAATAAAGCATTTATAGTTATCGAATCTGCACTTTCATACCATTTTATGTATTTACACATAATTCATTTGGATTTAACAACATAAAATATGCAACACGTATGTCGCATGTTCACAATAATAGTCGTTGGTACTTTACTGTCTTTACATTAAAATACGTAAAAAAGCAATATTTGAAGACATCAATACCTGTAATCGTTAAGTTTGAACCAATTAAAGGAAAAGAAAAAGAAATATAATTGATAGGAAAATCATTTAGTACGATGTGCATATGAATCAGTATATAGATTTATTTTTCTAATGTAACAATCCAGTTGTGACAAATCATTAGGATATTCACATTTCTACAAGAATGGCCTGAATTTTTTAAAACATATTTCCTATACGTTGGATTCATAAACGAATGAAATTCATAATGGTACAGCATATCTTTGCAAAAGAAAAATTAAATACGAAATGAGATATGCTTTTAACTGTTCCGGCCAACAGCAAATATAGTAATAGCAGAGTAATCTCTCAGGCCAGACAGCGGAAATGCTTAAGAATTCTCAAAAGAGAAGCATTTGTTATTAACGTAAAAACATAGCACTGTGCCTGTGATAAATGAATTCTCTGAGCAAATATTTACTCCAAAAAACGGCAGCTAGAACGGGCCACGATCCACACTGTCGCCAATGACATCTTTATGTTGTTACATCTTCTTAATAGGACTGTAAAGCCAATGGTTTATTAGATTTTATTTTCTGCGGCGCATCTTTAATTCACCAATCAAACAACGAATTCTGCGAGACTTGCATGCGATGATAACCTCGAAGAAAATTAATCTAAAATCACAATTGACTTTGGCGCATCTAGGCTAATATAGAAAGTCTTTAATATTGACCCAGGCTTACTCAGTTTGCTTAGAAAATAAAGCAATGTCATTAGCAGCTATGGCTAATTACGCGAGACTGACACTTTGTCGTCTGCAAATGAACAACAGGGTCTCTAGGTCAAATTACTTGATGCCAATCAGGATCAAATAAATGTGAAAATATCGCGCCATGCGTTGGTTGTGAACATGCAGTCGTTTTTCTTCCATATAAATACATCAACATAATGTAAGTGAGTAAATATATCAATGAATATTTTCATCAATATAGTCATAAACATATATTATACTGAGACACACCAGTGTATATTTATACTGAAACAAACAATTGCACATTCATACATACATATGTTACTGAAACACACAAGTGTATATTCACACTGAAACACAAAATTGTACATTTATACATACATCTGTATACTGAACCACAACTGAATGATTATATATATATCTGTATACTACCGTCCCCGGTGGCCGTGTGGTAAGAAAGAGCAACCGCCTCGGGAGCGGGAGGTCGTGGGTTCGATCCCCGGCCGTGACATACCAATGTCGTAAAAATAGTAATTATAGTTCCCTTGCTTGGCGCGCAGCATATACGTGTAGTTGCAGGACTGGCTGGTCCGGTGTCAGGATAATGTTACTGGGTGTGGTATCATGCCACATGTCTACTGTGTGATATTGCAGTGTGGCAGCACTATATCTATCTCAAGTAGACATCGTCTCCATGTGACTGAAATACTGTCGGTGGAACGTTAAACCCAACAAACAAACATCTGCATACAGAACAATTCTATATTTAAACATACATATGTACACCGAAACACACACTTGTATTTTGAACAATACACAGGTATACTGAAATACACAATCATATATATATAATACATATACTGAAATGTATACTGAAATACACAATCATATATATATAATACATATACTGAAATGTATACTGAAATACACAATTATATATATATAATACATATACTGAAATGTATACTGATATACACAATCATATATATATAATACATATACTGAAATGTATACTGAAATACACAATTATATATATATATATATATATATATATATCATACTGAAACACACTATTGCCATTCATACATACATATATAATAAATTATTTATTTTAATACATACAGGTGTTTTTGATACATAAACTTTCCTATATAGATATAAAAATAGTGTACATTACTGTAAAATAAAGCTTTCTAATCTGTCATGCGCAATGAGATACAGATGATGTAAATTTAAAAAAAAAACAACAACAACAACAAAAACATTGCCAGAAGCACACTGACCGTTATTTTATAAAATAATTCTCATTATATTACAATTTGTACATTGCTTTGAGTTTACCTGATACGAGTACGTGCACCCTAAAAAAAAACTTGTGTAAGAAGGTTTAAAAATATTATAAAGTATTAAACCTACAATGTCTTCTTGTTTCAGTATCAGCTTATCACTTTTTTTATTCAAGGGAGTCTAAAGAGGCATTCTGGCAATCTGGGGGATTCAAACTAAATTATGTGACTCAACAAATCAGTGGTGGCAGGGTAAACTTAAATCATCGCACGCTTCTGTGAGAATTACTGTCATCGTGAGACTCACTTTTTCACGCGACAGATACATTCGATTCACTTGGAATTACCTGCATCAAACCTCCTCAAATTACCTCACTTTAGCTACTGTCGGAGACTCGTGTTACAACATCAGTAACTTGAACCTAGGATTATTTATTAACAATTAATACAGAAATCTTCAACTGGGAGTCGGCCTTAATATTTTACGCACTTAATAACACCATTAGCGAGAGAAATATTAATGCGGTGAACTCCCAATTCCCAGGAACAATGTTCGCAATGTTCGTGCTGTAATATTAATCGAGCAGGCCCAAACGTTAATGGATGCACGATTGTTTGGACGGGTGTAAGAGAGTCCAGCGGCTTTGTTCCTCCACGCAGTTCCGCGATAAAGAAATCTCTAGAGATGGAAGGAAATATTGATAATAATGTCGATACACTAGCAAGCTCTATAAAACATAAGATATTAGAAAATACAGACAGACGGGGATTGGCGAGAGGAATCTCGCGTGTCTTACAGCTAATGAAGCTTACATACACACAGACCAATCAGTGTGTTTTTGGGAAATTATATAAAAGGTAATTATTACAAATAATGCATATTGTTGAGAATTTACCTTACTTTTTCAGAAGAAAAATGCCCTTTTATTACTTCGATGTAATTCTTAAGTCAAACGTCTTGTCGATTTAGTTCTCAAGAGAGAGAGAGAGAGAGAGACAAGCAGACAGAGGTTTGTAAATCAAGATTCATGCCCACGTCCTATTCTAACACTGTCGATGAATGAAGCCTTGTATCGCCAAATAAATTCATACTTTTTTTTTGTGGAAAACAAACGGTACAACAAATAGAAAACAATAAATGATTTAAAAATCGTTTTTACCAAAAACAAATCCCTGATTTCTAACAATCGCTACGTCATATTTTCATCTTTGACAACTTTTGAGCTAACTGTTTGCTAGAAAGTTTAATGATAAAATAAATGCCTTGGAATACTTAATCACAAAGAATCGTGAACTAAATTATTACTGATACATGTACATGTATTGATAAATCAATACTGTTACGACATATAAGGAAACAGATGACATATATTGCCGACGAGAAAAAGTGCATATAAAGTAACTGATCAATAGTGACGTCACTGTTCGGTTCTTATATTTATTTTCTTTGAAAACACCGCGAGACGTTCTCGTAGAGAGTCTTTTGTGCTATCTTAAGAGATTCAATTTATCAACGAATATGAATATAATGAGTTCCACTTCTTATTCGTTACCATGGAGACGGGGTCTGCAACTGAATAGAGACGGTATTAATCAAAGAAACTGTTTTGTCCGGATCCCCGTCGGAGACTCGTCTTCCTATAGCCCTGGTGATAGGTCCGCGTGATTTTCAGACCGTGTTTTTGTCGTCTTTCATTCTCACACACGATAGCCTTTATACATCAAGGAATCATTCGTCATGAAAATAAATATTTCATTTGGATTTCATTTTTTCCCCCGCAAACAGATGCTGTGAGATCTTTTATACCTCGTTTTCAATAAATTCTAAATCTCGTTATAGATAGCCAACTGGTTCCGCTATAATATTTCTTTAATCATTATCACATTTATCAAACTGTCTTTTTCGGCTTTTCGCCATTTTACAATAATTCAGTTCCAAATATATTCAATTCAGTTGACAGGAAAATTGAGATGTAAAATATGCAACTCAAAACTTTTCGCAATTTATTGAAGCATTTAGAGAACAAATAACAATAGATCTATGTAAATAAAACTAAAGTTAGACGCTCAGACACAAGGACGGAAAACACGTTCACCTACTTATAAGCATGGGACATAGTTTAAATTTGAAAGCAATTATTTATTCAATTTTTTTTATTTTTGCTATCATCTCAAACCTACCGAGCAGTCACTTGATATTTTTCAATCAATAAACAGAAGGCCCCAGGATTTCTTAAAAGCACCTATCTCTGGAAAGATTCGTACTGTTGAGAGCTACACGTGTACATCACTTCAACTTCAAATATGAAAATTAATATTTCATCAGGATTTCATTTTCCGTAAACGATTGTATAATATTATTTGGTCTTAGACCGGCATTCGTCATAGGAGATAGGATAATTCGTTGCTTTTACGTTTTTATCATTATTTTTGCCAAAATAGTATATGCTGTTTCCCTATGGCAAGTGCTGTTTTCCTTTTGAAATTTTGTGCAGCTGATTATTTTTTTAAATTTGAATATATGAAATACTTTAATACATATGCATGTTTATGAAGTTATGACCCAGTAGGTTTGATATAGTAAGATGCATATTTCATGTGGTGTAATGATTGTTACTTTTCCCTGATACAGGAGAGCTGGTTAGGTATCTATGGGGGTTAAGACACTTACCACATCCAGATGGTCTTTCTACGACTACAGTAGTTGGGTTTGGTTCCCGAGGTTAACGTAGCCAGTTTTATTTTAAAATCCAAGATTGTAATCCATGTATGGAACACAGTTTCACATAACACACTTTACACCTCTTGTAAATCCTGGAAATAGAAAATAACATAGAACTTAAAATTCGAAATAAAGTATGTATAACATATTATACATGTTGTGCAATTGTATATATTATTACAATATAATGTATTTTCCTATAATTATCTTTTAATTAAATTGTAAAATGGATGTTTGTTTGTTTGTTTGTTTGTTTGTTTGTTTGTTGGGTTAAACGTGTCACCAACAGTATTTCATTCATTCGGAGACGATGTCTACTTGAGACAGATATAGTGCTGCCACTCTGCAGTATCACGCCGTAGACATATATCATGGATGTAAAATTCTGTTCACCATAAATGAAGATCTGAATGTTCAGTAAAAAATATGCAAATCCTGAAAGAAGAAGCAGAACTAGACCTCATGAAGATGAAAAAATATATTTCGATTAACTAGTTATGTTTTTTTTTTATCAATTGTTAATGTCATATTTAAAAAGAAGTCTTAATCTTTTTTTTAATAACTTATACTGTATATTATTGCTTATTTATTCATTTTAAGCGCACGCGCACATAGTGTCAAATGGGACATTATCATTTAAATTATTATTATTCTTTCTATTATTGTTGTTGTTGTTGTTATGTTCCCTTTTTGTACTCTATTATTTCTATGCATGCACATAAACAGCACGTGATGTTTTTGCGTCGTTAAATATAACTCAGAGGACCTTGTCGCGGTGACATCATTAAGCCAATGTTGGTATCTGATTGAGTTTCAAATATTTAACACCGAGGAAGAGGAGGATGCTTAAGTATTATAAACTAATTATCAGTATTATCGTGCCTGACGTTAAATACATAATTTCACGGACAATTGTACGGAGACCGCAGGTTCGCATCTGCCTTATTCTCCAGACTCATTCAATTCCAAATTTAGGAAGCGTGTTTTATCAATATTCCAAAAATAAATCACCACCCTTCGAATTACTTGTAGTTAAGTCGCAGACAATTGAAAAGAAATGAGGAGAAAAAAAGCTCTTTTTCGAATACGGCTGAAGACCGATCTATTTGAACTTTGACCCTAATTATGTAAAATAACAAATCTGTGTTTCAAAGGGGTCACAAAAGTGTCAGCATTCCCATTGTTGTTCCTTGATTTATAAAGAAAAATAGGGAGTCCTGAATCGCAACTTCCTCTCTTCTGTCGTTGCCCAATCTTACACAAAACGAGCAGAGCGCATTAATAAGCAGGACCCTCTCTCAAGGCAGCAGGTGCGCGTCCCGGGCACCAGTAAGAAGGCAACCAGCGCAACAAAAGGGAATAATACCCGAGTGCACACTTATAATTACGTACTTGTAAACTGTCATCGGGTTCTACTGAAAGCAAATTTATTGGGAATTTCAATGAATGCAATTTACGTAAAGCACTGTAATTACTGAGAGGCTGAGTTCTCACACCCGCTGCGGGGGGCGGGCCAGAAGAAGTTGACATCCTCATACCGTGAACCACAGAGGGCTCGGGACCGAGAGGGGAGAAGTGTAGGGACATCCGATATCAGACTCCTTAAAGTTTGCCTTGTCCACAGAAGCGATCCTATTGCGTGTAATGACAGTGTTTCGTTCGGGCTCGATCAGTCTTCCCCTACCACAGTGTCTAATAATGCTGTCAACCAGCGAACGTGATGCATTCAATTTCATGACTACGATGGTGCGATTAGTTTGCTGTTTTTGCAGGAGAAGAAAAATGTACAAAATTACCAGGAGTCTTTTAATCATTACATTTCAGAAAAAAATGTTTCTTTGATATTCAAAGGATTACGAAATCTTGAGAAATATTAAACATTACCTAGGATTAATTCCTTGTTATACTATTGTCACTTGCTGCATAATTTAGCAATAACGTCAATGGATTTTGAATACTTTTTGTAGAAATAATACAAAGTCTACCTATAAAATCTAAGGTAGTGAGTGACACCTACTGTAATATTTTGACGATGCAATGTCTTTGTAAACTGGAAAATAGCATACTGAGTTTTTAATTTTAAAGCACAATTTACATTGAGTAATTTGTTAGGCTTTGCTTCATTAAACACAGCACTGTATTAACCACATCTAACAATTTTGCTAATATATGTTTAATCTTTTTATGCTTTTTTCACGTTATAGATTTCCGAGCATTTCAAACAGGAGGAATTTCATTAGTGTTAGAATTTCAGTCCCATTCTGTCGAAGAGTGACTGAGTTGCATTTCTGAAAATTGTTTGTTGGGTTCAACGTTCCACCGACAGTATTTCAGTCATTTGGAGACGATGAGACAGATATAGTGCTGCCACACTGCAGTATCACGCCGTAAAGACATGTGGCATGATACCACACCCAGTCACATTATCCTGACACCGGGCCAACCAGTCCCGCAACTACACTTATATTCTGAGTGCCAAGCAAGGGAGCCATACCAGTACCAATTTTAACGACTTTGGTATGTCGCGGCAAGGGATCGAACCCACGTCCTCTCGATGCGGACGCTCAACCACTTGGCTACCGGGACGATTTTCTAAAAAACATTAAATGTATATTATATTCGTATATTTTTGACTCGAAGTTTACCGTCGCTGCAATAGCAACTACAGGCTAATTACAGTAGAAGGATAGCGGCCACAGGGTGAACAACCGACCTACTTGAAGCAAGCTGGAATGGCTCCTTACATGCAAAATCCGAGAGACACTGCCGAGACTCGAAACCACATAAAAAGTTGAAACATGAACAAGAGCTGTCAGAGGACAGCACGCTCGACTATTCAAAATGCTTGTTGGTAAATCAAATGAAATCTATTTAAATTCTTGCCCTTCACACTCCCTGTACATAATAATAGTAAAAAATGATATACCTTGATAGTCTGATACCCCTTAATATATTTATGATGTCTAAAATCAATCCCATGCCTAGTTACTGAGACATAAGCACAATAACACTGTGCATGCAAAACTTAAACCAAAAATCCTAAGTTAGAAAAGGGCCAAAATTTGCATCAACCTAAAAGTTGTCCTCCTGTTTTCTGATGTCCTTGAAGACACTCCTTAACTTTTTAGTCAATTCCACAAGCAATTTCTGAGATATAAGCTGGATAGTAGCTTGAATGCAAAAATTTAACCAAAATTTTTAGGTTAAAAAAGGTGCCATAACTTGTAACATATTCCATCAAGAGTTATCTACCATGAAAGTATGATACCCCTAAATGTATTAAAGATGTTTCAAATCAATCCCATGCCTGGATACTGAGATATTAGCATGAAAGTACCTTGCATGCAAAACTTTAACCAAAATTTCTAAGTTAAAAAAGGGGCCATAACTTGTTATATATTCCATCAAAAGTTATCTACCATGAAAGTATGATACCCCTCAACGTATTAAAGATGTTTCAAATCCATCCCATGTTGGATACTGAGATATTAGCATGAAAGTACCTTGCATACAAAACTTTAACCAAAATTTATAAGTTAAAAAGGGGCCATAATTTGTACCATATTCTATCAAGAGTTATCTACCATGAACGTATGATACCCCTAAACATATTAAAGATGTTACAAATCAATTGCATGCTTGATACTGAGATATAAGCAGGAGAGTCTTGCATGCAAAACTTTAACCAAACTTTCTAAGTTAAAAATGGGCCATAATTTGTAATATATTCCATCAAGAGTTATCTACCTTGGTTGTATGATGCCCCTAAACATATTCATAAACTTTCAAGTCAATACCATGAATGGTTATTGAGATACAAACTAGATAGTAGCTTGCATGAAAAACTTTAACCAAATTTTCTATTGCATGCAAAACTTTAACCAAAATTTCTAAGTTAAAAAGGGGCCATAATTCATATTAAATTCAGTCAAGAGTTATCTACCTTGGTTGTCTGATGCCCCTGAACATATTTATAAACTTTCAAGTCAATACCATAAATGGTTATTGCGATATAAGGTTGATAGTAACTTGCACGCAAAACTTTAACCAAACGCTGCAACGCCAACGCCGACGCCGACGCCAGGGTGACTACAATAGCTCTCATATTCTTCGAATAGTCGAGCTAAAAAGGAAAAAATAGAAAATGTGAAGAAATAAGGTATCGCAAATCGAAAATAACAACAATGATAGCAAGAATAGACTCATTGTGAAAATAAGACAAATTCACTGCGAATAAGGTTTGGTTTTAATTTTTCATCTCATCATCCATAGAACAATATTTTGGACCAAACGGTCAAAGTTACCCGCGTTTCAGAATAGATAAATTGACAAAATTCTTTTTTGTGTTATAAAAAAAACTTTCTTACGGTCTGTAAGAAATGTTTTGCTGTCGTTAGAAAAAAACCCACAAAAACAACAACAAAAAAAACCAACAAAAAAACCCCCAACAACAACAACAACACCCCCGCCCCCCAAAAAATAGGGAAACTGAATTTAACTACGTATGAAAGTCATAGCTTAGCAATGATAGACGACTTACAACTTCATTCAGAAAAGACACTGTACGCGACAAAAAACGATCGCGGATTTCCTCAGCATAAAGAAGCAAATCAAAATGATGGCCTGACATACGAGACACGGATGTCCAATCCTCTCTAGTTAATTAATTCTTTCTTCCATTAGAACCCTCCCAACCGGTGGCCTTCTATGAATCTAACATATGTTTTAATAACAATTAATTGATCGCCTTCTAATCTCGTGTAATATCGTTTTATCTCGTGTTATTGAATGTAATTCTAGGACAGTTTTCGCTGACCCATGAACTCATTGCTATCCAACACTGATAGAAATTCATCATTCTCTCATTTAATTACAAAAAAATGGCCACTGCGGTTCCAGGAAAACATTGTAACAAATTCATAATTAACCATCTGGGAAATACCATTTTTTATATAATTGACGAGGGTGTTATCGTTTTAGTTTTACATAATTAACTTCATAACGCCGGTTCTATGATGCCGATTCTGCGTCTGAACCTTCCGGGCAAACACCGCGGAATCTAGCAGACGGAATGTGATGTCGTCTGATTTTTGTGGGCAACAAAAGCGCGCGTGCTCCCTGGTCTACACTGCAAGGAAGTTGGGATGCCCGCTGGATGCATGGGCTCTCGCTTGTCTTAGATCCTACGGCGCCTAAACAACGCACACACTGTCGTGTAGTACGTCATCTGTTATAATGACAAATTAGTTAAACAAATGGTATTCAACGAGTGACAAAACCAATGAGTTATTGTGGTCATGGCCGTCACATCCACGTGACAGGTTTGACAAGCAGTATTCGTTTTAAATAAAACAGATTAAACATATTAAAGAATATTTTTCCGCTGTCACAATATAGGAAACTGTCCCACTAATGTGTCACAATATAGGAAACTGTCCCACTAATCGTCACAATGTATGAAACTGTCCCACTAATCTGTCACAATGTATGAAACTGTCCCACTAATGTGTCACAATATAGGAAACTGTCCCCCTAATTTTCACAATATAGGAAACTGTCCAATTGTCACAAGGTATGAAACTGTCCCCCTAATTGTCAAAATGTATGAAATTGTCCCACTAATTGTCACAATGTATAAAACTGTCCCCCTAATTGTCACAATGTATAAAACTGCCCCTAATTGTCACAAGGTATGAAACTGTCCCCCTAAATGTCAAAATGTAAAAATTGTCCCCTAAATGCAACAAGATATAAAACTGTCCAACTTATTGTCACAATGTATAAAACTGTCCCCCTAATCATCACAAAGTATGATAATGTCCCCCTAATTGTCACAATGTATAAAACTGTCCCCCTTATTGTCAAAATGTATGAAATTGTCCCCCTAATTGTCACAATGTATGAAACTGTCCCCCTTATTGTCAAAATGTATGAAATTGTCCCCCTAATTGTCACAATGTATAAAACTTTTCCCCTAATTGTCAGAATGTATGAAACTGTCCAACTAATTATAACAAGTATGAAACTGCCCCACTAATAGGTACAAGGTTTGAAACTGCCCCACTAATTGTCACTTGCTACGAATTATCAAAAGGTATGAAACTGCCACACTGTTACAAGGTCGTGTTGGATCATTTGCTTTTCGAATTGTATTAAATCAATTTAGTCATTATGATAATTAAAAGCAGAAAACATAATCTCTAGATTCCATTTCACAATAACATTCTTAAAAAATAACAACATTATTATTTTCCGTCAGGATATCTATATGAATAAAACATTTTAATTAAGTGAGATGAAAGATAGATTTTACCCTGAAAAAAAGTGTAGGATGTGGAACCCATCTCATAATATACGTGTCTGCTAATGCAACACACACATATTTTGTTAGTACGTCAGGTTTTATTTACCAATCAGACTAAATATTTGTCCTTGTCAACGGGGTACAAAGCATAATGACGACATATATTTCAAAGATACCGAGGCAAAACAAATTGCATTACGCCATTACGTTTGTGCGGTGCTCGTTTAATTGCTTACAGCACGAAACTGGAATAGCCTGAGCGAGATTAAAGTTCCGAAAATTCCCGTTTGCGGAATACTGCTCACAGATTAGACACTGATTTAGAGGAATATGCCATTACAATACCCAAGGCGTTAGAACAATATGTGGTCCATCAAATTAAGCGGTAATAAGAGTCATTATTAATTTTCATCACCATAAAATCAAGGCAAATTGACAAGATACATTGCCCCGTGGCACGTACTGGCATCATTCTGTCGCGTTTCATCAAAGGCGTTGCTGCTAAAGTGGAATCCACGTCCTTACAGTTTCAGTAAAAAATGGCGGAAAATCGACTGGTCACCGAAGACAGATTTTCACTGAAATTTGTTGTTTTGGGTGGTGGTGACATTTACATTACATCTGCTTTCTTGCATTTGAATTAAAACTTATTCTTCTACGAGGCAGACAAATGTAAATGAAAATTGTATTTATGAAATTCGAAAATATAAGCACGTCATGGTTTTACTTTCATATTATACCGTATATTAACTACCTGGTTGGCACTCAGCATATATACTGTTCCAAGACTGGTTGGCCCGGTTTCAGGATAATGTGATTGGATATGTTATCATAACTGCAGTGTGACAGTACTTTATGATTTTTATCTATTTATATATGTCTCATCCAACAAGCATTTTTAGAATATCTACAGAACAAACATATATAAACAGATCACAGAAATGTTATTGGCTATTCATTAAGTTATAAGAGACAATATACCGTTTATTTAATACTATGCTTATTCATGTTACCCTGACAAACATACTTGAAGCCAATGCATTGCCAGTGCAAGGCCAACAGACTTACTGGATACTGGTTCGTGTTACCAAAATTATACCCATAACAGTGACTGACCAAACATCAGCCAAAAACTAAAATTACCAATGCAAGAAAGCCATGTCATCCACTTGTTTACTATTCACAAGTTTAAAGTTTCCCAGCCATTGCTAATCTTATTTTAAAACTGTCTTAATACCATATTTTGCTTCAATGAACTTCATGAAAAACATTTTAGAAGATCATGTGTTTCCACTGATCAGACCAATAATGAACTGATTAGCAATGGTTAAATCATACAAATATAATTTATATAATTTATACAAATATACTTCTTTGAAAGATACTCAATATCTTTATATCAGTTATACAGTACGAAACATTTTAAAAACAGTAAAACAGTAAAATTTAACTTAAAAGAATTATTCAAACACTGAAAAAGCACTTGGTACACCAGATATATAACTATTCCCCGTGAACATGATTGACAAATGAACAACCTGAATCCTGACCACAGTCAAGTAGACCAAGTAAACACAGTCTCCAAATAAATACTGTCAAAAAAAAAAAAAAAAAAAAAAAAAAAAAAAAAAAACACAACAAAAAACAAACAAACAAAAAACAAAAACAGATTGTTATAGACAAACACCTAGCGTGACTCCTCCTGCACCTGCCCGAATCTTTTACTATGTAAACTTTCAAACAATGAGATACTTTTGCAACTGCCCCTTCTTCAATATTTTTTTCGCGCTTTCTGCGAAATGGAAACAAATTGCAATTTTTCTTCAGCATGTATGGACATTTGCTATGTTCCAGCAGCATATATATAAATGTTAACTTTCTGCAGCATGAATATAAAATGTTACATTTCTGTTGCATAAATATAAAATGTTACATTTCTGTTGCATAAATATAAAATGTTACATTTCTGTTGCATACGTATGAAAGTGTTAACCCTCTCCAGCATTGATATAAAATTGTCAACTGTCTAAATCATGGATTTAAAATTGTTAGCTTTCTGCAGCATAGCTGTAAAATTGGATGTAAACATGTTGATTTTCTGCAACAAAGTGCTAGCACTCTGCAGTATGGCTATAACCTTATTAGATTCGCATCAGCATCGGCATCAGCATGGCTGTATTAAGTTTCTGCATTATGTATGTAAAACGTGGTATCTTTCCTAGGCAATACAATCAAGTTACAATAAAAAAATCAGGAGTGTCAACTGTTTTTACACATGGGTGTTTAAGAAAATTCGATCATGGCCGTCCATGGGGAAACATTGCACAAGATGACGAGGCCACTTCCAACCTGATTATCGAAATGGACAATGTCTAGACATTTTCATCTGATCTCATATTCTTATTTGACTTTTGGATTGTAGGGTATTATTCGAGCTGGTCTGCGGGCCGTTATTTTATGCAAGGTTGATGAGTAATGGTGGATTTTGTTATGACATCAAAGCCATGTTAAGAGAGAAAAGTAGTATAATTTTGTGCATCATCATCAATGTTATCATTGAAATAAAGAAAGTTAAATAAAATTGATGGATCTGGTATTTAAGGTGAAGTCCCTGTAATGGTTCTGCTATATTTCGGACATCATGGCCTTTGACGGAGATAACTAATGTTTCCTAATGTTTTATTAAGGTACCTTGGTTATCTTGGCAGAAGTTAAATGGTCCAAGACTTAGCGGAACCATTAAAAGGGACTTTACGTTAATAAAGTGCGCGAGATCATGATTGAATGTTTGTACGCGTTCATATTTCTACAGTCGTACCTCTGTGTGTGTGTGTGTGGCTTTCACGCAGGCCTTACACGTGAAACAAAGCAACAGAGAGTTCCGTATCGAACTACGGCAGTCTGTTTAACAACTCGAATTACTGCCTGTCATTTTTCGCGACATTTGCACGTTCGGTATGGACCTCAGTTGACAGCAACAATTTCTGAATGCGATCTCATTAACAGAACGGAGAAAAAGTGAACACCGCTTCATTATCTAAAGCGACCGAAACAAGTTTTTAGGCATCTCTGTCATTATAAGTTATTTAACAACAGAGTATAATTAACAGAACATAATAGATGGAAATGATGTTATTTTCCAATATATCATAGTATAATATCCAAATGACATGAGGAGGGATTATAACGCATATGGAGATAATATCTGGGGCGTTTAGGTCTCCATTTTTCACTACCATAAACACTGTCAATCTATCCCTATTTCAATGAACTGAACCTGTATATTTTCCGTGTTCCTATTTAAATTATTAATGTAGACATACATATATCAGTAAAATCGCATTGTGTGTGCATTAAAACTATGAATGTTTTGTTTTAAGCATCAAACATACGGGTAAAACTATATTTACGAACTCATTTCCTATAACCAAACGTGAAATAAAATGCGACATTGCATGAAATCAACCTCCTATGTTCCATTAATTTGAAATTCAGATATATGGTGTTTACAACCAATGTGAAGTCTATTACTAAGTAAAACGTAAAAACTAATATTACAACCTGGTTCAAAGTTTCAAAAACTTAACATAGCGCTGGGCAGTATGTCTAAATCATGTAGGTATTCCATTTCCGATGGGAAAGACTGAACAATGTGAAAAAAGGCCGACTTCGTTATTTACCTAAACTCTTTGTGAAACAAGAGTGGTGGTATGTGTTTCTACCTCGTTCACAGTTGATTAGAAGAAATGAAAAGCAAAATACTCTCCCTCATTAATGTTGGTGAAATCATTGTTAACCGATACATTAACACGACTCATGTAGGTCACATTGCACGTGAAAACACTACTTTTCGCAAACAAACTTCGGGGAATCCTGGTATGGAAGCAGATGCTTTCCGTACCACCTGACACATCTCGAAACATGGCGTTTTCACCAGTCCTGGGTGGCAAATTCATAAGTATTATAAAAAATCAGAAAATATTGTAAGCGCATGAGAGAAAAGTGAAAATGTGTTCAGTCATGGAAATAGAAATTCTAAATGTAGATTTTATACCGTTCGTAACGCTACAGCCTTTGATGAAGAAACTACCCATATTTTGTTTCACAATCAGGGTAACTATCATTGTCGACGTTGGTTGTGTTTCTCATACCTGAACATAGGCGTGCTATATCGGGCGATGAACATAATAGCAGATAGATAATCCGGATGATCGTTCCTCTTCGAATGACTGTACAAAATATTATTTCTTTGTTTTGTTTCGTTGCTACACCATTTTTTTTCAGGGCCTTGCACACAGGGACACGAGGCCATTTATGAGGAGATTTTCAGCACATGGTTTACCCATCGTTCTCTTCATTAACAAGTACAGGAAGAAGTTAGTTATGCCTATTACAGGTTAATGCCTTTTTTACATCATTTTATTTCTGCTGTTGCTGGAATACTGTGAATATGCAACACTTTATATGACTTTGTCGCACACCACACGAGTAGATTTTAAATGATATAACCAGCAAAAGTATTTTTACATTTTATGATTCCATGTCTAACGATAGTGTGCATTTCTGTTATTTGATAAACCCATTTCGTTGATTTTACATCTTATCATAAAACGCACATAATAATATGCATACAAATCTTTCCACCCACGGTCATCCATATTGTTTATGTACACAGTCCCCTGTTTATGTCACTATATATAGATATTGTCTACAGCCTGATCTCACGCATGTCAGTTTTATCTACGGATCTCTAAGTTAGACGGCTCACATTACAGAACTCTAGTTTATACCCATTGTCTTCCTTCAACGTGGTTTTTCCGCATTTTACAGCCATGCTAATGTTAGTTACCACGTTTAAACACGTCTATGTACCGTTTCTTTTGAAATCTCCCATACATTGATATTGCATAAAATATTACAATAGAGTATCAGAGCTGTTAAAGGTTGTTTTATGGTACATCATGGTATTTAATTGACATTATTCCATTGTATTCCTGTAATACTTTTATCTAAGTTTGATAACTCTATTCGACTTTGGCCTTGGTATCATGAATTCTGCATTCAACGTTATTTGAATAGCCAATTCATTAATTAAACAATTACTTTGTATATTTCTATAAATTGAATTGATTAAAGTACAACGTACATTCATATAAATAATTACTGGCCATAATATTCAATTCACATAATACAAGTCCGTCAGATATTATTCGGGAATAAACAATACATTATTGGTCGAAAACTGGGTTCTTCCTCGTTCGTAACCTGTACCAACACCACCGTCCACAGAAATATTAAATAGCATGTTTGAAAGATAAATAGATAAAATAAAAAATAACAAAATAAATGTGGCGACTGGTAAGATGACGTATTCAAAACAGCAGTGCTCTTGAATTAACTGTTACTTCTGTACATAATCTTACTGTTATGGTTTCTACAGGACTGGTTTATTTTATAAAATAAGGCATCAAAGGACGCGTTTTGCACATTATAAAGAATATGCATGAATCGGTTAGATCTTGCGTTAAACATTGTAATACTTTATCAGACTTTTACAACTGTTTTGTTGGGGAAACCCACCCTAGTGTCTTTGTTTTTAGCAGATTTGGAAAATCATTTTCAGGCCAATGGAGGGAGGGGTTTACAGGATGAGGATATGAATTTCCATACTTTTATTTGATGGTGATATGGTTATTTTTGGGAAGTCATCAAAGGAATTACAAACAAATTTGGACTTTTTTTACTCATATTGTTGTAAATGGGGGTTCAGAAACAAAGTTAGTTGTATTAAGAAAGAGAGGAGCTTATTTAACAAATGAAAAATGGGTTTATAACAATTATGATATCGAAGTAGTAGATAATTTTAATTTCATTGGGACAATTTTTAATTTCTGGTATAGGAATCTTTGTTTTAAATAACGAACATTGCTTAGGAAATCTCTTAAAGCACTGATTGTGTTTCTTTTAAATTGCAAGCGTATCGTAATAAAACCTAAGTTACTGTGTCAGCTATTTGATTCATTTATCGGTTCTATCCAAAATTACGCTGTTGAAGTCTGGTTATTTACAAATTCAAAGGAGATAGAAAGGGTACATCTTAAATTCTGTAAAAGCATTTTGAACGTTCGTTAAAGTAGTTGTTCTTCCAGAAGATATCCTTTGTTTGTAAATTGTAAAACATTGGTGTAAGTTGCTCAGTTCTCAAAACAACATTCTAAGCCTTTTTTAATATTTAATAATGGAAAAAAAGGAGGTGGGGGGGGGGGGTAAATTTGAAGATACTTTTTGACAAATACAGATTTTCAAATATACTTTTGAATAGTGACACATTTGATGTTAAAATATTTCCTCGGGTGTTTAAACAGAAGGTTGTAGACTGTTTTATACTAGAATGGTTTGGCTCTGCAGAAGCAGTGCTGTCTTAGAAGAATACAAAATATTTTAAAGTTATTTTTGCAATGAACCTTACTTAGATATGCTATCTTTTGTGGTCGCTTTTATCTGTCAAGACCTACGAATTTCATCACATTCTTTAAGAATCCAGACAGGTCGTTTGGTGATAATGCCGTGCCAAGAAACGAACGTTATTGTACTTGTTGTGGCAAAAGAGATATAAAAGATATATATCATTTTCTTTTTGTAAGTCCACTAGTCTATATAAAGACATTTGTGGTAGGTTTATTGATCCTCGTTTTTACAGAAGACATTCTGTTCATAAATTGAATTCACTCTTATCATTGCATGAAAAAACAACAATGAATAATTTGTCATTGTTTGTTAAAAAGCATTTGGTACTTCGTCAGAGTAAAATAATAACAGTGGCTCGTGGATTGATAGAACAACAAAACAAGAGAGAGGGCGCCGTGGTCCAATGGTAACGTATCCGAAGGTTGTGGGTTCGAACCTCGTTGGAGGCAAGAACTCTTCATGACCTTCCCGGGCGCAAAGTACTGGTCCAACCCAGGAACCGTCGAGAGGGATGAGTATAAGTTGTAAGAACTTGTTTCCCAATCGACGTAAAATAAGTTTAAACTAAACTAAGAGAGAGAGAGAGAGAGAGAGAAATAGAAAGTTACATGTATATCTATTAATATATACACAAATGATCTGTTCTGTTCTGGTATATAAAATATCACATCACTGAATTCGGTACTGTGTGTGTGTGGGGGGGGGGGGGGGGGGTGTTACATCACACCGACAGGATTTCAATCATTTGGAGACGATGTCTACTTGGGACATATATAGTGCTGACGCAGTGCAATATCACGGCTTAAACATTTGGCATAGGCCAACCAGTCCTGGGACTACCCTTATAAACTGAGTACCAAGCAAGGGAGCTACACCAGTATTATTTTTCTACGACTTTGGAATGTCGCGACCTAGGATCGAACTCAGATCCTCCCGATTCAGGGGCAGACGCTATAACCACTCGGCCACCGGACCGGTTTGTCGGGGTGTGATAGTGTGTGAGGGTAATTGTGGGTGATGGTGTGAAGGTGTGTGAAGGCGTTAATGTTGATGGTGTGAAGGTGTGTGATGGTAATGTTCGTGAGGGCGTTAATGTGTGTGATGGTGTGAAGGTGTGTGATGGTGAATGTTTGTGAGGTCGTTAATGTGTGTGAGGGCGATTGTGTTGTGGTTTGAATGTGTGTGAGGGTGAATGTGTTGTGGGTGTGAATGTGTGTGAGGGTGAATGTGTTGTGGGTGTGAATGTGTGTGAGGGTGAATGTGTGTGAGGGTGAATGTGTATGAGGGTGATTGTGTTGTGGGGTGTAAATGTGTGTGAAGGTAAATGTGTGTGAGGGTGAATGTGCTGCAGGTGTGAATGTGTTTAAGAGTGAATGTATTTTCCAATTAAATTTATATATGTTTTTGTGGCAATATTAACATTCGCGATGTATTAAAATATGAAATGGTATTCACGTATTGTTGTGAGACTGCATGCTGCCAACCTCGAATGTTTTTTTATGTACAGTTGCCTTGGTCCAGTGGTAAGGTACCCGACCATGGATCTCAAAGTAGTGGGTTCGATCCCCGTTTTGGGCAAGGTTTCTGTAAGACCTTCCTAGTCCCAAGCTTGTCCAACCCATGGGGATTAGTTTAAGTTGTAAGAACTTGTTTCCCAAATCGATATGAAATAAATAAGTTTTAACTAAGCACAACCGTGAGACTGCATGGTTCCAACACCGAATGGCATTCAAGTACGTGGGAACATTATCGTTCTCGAAAGGTATTCGAGTACATCCGTAAGACTGACATCATCCCCAAAATGATATTCATGTACAGCCGTGACATATGGCACTGATGTACAGCCGTGAGACTGGTATCATCATCATCATCATCAACAACAACAACATCAACAACAACCCAGAAAGGAGAGCAGTACAGTATTCATATGGCTATGTTGATTTTATTCCATTTTGTGACACATCTGTCTGAATTTCTTATATCGCTTGGAAAAAAAATCATCCTGTTGTGGAGGGAAAGGCAATGATCCAGCTCAAGATGACAAAATTGTCACGTGGACTTACTGCTCTCCTGGGCCTATTCTTTTCTCTTTCATGTAAGTTGTACAAACAATAACTTCAAAGTTTCACATGGGTCAAGCAGTCTTCTAAGTCATGATGCATGCACTAGCATTCTGATTTTCTTGAATGTATCGTAATCTTTAACGCCCCAGCTCATCTGTCAACACAAAGCGACGTCACCCCGATACCAACTGATACCGGCCAGTATCACAGCAATATTGTATTGCTGCTGGGACCTGCATGGCAACCCGGAAGTCGTAAGACCGACGTATCGAGCCCATCTCGTGTCGGACTGATTTCGATTTCATCACTAAAGAGCTAGGAAACTATTGATGCTCAGAGATATGGCGTGTATTCATATTCAATAAATTTACTTTTTCGTGGGTTGACGACGGTTGCAGGCCATTTCACACTTTATCGTCGGCCGTTACGACCCTCCAAGGAGGTGAAAACAATCTATTTTATTTCTCAGTGGTTTTGTTTCCCGATCTCTGATTATAGCGTACAACATCCAACCACTCACTGCCAGATTTTGCACACTTCATATATGGATTCATCATTCTTACAGCCCTTACAAAATTTCATTATGTTTTGCCAAAAAAAAAATCCCTCCCCTGGGACCAATCGCTTGCAAGCCCCACTGATATTAGACTTAATTCCAATATAACCCGACCCATCTATTTTTTGCCTCGATGTTGGAGCCGCAATATCTTTTGATGAAGATTAACAATCGGAAAATTTCTGTATTGCTTTTTTTGCTCCGTTTGGTGCGTTACCAAGGATTGGAGAGAGAACCAGTATTAAATTAATTATCAACAAGACTTCCAAAAGCGTTTTGCATGAATTCCTTCATTCTTATTTCACGGTAGAATGGTATTTTTTTGAGTTGCATGACAAAAATCTTAGCGAAGTAGTTTCAGATAAGCTGAAAGTTTAGCTGTTCATAAGGCATCTCGTGTTCATACTACCAAAACATAAATGATGTCACAACCTATTTTAACTCTTTTGAAAGCAGTGTTTTTTGCTGAAAAAACAAAAACAACAACAAAACTATAAAAACAAACAAACAAAAAACTAAAAATAAACAAACAAACAAAACATCAACAACTTTCATATGTAATACACGTGCAATAATAGAACACCAATGAAAACAATAAGAGCAAGCCATTCGAGTTATGAAACATAAATTGTGTATTTTTGTTCTGCACATCCTTCTATCTTTGTATTTTATTTAGACAGTAGCATTATGTAAGCCGTGCGTTCATACCGAATACTTGAATTGATTAAAAAGATTTTATTTACGATACTATAATTTTTTCTGTAATTATTTTGTTCTGTGATAGCTATGTTGACTGCATTGTGCTTTGAATAGCATTTTTTTTTTAAAACATAAAATTTTTTTTTTTTGTTTTGTATTATTTTTTAGTTATTGATGTCTCTCTCTCTCTCTCTCTCTCTCTTTCTCTCTTTATAGTTGCCATCGTAGACCATGGCATGTGACTTTTGTTGTTTTGTTATTAAAATCATTGGATCATGTAACAAAAAACATATATATGTTTACGTTACTAAATAAAATATTTGAATCTTGAATCTATGTCTGTATCGTCTGACGATCAAGATAAGTGTGAGATCTTAGCCTCTTACTATCTAGTCTACTTTACTAAAGATCAAGTTAACTTAAAAGATATAGTTAACTTTACTAAAGATCTAGTTAACTTAAAAGATCTAGTTAACTTGACTAAAGATCAAGTTAACTTTACTAAAGATCTACTTTACTAAAGATCTAGTAAACTTTACTAAAGATCTAGTTAACTTAAAAGATCTAGTAAACTTTACTAAAGATCTAGTTAACTTAAAAGATCTAGTAAACTTTACTGAAGATCTAGTTAACTTAACTAAAGACCAAATTAATTTAAAAGATCTAGTTAACTAAAGAGCTAGTTAACTACAGACTTAGTAAACTTTAATAAAGATCTATTTAACTTAATCCATAATCTAGTGAACTTTACTAAAGATCTAGTTAACTTTACCAGCCAGACGGGGCAGAAAATGAACCAATTAGATATACATGTAGTAACATTTAAAATGTTTTGAAATATTATCAAAATGATATCTACTCTGAAGTATAATTTATAGTTTTTAAAAATGTAAAATTAAGTCACAAATAACAAATTTCATACAGCCCTACTTAGTCAGTTTCATCGGGTTGTTTCCTCCATTTCATTTAATGTTTTAAACCTGTTCCAAAGGCTTCTTTTGCAGATATTTTAGTTCTTGTCGTCATCGCCGCCAATGTTGTTGTAGACAGTGATAGAGCCATTGAGGAGATTCCCGACAATGGTTTATTTGAACCAATGTTTTAATTAACTGATTTACCGATGTGGATTCCAGCAAGCGATCGATTTCATCAGTGATTTCACTCTATCAATTAGAGGATGAATAATGTTCCATAAGATATCGGTTCAATCTGCAGTAGATGTCCTGGTGCAATATATCACTTGTCAATTTAATATTTTCTGGGATGGTGTAATTCAGAAATTGACTATACATTATGGAAATGTCCACATCGTCTCACCAACCGCTTTTTAGCAATTTGTCATCGGTGGTCAGAGGTGTGATAAATCCGAATACGTCGGAATATCAGACTATTGCTGGCAATTATCGAAATTTCTGCCAGTAATGGGTTCCTTTATGGCAATAGGTCTTAGTAATGTGTTTTGACTCTCATTTACACAGTGTCACCCTCACCGACAGTTCATAATTACAACTTTTTTCGCGTCATATTACATGTTTTTTATATTTCATTCCTATTTCATATTGACTGAAAGAAGCGTATCTACACAGTCTCTCACTCATCAGAACAGGAATATGGTGCACAAACTTAATACTAAAATCCTATCTGAAGAGATCATACTGACATATTTTTTTTTACATTTTTTTTTTTACTTCGGGGAAATGAATATTATGGTGAAAAAAGGTGTGTACTCCTATCCTGAGAGGCGCCATGCTCTCGTGTACAGAACTTGAGGTTTTCTTTTTTTGGTTTTCCTCTGAGCAAACATACCTCTCTTGTTACCTTCATTCCTAAATATTATTTACTGTCATACTGTAATCTGACCATTAAAATGCAGACAGCCATTTCACATACGAGACCTGGTCCAATATACTGTGCAGGCAACATGCGGTAATCATCAAGCTAAACACCATTTGGCAATAAACGCTGAAAATGTCTCCTACCAGCATTTATTTGGCATAAATTAATTGAAAATGACAAACTTGACAGACACTTACGCCCGTCAAAAATACATTTCATTTCATTAAACATTTAAACTCCCGTGTCTTAGGGCCCGTTGGAAATTCATATCTAATAATTTGTTTTTGGTAGCGATACCATCTCCTGTGATGCATGTCTTAGCAATGACAGCGGCAAGTCCCCGCGTAGACCGGCCACATTCACCCTCATCTGCCTCAACTGGTCCGATTTCAGTCCATTCTATCAATACTCATATCACACTGTATACAGGAGACACCTCACTATTTTTCCTCATAGGTATTAAGGTCACAAATCTTAATTTTTGAACAGGTGTATTTTTCTTACGACAATTTAAAGGTCTTAAATGAATTTTTACATATTGTTCTTAAGGGATGGCAGGAATATAGCGGGGGTTGTCATACAGCATGACACCACACCCAACATTGAGATAATCAAGTTTTAAAACGAATACTGCAAATAAGACCCTATCTAGTTATAGACACTTTACTGAAAAGCGGAATGTTACCAGAACAAACATTTAACTCATTTGAGCGCTTACCCAATCCCCATTAATGAAAAACTGCCGAGCCTTTAAAAACGTCGTCAAGCTTGAAAACTCCTTTAAAATAAATATAAAAAACATATTTTTAAATGTTTTATATGATTAAAATACGTACTTATTTTTTTCGAGAATTCTTTTTGAATTTCCTTTTTATGTTCTTAAATACGTTAGGCTTTTCATTTTCTATCACTTTGAAAAATAAAAGTTTTATTTAAGACTATATTATCAGTTTGGACATTATTTTAAGTTCTTCCCCCCCTTCACTAAAAGATATATATATATATATATATATAAACAACAGAAATTAAGCGAAATATGGAAAAGCTGAATCGAATTTATTTATATATTGCCTATATACAAATGAGGAACCATTCTTGAAAAGTAAACCTATAAGGAGTACACCTGAATAAGGTCCAGAAGTACGAGAGTGAATTCTTTTTTAATTCAAAAGCTCATATAAATATCAAGATGAAAATAAAAAAAATCAGAAATCAAAATCATTATTTATTGTGGATATAAAACGATTCTATCTAGTATGAATTTGTATCCAACAAACATCTATTATTCATTTATTTCAGCTTCTAACGGAGGAAATATACACATCTGTTACCAAAATTATTCCTTTATGGCATTACAATATAATACATTACTTAAATATTATGCATTGAGTAAAAGATAATAAACCACAAGCGTCCACCCATACAGGTATTTGACAAGTAGAAAAAAATCTGAACAAAAACTTGACTGTAACAAATATGCTTTGAAACTGTGGCGAGCCTACGGGGACGAAGCAAACCTCTGTAGCAGGTCTACACTTTACGACTTCAGGTATCTTTAAGATGATCGTCGTTATGTTTTCCTACGCAGGTTTATCTGCTACGGCCCTTACCCAAACACAAAGAAGTCCGTAGCAAGAGATACGATCTCGGAATAATATACGAGAAATTTAAAACCAGGCAAATTTTAAAGCGGCTTTGTATAGGCATGAATTCAACCAAAGTTATGAGCGAACTTGTATTATACGAAGTTGACGAAGTATTTAAGATTAAGGAAATTCGAATGGGCTGGTTTGACGAGTGGAGAAGAAGACCTTTTGTAGACGGGAGTAGGGCTGCAGCCATCCCAGTGTGTTGTTCTATTCAGGACTCTCTCTTTTCATGTGTAGATAAAAACATAACGGACCCCTCTCCGTTCTGCCGTTATTCCTTTGAAATGTTTAGAATTTCATTGACATTCATACCCGTTTTGAAGTTAACATAGTCATGAAATCAGGTTTCTATTATCCAAAGCCTATTGTTGACTTTTCAACGATAAAATATAATGAAGTTAAGTAAACTGATGATGTAGAGATGGCCATGTATAAAACGACTTACTGAAAGGAAATACATAAATAAAAACATTGATGACAATTTGTCAAAGACGTGTAAAAACTTAAACTAAATCGGAATGTTAGAGATGCTTTATTTTTGAAGTAAAGCAGTAAAAAAGAACAATACTATTTCGTCGATAGTTTAGAAGACGAATATTTTAGTATAATCAAATAATTCACCATTCATACACAAACATATCTGCCAAACATATGCATACACTTTTTTGCATCGATAAGTGACGCTTATGAGAATATTTAGACGTTTTCACCCTGTTTTCCTTCATCCGATATATGTAAATGTATTATTTATAAGTATTAGCAAATAATAATTGTAAAATGAAAAACACCATTATCAGTGTAATGAATTTAGTTTGGGAATTTCCCTAAGTAGTCAGAATTTGTGGATTGGCCCTTTTGTTATATTTGCAGCATTATTTTGATATTGTTTTGTGTATTCTGTTAATATTTTGACAATGAAATATGTTTTAACTAATGGACTTAATTTCCTTGAGTGGAAACTTGTCTTATGAATTTTCACCGTATCAACCCCGCTACCCAATTTTAGCAAGAAAATTAGGCTTAAAATTTGGAATGTTATCTTCTCCTAAAGAAAAGAATTATTGGTAATTATCACAGATCACATGATAATCGCAGCCAATCAAGCTAACCGACGGGCTGTGCATTTTAAAAGCTTCCCGGCGTCAATATCATGGGGAACATATATCATAACAAGAGAATGTCACCTGACAGGACATGGGTTTGAACAATCCGCAATTTACGGACAGTCTTGTCATTGTCTTTTACAAACCTAGCGTTACGAGCTCGCCTGTTAAAGGGAAGAAAATTTACAAGTCAAGGCTTCCGATAAGAAGATACGATCTTTATCGCGACACTCAGATCTCAGTAAAAATTTCCTCAAAACACAAACCCTAAAATAAACATGTCAAAAGGTGTGAGATCTTTGGGTAGCAGTGCGAATGTCTAATAATTCTACAGAGAGTTATGGTTTCAGTTATGAACGGGACGAATAATTATGGCTCCTTACAAGATAATATGTTGCGGGGGTTGTGAAAATGAATACAAAACGCAATGCCTTGCAAAGGGATTCCTGTCAAAAGACTTTCTGCCAGACCTGGTAATTAGGATTTTAATCTGAAATTAATTCAGGAAATGAAATGGATATCAAAAGAAGCAACCACATATTAAAATACGTCAGTTTTTAAATGAATATTCTGAGTTCAGCTAGTGTACAGCGGCGAAAAGGATCTAATAAGATGAAAAAAGTATGTAATAGGCCAATAACTATACCTACAAATTTCCTTGTATTGAAGAGTAACAGTAAAGTGTATACTTACTTCCGCAAATCTCATCATATTTAAAACTAACAAAAACGAAGGATCATCTATAGTCTGATAGCGTTTTCTCAGACATGACAGCTGCATCAGCTGATGGCTTCAGCTGCCCGATGGCGCGCGCATGCGCAGATATAGCGTGTCTATTAGAAGTAACAGAGGTGTCAAGCAATCGGTAATCTATTTATGTCAATATGGACTTTAATGCTTCTTCGTAAAGAATTGTGTCAAAATATAGAGTCTCATAATTTGAATAATGATTTACATAACACTCGGGTTTCTTAGAGAAAAAAAGCTAAAAGATTAGTGACAACATGGTGTGAAAGTGAATATGTCATATTTAACCGTAGTTTTGTTTGAAATCCTATGTTTAACTTTGAAGCATATGTCAAGTGTTTGAATAATTAATTAATATGATCAATGTCGTAGATTGTCATGAATTAAAAAAATTGTGATGTGACCACATTAAACTATATACATGTGCACTAAAAGAAGAAAACTACGCTAATGTTAATCTTTTAGAAAAAAAAAAGTATTGAATCATTGTTCAATTTTACACTAGTAAATTCTGTGTTTAAGTGGTTCACATGAAATAATGTTTAATAAGTTTCATTTGAGTTGTATCTGTTTAAATTTTGATTTACAGATTTTTGGCACATTTAAAAGCACTGGTAAATACCTTTATCTTGCAATATTGAGATTTGAAAGTAATAATGGGGTCATAAATGACTGCTGACCAGTAATGGTTCATCCTCTTAAATCAGATTCTATTGGAGAGATCGACATTTTAGCTTGCATTTTAATAAACTGCATATTAAATATTAATTTTATCTGTGGTGATTGATAACCAAGGAACGACTTCCGTCTGGCATTCCACTACACCATTTCTCGGACCCCAGACCACCGTGACGATGACTGGCTGTCTCATTGGTTCCTCCAGGTGGCGCTAGTGCAAAGTGCCAACCATTGCACATTATGATTCAAATGATCCACATGCATGCACCCGTTTTCATCACAGCGTGAGTTAGGGCTTGCATTGCACGAGAAGTAGTGTGTGACTGTCGTAAAATAGGCATTTATGAATATTACAGCAAGCATGTTAAACTGTCACCAGGCTCCTTGTCCACAACAAAACATTAAAGTGAATTTCCTTATGTACTTAAACATATCCCTGTTATATTAATATTTGACATCTAAGTCTAACAATGTATTGATAACTCGAACATAGTAAAGCGGGAAAAAAAATCTCTTCAGAATTAAACTTTATATGCATGAGGAATCATTGGCACCTGACTCAATTTCTCTGTAGTTTAGTGACTCGTGCCGTTGTCAGGATAACTTAAAGGACTACTTTGTCATAATCATACACATGAAACGTTCCGGTTCATATGCGATTATTCCACACCGAAATATACTAGTATTGACAGGCTTCAGAAGAGAGAAAAAAAGAAAGAAAATATATTTGATTATTTCTATTTCCTTTGTCTCCATTTTAATAACTGGCCCAATATATTATGTTTTAAGATATGCGGTGAGAACTCTCCACAAGAAGGAATGGCGAAGAGTCAACATTAAAACGTAACGGTACACCGGAGTGAATGATTTCTATCTAAGATAAAGGAATAATGGACATTCGTTGTGTCATTGGACCAGGGTAGGATGACTGGGGATGATATTTCACCAGAAAGACAGACACGGCCTGTCCCGACCGTAGATCTACGATCGGTGTCAGACATATAATGAAGACTCCTAGCATTTAAAGCAGCTCGTTCACAGATGATCGGTAGAAATTACAAAAAAAACAAAAAAAACAAAAAAAAAAAAAAACTACTCTCTCTCGTTCATATTGGTGAAGTCTTTGTTTCCTGACAAATAAACTCGGAAAGTGTAGGTCACATTAAATTCGTAAACGTAACTTCGGCGAAATCGGTTAAATTTAGAATACGATGTTTTCGAAGTACACGTTCCGCAACATGGCGTCTTCACCAGTTGAGGGTAACGATTTTGTAAGTTCATCTATGAAGTAAGCGCATGCGCGAAAAGTGAATGAATCTAAATATAGGTTTTATCAGTCGAAATATATTTTTAAATACCGTCTGTAACGGTTTGCCTGTAATGGGGAAATCTTCCTTTTTTTACGATCATGAATGTTTTTATTGCGTGACATTGCGTCTGTAGACGAGTATTGATAGTTATAATACACAGATACAAGTTAAAAATCAATTATTAGTCAATGAACATCTGTGAACGAGCTGCTTTTAACTCTTGTATACCCATGATCATCACATTTGTTTATCTATTTTCTCAAATAGTTTCCTTTTCACGAATTATAGCTCATTTTTTATACATTTACACACACACACACACACACACACACACACACACACACAGAGAAGATAATTATTATTCAATGCAGAGAAAAAAAAAGTGAACTTGAATCTGAAACGGAAAACCAATCGGTTTTTGTGAAGAATTATACGAAATGCATTTTCTAACAAATGACAAATGTATTCTGGTCATGCATAGGAAAAGGGGCGAAAGAAAATGTTTGATAAATCGCTTGTCTGCAGAAAGGCGATATTCCGCATACGTAAACCGAAGAAATATTAATATATTATTCTTGAAAACAC
Source organism: Solen grandis (assembly GCA_021229015.1). Classification (NCBI taxonomy): domain Eukaryota; kingdom Metazoa; phylum Mollusca; class Bivalvia; order Adapedonta; family Solenidae; genus Solen; species Solen grandis. The sequence goes on along the minus strand of CM037793.1, from coordinate 12,003,401 downwards.
GCACATAAAGACTCGTTTTACAGGTACAGAAAGAAGACAAATGATCTGTTCTTGTTTAAGACAGACTGTCATTATAACCGCATACATCACAGAGCGGTCGGATTGTTATAGCCAACAGGGCCTTCCGTGTCGTTCGCTTTGAGTTTAGAAACTTCAAAAGTCACCCATGATGTGGGACCAAAGTGACGGACGTGCCGTATGAGAAATTCCTATGATTACACCAATGTGTATCAGGGTGCTTCCGAATCGGTCGTCATGGAGATGAGATCACCCACCCAGGCGGTCACATTTGGTCATTCAGAAAAAATATCCTTTTCTTTAATCATGCAATATTGTGTCTCTAAGGGTAAGACTCCATGGACAAGTGGTGAAGTACCCTGTTTGAAAAGTAAGCGGCTTGGTGGCAATGAGTTAGTATAACAGCGACCTAGAAGTTTATGACATCCTGACTTATACTGTTCATTTACTATTTGTTTGTTTGTTGGGTTTAATGTCCCACCGACAGTATTTCAGTCACTTGGAGACGATGTCTACTTGAGACAGATATAGTGCTGCAACACTGCAGTATCACGCTTGGACATGTGGCATGATACCACACCCTGTCACATTATCCTGACACCGGGCCAACCAGTCCTGCAACTACCCTTATATGCTAAGCGCCAAGCAAGGGAGCTATAACAGTACCATTTTTTTACGACTTACGGTATGTCGCGGCCGGGGATCGAACCCACGACCTCCCGCTCCCGAGGCGGACTCTCTAACCACTCGGCCACCGGGGACGGTTTACTATTTGTTCTTGTAGACTGGCTATTTCGAATAATATTTTATGTATTATAGATAATTGCCAATTTTATCAAACCTGGAAGTGAAAAGACAATTTTTTTTTTATTTCTTTACAGTTATCACTTAAAATTCTTAAAGTCGCAAAAACGACCTAAGCCATTAGGATCTGAGATCAAGTGTTTTATTTTTTAAGAGACATTAGGCTTAACCATCTCAGGACTAAAACCAGCAGGTCGTTAGTTCTAGTCTGAGATGCCTCCCCACACTCTCGAAGAGAGTGCTTAAGCCAATATATTATTTGGACACACACGTGTTAGATATACCTGATTCAATATTGCGTCTGTAAATATATTTCAACTTTAACATATTGTCAGAACAAACGTGACTAATAAATATTTCGCCAAGAATCTAGTAAACTTAACAATGGACTAACAGAAACGTGTTACTTTCAACAATTGCGTTCAACTTAGGACACAAATATTTGATTCATTTCAAGACTGACTTTACGACTATGTGAATTCCTCCAGTAGACCATGCAGGATTGTTTGTGCCATAAGGAACAAGTATGTATTTATTATTAAGTCCATTTGATCTGTACCTCACAACGAATAAAAGCTAAAAATTGACGAAGACTGAAAAATAAATAAAAATAAAATAATAAATAAATAAATAAATAAATAAATAAATAACACAGATACTGTTATGCTTTCTTGTTTTCTTACTCGGATTTTCATTCCACCAACAATATTTCAGTCATTCGGAGACTTGACGTTATGTGAGACATATAAAGTTACCTAACTATGATATCACGCCCATAGACGAGCGACATGGTACCAAACCTAGACACGCTTTATCACGCCCATAGACGAACGACATGGTACCAAACCTAGACACGTTATATCACTCCAAAAGACGAGCGACATGGTACCAAACCTAGACACGTTATATCACTCCCATAGACGAGCGACATGGTACCAAACCTAGACACGTTATATCACGCCCAAAGACGAGCGACATGGTACCAAACCTAGACACGTTATATCACTCCCATAGACGAGCGACATGGTACCAAACCTAGACACGCTTTATCACGCCCATAGACGAACGACATGGTACCAAACCTAGACACGTTATATCACTCCAAAAGACGAGCGACATGGTACCAAACCTAGACACGTTATATCACTCCCATAGACGAGCGACATGGTACCAAACCTAGACACGTTATATCACGCCCATAGACGAGCGACATGGTACCAAACCTAGACACGTTATATCACTCCCATAGACGAGCGACATGGTACCAAACCTAGACACGTTATATCACTCCCATAGACGAGCGACATGGTACCAAACCTAGACACGTTATATCACGCCCATAGACGAGCGACATGTTACCAAACCTAGACACGTTATATTACGCCCATAGACGAGCGACATGGTACCAAACCTGACACTGGACCAAACGTCCTGGAGCAGCTTGTATGTGCTGAGTGCAAATCACAAGGGCGATGATTTTGACGTTTTGCGGCATGAAGATTCTAATCACTCTACTTGGGATCTGCATTTTAAGCTGTTTCAATTAATACTAATTATGATGGTCAAAATAAAAATTGAAAAAAAAAAGAGAAAAAAAGTGGTTATTTTGATTGTGTGTACCAGGTACAGCTTACCTTTATTTTTATAAAATAACATTTTTACTAATATTTAATCTATTTATGAGGCCCGTTGACTATTCTTTGATTTATTTCTACCGCAAAATATATAATTAGTTACTGACGCTCTGCTGCCAGCGCAATGTAACTTAATCACTGACATAGCCTTTGAAGTTTGCCAACGTTAATTAATGATACTTTGAAGCACGGAAACCGATACATTGCATTAAGTCTTGTTTGGTCAAGTGCAATGATCTACCTGCGTGGTCACCCGTTTTAATCTAATCCTATAATTAAAGCCTTCATAGCATCGGAAATAGCAGAATAGTTTCTAGCTGTTTATCTGCTCGGATTATAAATAGTGAATATAATTAATAATTCTGATTTGATAAAAACCTGTTCCATTTTTTTTTATTCATAATTTTTATTTTACTTGATTTTACCATACGTTTCCGGTGGTTGAACTGTTAGAGAACCGTTCCGTAATTGGGAGGTTGTAGGCTTGATACCCGATTGCTACATAACTAATTCTTTAAGAATAACACTGGTATATCACTCTTGCTTGGAAATAGTTCCAGGACTGATTGGTCCAGTGTGGGATAATGGAACGATTCACTATCGCAACAGTGACGCAGCAAAGAGGTCATGTAGAAATAGTGGCCGGGGTAAAAAAGTGACCGGGGTGGTGGTCCGTCATATAGAAATAATGACGGCGGGGGATGTAGAAATAGTAGTAACGGGGGGACATAGAAATAGCGGACGGGGTAGAAATAGTGACCGGGGTGGTGGTGGTGGTGTCCATGTAGAAAAAGGGACGGGGGATGTAGAAATAGTTGGGGGGATAGTGACGGGGGGGGGGAGAGTAAATGTAGAAATAGTGACGGGGTGGGGTGTGTGTGTGTAGAAATAGTAGTGACGGCGGGGGAGTGGTCAGGAAGAAATAGTGACGACGGGGAGTTAAACCTAAGCAAATAAATACCAACAATAAATAGTAAAACTGATGTTCATGAGAAAGCTGGTATCATTAATTTCATTACATTAAAATGCTGAGTACTTATCATATCATCACTGATGACCATCATCACAATTACGGCTCAGACATCGTTAATGAGCCATACAATAATAAGGGCACAAAACGATGACTTTAACAATTGTAACTTTCCACAAAAAAAAATCTACTTTAAAAGAGATCTTCGTCATGATGTTATTTATGTTCAAGCAATACGAGTATATTCACATCTTCTAATTAGCATTTAATGTATTATATTATAATGTGTCCAATATATAGTCAGAATACCAAATTAAATACCCATTAAACTTTCAATGTGTGGCAGAAACATTTAGATTGCAGCATATTCCCTGCCAATAAAACTTCACGCCAGTCGCGATTCCATCTCCGTGTTGCAATCAACAAGCCTAATGTTCCTCAATAGTTCCCCCACTCATTATCACGGTGATATCCGAGCAATGTAAGACAAAACAATTGAATTAAGCATATATACACATGTAACCGGTGTAGAATCGCATCTCGGTATGTCAGGCAGATCACCCGAGATTCGAAGAAAACTAAGTCCCTTGGTGGACAGACACGAATGATAAAGTGTTTAATTTCACTCTACTTACAAATTATATCAATTCAACCTCTGGTAGCTATGGTTCTCTGAATGCTAGAAATAGTAGAACTCAACAAAAGAACAAGACAGGTAACCCGAGACGAGACTACGAAGAACAAATTTGCTTCCAACTAGCATTTGTTTGTTGTGGTCATATTGTTGCACGTTTGCCGAGGATCAATTGCATTGCTCTCTTGCTCGACTTTCTTATCACCAGATAACGTATAAACTTAGTCCGGAATAACAGACATAGTGGGGGTTTCCAGTTCCGTATCGTTGGAAATTAATAATGGTCTACAATGAGTAATTATAGATTTACTTTTGTGCTGCATGCTTTTCAGCAACATTGCATGAACACCTTTTTTGTACCAACATGGATAAACCCATTCCACTCACATCCAGACGTAATTGTTTCTATGATTACAACACAGACCTTGGCATATTCTAGGCGAACGTGTTTATGATGGATCTTTTCATATTACAGCTAGCCATTTGTTTAACAAACTGCAAAATTACATTTTATTTATTGTCCAATTTTTGTTTCAAACATTCAAGACTTACAGAAAAACGTTTTTGAAGAAAAGAAGAAAATTCAATATAATTATGTATGCATTAAACGCTAATAACTCCCTTGTACTAAGATGGTATTACTTAATCTGTTTTATAAACAGAACATATTTTATTCAGACTTGTACAATGTACATTGTCTCAACACATAATGAAAAAAATAGATATTATATGCAACGGACAGACTGAATTAATGTAGCGAAAAGGCTTACATCAGAATAGTTTTTTCGAGTTCCGTGTAGGTACAAACACATTTCTACCGTTAGAAACGAATAAAGCCTACAAAGTTTAATGCTTATTTTATTTTTTTATTTTTTTTTATTTCGTTTGACTTATACAATATTGTAAATCTTCAATACATAATATATATTTTGACATACTTTAGACAGGAATAACAGAAGTACTGTTGTGCTGCATGCTTTTCAGCAACATTGCATGAACGCCTCGTTTGTACCCACTTGGATAAGAGTTCTGAATATCGTCTTTAAAATGCTTCAAAGTCACGGTGCACTGGTTGGTACCTCTACAACCCGGTCACCATGTGAACATGTCTAGGTATGCGATTCTGACCAGTACGCCATTATCGCTAAGAGAATTACATCGTTGTAAGTGTTTATCTAATCATCAAGCAATATATGCCAAAATAATAATAAAATATTATTAAACCTTTTTATTTATTTTTTTCAGATTCTCGAAATTTAAGATATTTATTCCTTATTTGATTTTTATTTTTATTTATTTATTTTTTTCATGATACTTTACAAGCCGCAAACACAAGTAACGAACAGACAACAATTATTAAAATTATATTTTGCGTCCATAATATACGCAATGTCAATTTATTTTACTGAAAAATAAACCATCTATGTTTCGATATTTCATAAAATAAACAGTTAACAGCAAATTAATAAGATCAATAATATTTTTTGTGTAATTTTGCATTTCCATACATATCTGAGATTAAGGAATAGTTCAATAAATAATGATGATTTTCAAAAGTTTTATATAAGTCATATACCAGTAGAAAATAAATGAGTGAAAAAAGCCTCGTGTCGAACTGTAAAGTCACCTTTTATGTAATTTTAAGCACCATTAACATTAACGTACAAACAAACTGTACATCGTGTTGAGTCTTGGTTCAGCTGTCATTTGTACGTGTAGTTTTCTAAAAAGCTGACTCACTTCTCATTTATATGCATACATCTGAAAACTTGAAACCAGACAGAATACCATAACATTCAATTTTCAAACTGCAGAAATAGCCCTATGTTCGCAATGCATCCAAAATTTTAATCTGTCATATTTTCTTAAAGCTTATCTAACAGTCCCGTCCAACCACATCGGGATAGAACACAATAGCCCGGTTTTAATTATACATTTAACTTAACTTCTCTGTAATCGGTCCCTGTCAACTTTTGACGATATAAAACGCTTATTAAATGCCGATTTCTTATTTTATGACAGCATTCCTACGCCTGATTTATTGCATTTATTTTTCATAAGTCGATTTTTTCCGATTATTAGATTTTGCTACCATCTGATCGGCTGAAAAAAGCCCATCCGACGACATATGGAGTGTCTATCATTAAACGCCAACAATGGTAAAATACTTATTGAAAATGCCAATTTAAGTTGAATAGATTAGTTTAAATTTCAATACACAATTCTGTAACGGACCAGATGTGGATTTCCAGTAGAATATTGATAGGGAACCAGGAACAGTGCGCCTGATCATTTAATAGGGAACTAGGAACAGTGTGCCTGATCATTTGATAGGGAACCAGGAACAATGCGTCTGATCCAGGAACAGTGCGCCTGATGAATTTGATGTTACAGGACCAGTCTCTGACTCATTTCTTTTTACATGTACCCGATGTCATTATCATTATTATTATTATTATTATTATCATCATGAGTTCTAGATAAAAGAATAATTTCGTATCAAATTAAAATTGAGAACAAAACGATTTTTATGAAGTTTTGGTGTGGGCCCGTATTTACTTGGGGTCGTTTTGACTGGAAACAAATAATTTTACTATTTTGGTAAAAAACGTAAAATTTTGATGCCAGATATTTTACTTTAAAGACGAGATGATATAAAGCTGACATTGCAATATTTTCATAAATAAAATGAACTCACTATTTTCACTATTTCAACACGGACATTCGTCTCTAATCAGTAATTAAAATATAAAAAAACGCAGTAATTCACTTCCTGGGAAGGGTCAAAGTGAACACTTGCTATACACGAGAAGAAAGG
>CM037793.1:11946423-11996423 GCA_021229015.1 Solen grandis | reverse complement strand
CTTTATTCATCTTCACACAGTATATTACAGGGCCATTGAAATTAGGACAAATACCCGCGGATTAATTTTCACAACATTGGCTCAAAGAATTCTTGTCCACAATTGATACTATTTAAGAAGTACAAATAATGTTATTGGACGAACAATGTTTGGTAATTATGTCACGCGGGTCATCTTCTAATTTCAAAAGAAGCATACTCTGTGCGTGTGTGAAGTAGATATCAAACCAATACTGTATATTAACAATCATTTATAAAAATGGTAAACATTTCAGTCTGTATAATGCCATGGCCTTACCACTGTATGTATGCTAAATACAGTCTGCTGTGGCTTTAATATTATCTATAATAGTGTTACTTGTAGGTTTTGCAAAGCAAAACATTGAATAACCAGTGACAATACTTTACAGAGTAACGTCCATTCTATTTCATATATCATTTCAAATATTTATTGCTATATCTGTTTACCTATTGATCCTTGAAAATGGTATACATACATATTTATTTTTATCAATAAGAGACTTGTGAAAAATAAAAAAAAATTATGAAAAGAAATATTTAGTATCAAACTTAATAAATAACGAATTATGAAATTATTTTTATTATGACGAACATTTCATTCAAACTGTATGATTTTATCGAAAGTAAAACCTATTCAATCAGATATTTTTTTAAAATAGAAACATTATTTTATAGTCTTAATATCTTTCAAAACAAATTAAATCATTAATATACACATTTCTATTTTAAGCAGATATATTAAAACAACAAATGTTAAATACACTTTGAATGATGATTGCAACTGTCTTGAAATCGCTAATTTCAAAATGGTTTGTAAGGTTTTAATTTCTTTAAATGTTTCATTTTAAATCTTAATGTTTGTTTCAATATGAGATGTATCCGCCTGTAATGTGGTAAATGACAAAATGACGATAACAATAACGTTTACAAAATATGCATCATGTTACATGAGTTAAATGAAATGTTCAGTTTTACCTAACAGAAAAATAAAGAAAATAATACCTATTAATATGTTTGTTTTTAATTGTTGACAAAATAAGCGATGGAAAATTGAGAGATTTATTTAAACAAAACAAAACATAACAACAAGAAAAAAAACAAAACAAAAAAACAACAAAAAACCACCACCAACAAAAAACATTATGGTCATAACAGAATTGTGAGACAGAAATATCTTAAATGATATATTTCATATATATTTCATATACCAATATACCACAATCAGCTGCACTACGTGTATTAGTAGTCCGTATACGTTTTATGTATATGTTTTATGATCACTGATGTATTTATTTACGTGTATGCTGTTTCTTTTGTATATGTAAAATGCTCTCCTATATTGGAGGAAATAAAGATATATTGTATTTCATATACCACAATCAGCTGCACTACATGTATTGTCACTATCATGCACTCAAAATTAATTTTGAAACATATTTAGTATTTTTTCCGGAATCTAATCTAAAATTAAATTTTATGTCACTGAAAATATATGATATCATACTTGGGAGCATTATGGACCAAATATTTGTGTTTTTAATAACTGTGATTCCATCCTCAAAGCAGCATGTGCCGGATGTATGAGAAGAAGGCCAGGGAAGCGGTGGGGTCCCAGGGTTGTTCCATGTGCCACATGCTACATTAACTATGCGTGCTTGAAGTGTCAAAGTTGTATTTTAAGCAGGAAGGAGAAGTCCACACAAAAGACATTCATCGGCTGAGTGAGCAAACGGGACATAACCAAATAGTTGATCTTCTTATCTCCGTACGTCGTTATGTAGAATTATTTCACCATGCCAAAATGGCCATTTGATTGTTTCCTTGCGTGCTAATCACTCCGCCATCTGATCAGATTACGAACTGCCGTTGAGGAGATCGGGTTTTAAGTTGTACCTCGGAAGGGCAAAGCCCGCGCTTTACAGACACCCACGGAGCCCCGATATTGGGCTTTGTAAAACTACTAAATAAGAAGTGGAAAACCGGGACACACGAGTGTTAAAACAATCCCAATAAATGTTAAATTACGTTGGGCGCCTCAAACCTTCGACAGTTATAACCCCATGTATTTTTCCCGCCATCAGTTGGGGGCGATTTTTAAAGAAGATAATAAGACTTTCTAATTACATTGATTGCTCACTTGTCCATGGCTGTCACAAATTTGTTATGAATACCATTGACTCATAATTTTGTAACTCTAACTCCCAACAATTTTTGGCTTACCTTGATGGCGGTGATACGATATCTGTTACTGAATCAAAACAGTGAATCATGGCTTACCATAAAGCCCTATGTCGACCAACTGCAGTTTTTGCTAGTTTTATATTATTTACATGTTTATTTTTTCGTATGATTTTATTAAAAATTATAATTGTAAAATATTATTGAAAATAAAAATGATTTCATGTGGAATGTAAATAAGTTTTTAAATGATTATTGCATGCTTATTTATGACTGTATTTCTACTATTAATACTGTTTTCTTCTATTGATATCGATATAAAATTATAGAAACGCTTGAAAAAAAAAGTCAATAAATTTTTATTGTCGTAATTATTTAATACTTCAAACTAGTCTTATCAAATATCCACCTGCATGTATAAATCGCCTCTAAATGTGATAACTGAAACGGCAATCTTCCGAGGGGCCTGAGTAGTTTTGTCAGTGACGGAAGATACCAAAACAATTTCCTATAGACCCGATACAGAGTTGACCGTATGCCATTAATTATTTGATATATGGGTTAAAGACATATTGCTGTAATTTTAAAATTAATATTATCGTCATTGCAGCCGCTGTCACAGATTCAATCAACTATTTCTGTAAAACGGCAGATGAAGTAGATAAAACCATTCTAACTACTCATGTCAAACCTAACGTTTTATTTCTGTGAAAAGAGTCGAACGATGAATGTGATTTTATACTTAGTGCTATTTACTCGTCTATCACAAGGTTTTATCTAAAATTCTATAAGTAATAATTGAGCGTTACGCTAAGTCCATACACGACCGGGAAGCCTTTTTGTGCAGAACCGCTAGAGATGTTATCGCAGCTATAAAAGATTCAAGATGCATTCACGATCTAAACGTGTTATAGCTCCCCAAGCTCCGTGTGAATTAATAGTCATTACTTTCTATTCTTCTTCCTATTCGATCAAGATGAATAATTTAGCTATCTCGCTAACTGACGCCGTCGCTACATATCCTGCCTTGCCGCTGCGCTGATACCTGGAATGGCACGAGATGTCCGTGCAGGCAGCGTGTCAATATTTTCTTGTCCAATACAAACATTAAGCTGATGTCAGGAACACATTAACGGTACCACCATTAGGCAACATGATTAATGTTATAAGACAGACATTCATGTGGACTGACTGTAGTTGTGAAATCATAAATATATCTGCTTTCCAGAATATATATTCGAGCATATTTTGTTTTAAAAATAGTTGATTAGATTTTTTTTTCTAATTATAAACATAGACCTAGGAGAGGCTTTGAGTATTTAGCAATATTACAATTATGCCATCTGATGCATTCCTAAGATAGTGAATGTATCTGTAATATGGACGTAGGTGAACATTTTGTAATGTTGGGTGCAAAAAATAAGCCACTACTAAAACCACGATGCTGTAGTACTCATGACTTGGCTGCCTAGTTAACTATCCAATGAAAATAAAATAGAATTATCATAAAAAACCTTGAAATAATCATAAACATTGCACAAAAAATCCTTAAATAATCATAACATGCAAAAAAAAAAAAAAAAAAAAAAAAAAAACACGGTCAAAAATAGCGGGTAAGACGGATTTGCAAATCTTGACGGGTCAACTTTTACGTCACACACTTCAGTATTCATACATATGTAAATCGTTGACCTCTTTTCGCGGAAATGTAGCCAAGCCAAAACACTTTCAGCATCAGCACAATTTCTTGTATGACAGCATTCCATTGGTTCCATTCCGCCGCCTCGTATTGGATATGAACAACAACCAGTTTAATGTTAATTACTTTCTTAGGAGCTGATGCTTAGACATCCTTCATTATTTAATTGTATTTGCTTTATATCATTTACTTTTTTTTCAAATCGTGTCATAAGTATACCGGTTTGTTGCCCAATCGTCTGTGGGATAAAACATCGGTTTTTAGTTCTTAACAATGCTACTCATAACATAGATAAATCTTCCCATACACAAGAAGTAAATATTTAATAACAGAAAATAATGTTGTACATATTTCATCATCTCAACACATAATGGAAAAATAAATCGTTACGTCGACATAGAAACAACTGGCAAAAAGAAGGAGCATATGAAAAGATAATAATTTGCCTATGATATTAAGATAGGTGGCTGGACAACATTACAAACAACAGTATTAAGTGTATAATTTCTGCTTATCTTGCGAGTTTAACAGCTACTAATGCCTATGATCAAATGACCGACAGAGATGGTATTTATTTATATATTTTCTTCTTAATTCAACATATTCGGAAGTCATCAGGGTTTTCAATGTATTTATTATTACACATTTAGCAAAACCTCTTTCTAGCGTATCTTCTCTGATAACATTACACCTTTTATTTTGATATTTTTAGCCCGTATCTGTCACGGAGCGGGCGGGTATATAGGCCCTAGAGTGACCCGCGCTCTCTAGGAGACATGGTCATTATTTATGAAAATAGCTTTGCGTAACCTTAGATTGTTCAAGATTTCTATCAGTAATTATAAGTTTGAGATTAAGATTTCGAGCAGCTCTCTTTGATCTAGTACCTACGAAATTTTAAGCATAATTCATCAAATTGTCACAAATGGCAATCCCGCCCAGGTGACGTGTCAAATTTAGTTGCAGAGGGGTAGATTTCGTTATTATATCTTGAATTGTTGCCACAGCAACGATTTTTCAAGTTTGAAAACTCCTGACGCCCTCGGATTACATTCCAGACTGGTAATTATTGTGAAGCAAATGATGATTTACAGGAGTCAGCTAAGTGTATGCGAATACCGTTAGCAAACAAGTTTCCATTACGTTTCAAAATTGACCCTCGGACTGGTCAGCTTAAATTCTAGCAGCTGTCAACTTCGAGACTGGTTATTACAAATTAATAGCCAAAAGCGCCGCAAAATTGTCCAGTCTACAGACACGTCTAAAGTATGTCGCTGCTGGAAGATTTACCACCGGAAGTTGTCGGGAGATGGTCGATAAGGAAATTTATGGATGTTTGAATTTTACTGCGAAATGATATCAACCAGATATGGTGAATGGACCAAAAGGGGGAGTATTTCATAATGTTTGGTCACTTTTTTCCTAATTTCAAGTTGGCAACATCGACTCTATCAAATATATCGCACGATCATTTCGGGCGATAACTGAAAGTTAATCACTACCCGTCAGTACATTTAGATCTCAGATATGCTTAAAAAGGAGGTCAGTCGCATCACTTTCATTTAAATATACATTAGTTTTAATACTTCACGGTAATGTGTGCGAAAGTAGATATTTCGACGAAAATTAACACTTTTAAAAACCTTCCAACAGCGTATTAGATGGAAATTTGCAAGCAGCGAAAACGCTGACAAAATATATTTAAATAGAGACAAATTTGCATTCGCAAAAGATAAAAAAAATAAAGCGTTATTTTAACGTCATCTTTGAGATGATGATTTTTAAGTAAATATTTAAAACGAGACTGCTTTGTCAAAAATCAAGACTACAAAGTATTCAGGTTCTGGAGAAGAAACAAATCAGTGAGAACCAAACAGAGACAGAGAGAGAGAGAGAGAGAGAAACAATGCGTGAATATGGTTAATGTGGCTTTTACGCATAGTCTTGCACACCTTTAAATCAATATTATGGATTTACTGACGTGTTCAAGATCTGAGGAAGAAAATAAACAAATGTTGATACGTGCTTAGAAAAATAAACAGCAACACCTAAGGAGAATCTGTGTGAATATTTGTGCATTCAACACTGATATAGGTTAAAGGGAGATAAACCAGAAAAACCAGGTAAACAAAAAGTGTGTCTTTCTTCTGTCAGAGCGTATTAGACCTCCGTATATTGTTACAGCCGCCTGTATGTATCCGCATCATCAACCGTGATTAAAGGTCGGTTACATGCTTGTTAAACATCTATATAATCGAAATAAACACCACTATAGCACTCGACTAAACCATTGAATACCGAGTATAAAATCCTACTATACAACGACAGTCAAGGCTGGTGAGGGAAATCAAAGTATGAATGGCCAACGGTGAATTACCTTCCTTCCAAAGAAACAACAATGAGCTATTCTTGAGAGTGGTAAAAGAGCGTCAAACCGGAGCATAAACAATACGAAACCATCCACATTTCTTAATGACGAATGAAACTCTATATGAAGCTTAAATACAATAAAAGTCAACAGAAAACGCGTGGCCATTGTACGCTCGTGGCTTTTTTTCTCTCGCAGCAACACATGTATGAATAGAAAACAGAAAACATGCAATATATCACACGAACAAGGCCCTTACGACCGGGTTGATGGGCCTTTTGCGAGATTTTTTACAATAACGGTGGTTTTGACACAAGTGTAGGTTTTTCATCTATACTTCCAATCAGTGCTTAATTTATGTACATAAGCCCTTTACAGTCTAATTAATAGCTGGTTAATTATATGCTTGCTCATATATAGTTTCTCCTGCTTTGAATTACTTTAGAGACGACAGGAATCAAACAATTTCCCTTTTTATGGTTGATTTTCTCTCCATGGAATTGAAATGACATTAAATGTACTTTTATATCCGGTTGAGGATTTAATTAATTACCAGCCCGAGTGGAAGACCGCACTGTCAGCCTAAATATGAAATGATTAGACCAGATTTGATGAGCAGCAATCATGTATCAATCCTACCTCGTTTCCTGGCCAGCTGCACATACATTTATCTGAAAATGCAATGAGTGCTTGTAGAACATATACTGCATCAGTGAATAGGGGCAATACTACAACGGCAATTCTGCAGACAAATACAATTAAATAATCATAATAATAGTAATAATAATATCTTTAATTTTAAAGGATAACATATTTGGCAATGTCATTCTTCCACGTGGTCCTCTTAATAATAAAATAACACAATTTGTAGGTATTAAAAGTGTAAAAAAACACTAACAATGTACAATGTATTTATATTTAAGGAATAGAAGAAATGCTAGTAGAATGATTCAAACATGAACTTCATATACATGGATTTCGAACAATATCCGAATTCAAAAATATTTTTGCAGCAAACAAGTTAGACTGTTCCCCTCACACTGAACTTAATCAAGATAGAAAGCAGTGCACATACAGATATATTTGATATACAGAGATATCTGTTGTATTATTAGTATATTATCTATACTATATTTAATTTCTTTTTGTCCTATGATCAAATATTTGTGAATGTAATGCGCGCTGTGTAGCACACAGTTCATCCTCATATAGTTTTCTATGCATATACTTTTTTGTTTCTTTAACCTATACTCTCTCTCTCTCTCTCTCTCTCTTGTAAATAGTTGTTGGAAATCATATCATGTTTGTTCAAATATATTACATTGGATCATATAACAAGAAACATATATATGTTTACGTTTCTGAATAAAATATATGAATCTGAAAAAAAAGAAGAAGAAGATGTTTTCAAATATCTAAGTCGCTTCCTGCGCTTGTGTGAGGGGAGAGAATCCCTAATGGTTGCTAAACATGCGAGGCAATGACATGCATGGGCTGCGGTTTTTAACAAGACGTCATTATTTGATCATAAATTGGATACGCTCTACAATTGGTGCAATCTTGATTTCTCATCGGCATATTTCTTTCCGATAATTTGTACATAACCGGCTTTGTATTATTTTAAGATGTCGTTAAGACATAAATAATTACAAGTAAAAAACTACAATAATCGGGTTACAGCAATGAAAACTCCATCAAATGGTTTGTACTTTCATAGGTCGACGGGTCACTCCTAATTTAAGTTAAAAATGAAAACCAATCAAATTCAAAAATTGAAATAAAAATCTCATCCCGAATAAATAATATAATCACCGTAGTAGGAAATAATACCGCGTCCTTAAGGTTTTATATTGCTATGACATAGTCAACCTCTATTTAGGGAATGCACAATACATCCTTTGTGCCACAATAAAATCCTACAATTTTCCTTTACAAATACAGCCATAATTAATATGTCAAAATATCTAAATATCGTCTTAAGACTACTTGAGGAATTGAAAATGGGTAGTTTACGGGTAAAATTATTACCCTACGAAAATACACCCCAATGACATAGTCAAAACGACGAAGTTCTCAGGGTTCAACCCCCAGACCTTATCATAAAGCAAGATGTATTCAGATTTCTCTATTCAATGTAAGACACTTTGAGTAATAATTGAGAACTCTTTTCATACAAATTTCATATTTTTAAATTGCCGTTTGTTTGCTGGTAGCTTTTAGATGGAGTGTTAGTTCGAATGAAAAGCCACTTATATAAAGTATGGGTAAATAACGGTTATAGAAAATGAATAGACTCATGTTTACACAGTACAGTTCTATAGACCGATCAAAATGTTTCTACTAAAACAAATAGTGCTCTCTCGGCAGGTGGAACTTGCCACTGAATCACTTCTGTAATTGTCAAACATGAATCAATGGCAGAGTTTGTGGCGTCCTATTCAAACTCAGTCATCCGTGAAGCGGATGGCGCGGTACCTGCAGAAATGAAAGAACAGTCCAATGTTGAAGAACAAAAGTCTCATTTTGTTGACAATATTTTCTCGTGGGGAAACATAACCGTGCGCGCCTCTTCTAAGAACAGAATTTTTTGCAGGCCACAGTCGCCCATCTTAACTCCTCATATCAAGCTTTACCGCCAAAAAATGTTTTAAACTTGAAAAAAATATTCCAACTGCTTGACGACTGTAAACATGATTTGGAGTCTAACTTTTCCTGAGTCAGTAGCTATGTATTCCAGAGTTATCTAGGACTACGATTGAGAAGTTCATACAATTTCTTTGACCGAAGCTCAATACGAAATCAATCAATTGCCTTTAATAATTCTATGAACATCCTCAGGTAGTCAGTCTTCTTTTGAGTCGCTCTGCTTATACCAAGATTCAGACCATTTAACGAAAGGTTTCAGCAACCTTCTCAACGAATCGCTCAAACAGGTAAACGTTTTCTCGTCCAATATCAACTCTGTCATCTGGAGCGGTCTCATTGTTCTCGGACCATTTTCTTTAATCTATCAAATGAAATTTGGAGTTTTCCCAATAACAAGAGTTTATTTAAGTTCAACGGGGAGAACTATGGAGCTCAAAGGGTGAACCAACATGTTGTGTTATTATTAGAAAAGCAGAGTAAAGGAGGAACTGACCGAGAAGTTCATATTTCACGGTGTCAAAACCGATCAAAAGGTCTTCTTGTAGGATTATATTAATTCACCAGAAAATGACTTTGTATTGTAAATAGAAAAACAATAAATAGACGAGCAGGAATATAGAGTTAGTGCATGCATGGGATGGATACGTTCATAATTACGTCAACACTTTCAATGTATATATGAATATATAACACCTTTATATATGATAATTACGTCATAATTACGTCATAATTACGTCATAATTACGTCAACACTTTCAATGTATATATGAATATATAACACCTCTATATATGAATATACTTCATTTTTATTTCACCTTTTTCATCCAGTCAGATTTGCAATCCGACATGCACAAGACACATAGATGGTTATAGTTGATGGGTGACAGTGTGCAAACACATAAAATAAACACACCTGCAATCCTTCAAGTTATTGCATGCTGCAAAGACATCATAAAATGTTTAAAGCTTAAAAACTTTGTTTGATAGTTTGATTTTTGTCTTGATCTCAAACGTGATGACACCCAGTCAAGACCAGCATGGAGGTGAAACATCCTTAGCTAATGCAGACCACTGCGATGTACAATGCTAAAGAAACCACCAAGTCAATAAAGTTTGCTGTTACAACCGTTTCAGTATGGCAGACGACTGAAAAACCCGAGGTAATCACCAGAAAGAAAAAAAAATTTACCCGCCATAAATTTGATCTTCTCGCATATATATTTACGGTTGACCGGTCATGTCATACCAACAGAACTCGGACCTCTCGCTTGGCCCGGCATAATCCCTCTAGATGCTGCAAAGCCAGGAAATTACTGCTCTGAAGCCCTCCCACTGGGGAAAAGAAATCGGCGGTAATTGAAAATACACGGAGATGTAAATATAAAAAAAATCGTTTTCCATTTCAGAATCGGTAACGGCTTGCAAATGTAAAGACAGCAAAGAGGCCTAGCATGTGGGAAGTTGAGGACCTGCACGAGGATTATGTCTTGGATAGAGTTCTAGTCCCCCACCCAGACACACACTATTGATGCATGAACGTATTTCTGATTTTTTTTCCTCGTAGGCTTAATGTTTAATTTTTTTTCAATCCTCAATATTTTAGGGACACGTCAAAGTAAAGAGTTGTTTCAAAGTAATATTGCACCGAACATGTTATTTACACATCCATACACATGCACGTGCACGTCACTTTAATGACCCACTATTTGATAGGCACCTTTCATCTCTTCAGAAATCGCATATGAAGATTGTTTTTGTACTAAAGTTTATGTTTTATATCTTGACATTATTTGTAAACTTCACATGGAAGAACATATCGTCTTAACAGTGTGCAACAGAACCTTAAGGTATTAAATCTGTAATTGTTACCTTTCACGACCATAAACATATTTATTCCATACTAAAGAACACCATTTGATCAATTTACGTGCATAATAAATAATTTTCAACCGCAAAATAAGGATGCTTTAGCATTTTTGCAATTTCACTCCTATCGACAAAATTATTGAAACGCCATATATACTTTCTTAGTTTTTCTATATAGATTAAAGATATCCATTGTTTTTTTTTGTTTTTTTTTTGTTGTTGTTTTTTTTAACAAGAGAGAAATTAACTTTCTCATCAATTTCTAGTCTTAGGAAGTGTTTTCATCTAAGAAGGTTGATATTGATACTGTACTGTTTATTTCAGATATACATGTATTGCATGTTATGTATTCTTTATATTATACACTACTGTGTACATGACGATAAGCCTGTAATGCTTAAGTGAAAAATATCTGTTCTAATATCATAATCTGCATTGTCCATGTGTGTCCGTACATGTTCCCGAGAACCATTCGCATGGCCGCCCAAGCCGAAGGAAGGAACGGAGAAGATTGTCCCACGCGGCCTTCCCCCCCTCGCCCAGTCAATTATGAAATGTGCCGCACTCTGGCAACCTCTACCTATAGAAATCTCTCCCATCACGGCAGGTTGAGATGAAAATTATTAGAAAATATGTTGCTGTGACTGCGAACTAGATTTTTACTAATCAATATTAATATTCAATTAACTTGTTATCACCAGCTGAACGGTTTAATAGTTTCCTTGTCAATTAACGGGTGAACTTAAAACACGCTGCCTATTTATGCCTTGACTTTTTTCTGTCTTCATTCTGTACCATATGTTTAAAATGAATGGTGATCATAATTACGTCTTTAATTAGATTTGCTTGTTTTTCATATGATCCGTAATCAGGTACCTATAGCACATATACATATAAGCATATATAGATAACATATTTTATGCTTAGGAAAGAGCGAGGTTGGCTTCCTAAACCTGGATAAAACACCCCAGTTGGTCCTTTTACCGGCTGACCGTTCTAAAGCGGTAATTGTTGGATTTTCCTTTCTTTTGAAATGTCCTGTCTCCATGATTCTTTGCTAATTTTATCTTAAATTTGCTTAAGCGCACACGCCTATGTACTAGATATGAATCTTTTAAGTATAAAATAATGAAACATAATATAATACATCTGGGATGTACAAATGTACATTTACTTGTATATTTTACTATCTACCTTAGATGAAAATTCTCATTTTCAATTTGCATTTTATTTTCTTTAAGATCATATTTTTTTTATTATTATATTACTAACATAAACAAAATGAGAATTTATGTTGTCGTATTGCATCATTTAAGTCCTTTATTTTTGCATGACAAAAAAAAAAAAAAAAAAAAATCAGCAAAATACGGTGTGTGTGTTCTAGACATTGCTGATTATTGGTCTGTTTCCTAGTGACGCTTCATTTATTGGAAGCACAGACGCTACCAGAAACCAAGCGTTCCCGTGATCATGATTGGTCCACAGACCACTGGTTTCTCATTGTTTCCAATTAAATTGCAGCAACAGGAAAGTAAGTATCCTCCTTTGGGAAATTATTCGAAGGAACCTTGGGTTTCTCGACCTACGGCCTATTCAGTTGGTGAGATGATGAATGTACTAAGCAGGGTAACGCGTATATTGCAGGAAATATATACCAAAATGTAAACATGTAGTTTTATAATCTGGGGTAAATAAAAAAGGTAGTGATATGGCGGTATTAAAACTATTATATTACAGTAAAAGAAACTATTTAATTTAAAAAGACTTATGTATAAATAATAATAGTATAGGTAATCTAAAATGATTAAAATATTGCCTTGTATTGTATTGCTCCTTCTTCGTATCCTTCATCATCAATATTAATAACAGTACAAAGGCCTGGGTCGAATTCCACCAGCAATTCTTACCGCGAAGTAATACTTACATATTAAGGTAAATGTCATAATTCTTATTTCTCTGATTAAATACCCAAATATTCATTTTTCAAGAAATATTGTCAGCTATTAAGGTAGTAATTGATTTCAGGCTAGTCAATGCTTGAATATTTCATAAATTAAGAAGGGTTTTTTAATTCTTGTTAAATTATTTAAAATTTAATAATAACCGAATAATAAAACGATTATTTTATCTTAAGAAAATATTTATGATATATCTGCATTTCAATTTCTAAAATATCGATTTCATTTTATCTTGACATCTAATAATACTGCAACGTTCCTATGGCAACTAAATTTAAAATGTGCTGTATAGCATGCTGTACATATTCAATCTTACTGCTTATATAAAATGTGCGAAAAGAAAGGCGATGTGTATAGCGCAAACTCTGTCATGCTTTATGTAACTGTTGCAAAAATAAACAGTAGAGAGTAAATAATTCCTGATCATCCCTGTACAAACATAATCATAACTAGGCCGTGTTTGTATTCAGGTTCAGGGCATACTAAATAGTTTGAAATTAGCAATGTCCGTTCAATTATTTCGCACATAACAATTCTATTTATATGCACTTTTCGTGTTCTGTTGAAACTATCATAATAGACGTGCTTTCATACACAGGGCACTCACTTTGTTATTAATTAGTAAATAAGTACACAAACAGACGGACGGACATGTAGTGAGCTTATAGTGACCTTTTCTAGTTTGTTTTAAGTATATATAATTATGTGTGTATTTTTAACCATCCATATTTTCCTGATGCATAACACGATAATCGTGACACATACTCAAAGTACGTATCACTGCTATATATCCATGCCCCGTATAAAAGAATGTAAACGTTGTAAGATGACATATCCTCCACATATGAAGAGCTGAATTCATAATGTTTGACATGTTTATACATGCTTAGATCGGCTCAGTCAAGACCCATATTTGCATCATACAGGAACGTTTTTTCATGAATTAAAATGACATTTGCACATAAAATATGCTCAAGAAAAATATATATAACATTACATTTCTTTCATATTTTGTTATAATGACAATATTAACTGAGGCAGTAAGGTGGCTGTAATATCGAGTGTCATTAATAAACGTGTTCATGTTGTATATTAATGCAATATAAACAAGCCTTTGACAACTGTTGCTCATACTCTTTTGACCAGAAAAATCGGATACTCATTTCGTGTAAAATACAACACCACAACAGCATTTATTGTTACTTGTTTAATCAGTATTTTTAGAATCAAAACAAGTGATCAAAAATCTGTTAAGTGTGTTAGAAACTGATTCATGCTTTCATCGTTCTACAATAGAATTGCACATATTTCTAAATGACTATAGTTATTAGGCAGGGATACCCGAGGAGAGTGACAACGGTGATAATGATTAAGTGAGGGTAACTGGAATCAAACCAGTGGCGCTAGAATGGCCATTTTATTTCTGATCAATGTTGCTGGTCCTATTATGATAGACTAGTGGTCAGTACAAGTGACCAGGCGGCCATCAGTTGACAGGAAAATCAATGGTCTGAGTGACATCATTCTATCTGGAAGAGTGTCTAAAGATTATATCCGGGGGACGAGGGATACAAGGGAAGACTTGAATTAAAAATTTATCTTTTTTAAAATGTCATTGTCGACAGAATAAGGCATGGGGAAGGTATTGTGATATAGTAGTTGCCGAAATAACTTAGGGCCATACGCATATAACTAACGTCTTTTCAGAATGTTGCCACAGAATTTGATACAATTGTCTAAATAAAAATTCGATTAAATGAAATTCAAGATGCAATGTATGAAAAATTTAACAAATAAATAAATAAATAAATAAATAAATAGATAAGGAAGAGAGAAATAAACACCGGAAAACTAAAAATGATAAAAAAAAATGCTTATCTAATTTAGGCTCAAAAAAGTGAACTATTAATAGCCCACTTTGTTATTACATTTTACAGCTGATCACATGTATCATCACCATTATATTTTCTTTTTCACTACTATTTGATTTCACCTTCATCATTAAACTTCATCATTAAATGTTATCACCATTAGAATATTTTATCATCATTACATTTTATCTCCACAATAACAAATTACATCATTCTAAAATTTCCAATTAATTTCATTTTTACATCATCATCATCATTTCATTCAATCATCATCATTACATTTTTTCATCATCGAATTTATCACCATCACTTATTTCTATCATCATAATTACAGTTGTTTTTTATTATCTCTGGTGGCATAATTCCGCCATAGCTATGTCATTTTTTTTCTGAAAATTGTCACATTTCAGTTATTATTTGGACACTCTCAAGTTATTCACTTATTTATCTTAATAGGACAAAACTGTTTGTTAATACTTCCTACTGCCAACCACATAGTCATTTAGGTTACCTGGATATCATGTTTTTTTCAAAATACTTATGTGAAAAAAAAAAACTTGTTATCCACATAATTTAAGCAGTTATTTCAATCAATACATGGTTGGCAGTTGTGGGCACTAGCATGTTCAGATACCTAAGAGGATAACACGAACATTTTCTACTTGCCAGATACTAACTGAATATGTGGGTTTTTTTTGGTTTTTTTGTTTTGTTTTGTTTTTAGAAAAGTTTCGACATAGCTACGTGGGTAAATGGCTAGCATAATTATTATTAAATTTTATTATCACTATTTTATCATAATTCTTATAACTAATCATAATTATTATATTTTATGATTATTTTATTTCATCAGCACAACTACATACAATGTATATAAATCAGGATGGATAATTATATATTTAGATGAGTATTGTTATGCCAGTTACATGCAGCAGCCTTGTACAGGGTTGTCCTACTGACATCTCAATTTATTATAAACATCAAAGCTTAACAAGAATAACTTCACCATCATAACCTTATTATTATTATCATTACAATGCCCAAAGTATGGAAACATTTTACCGACAATAAAAAGGTAACTCTCATTGACGAAGCTTACTTCTTTTGCATGATTAATAAATTATTTATTTTTTGTTAAAAAAATCAGTTTTCTGCAATCTTTTGCCTTGTTTTGATTGCAAAAAGTGCGTAATATATGAATGATTCAATATATGCTAATGAAAAATACCAACCAAGGGTCGCCCATGGTCTTTAAAATGTGTGACAAGTACTGCCGGACAATAACTTATAGCTGCTGGAGGTGACGTGATTGTATCTTTGATCGGTATTAATCCTTGTGAAACCTAGGTTCTGAAACAACACCGAGCCGGGCCCAGATTCCTCTGACAGGAGGGACCTGACAACCCTGCCATTACCAATATTCAAGATATCTGCGGACTGAACTTTCAAACCGGAAGTAAAAGATGGATCGTTTACGTCGGGGTCCACTTTCATTTCCGGTGACAGAATCTACTTTTCTTTTGAAGATCCGAATAGAGCCGTCCGATTAGAAGGGAATTAGGTTCAACTGTGATAATTAATCGGCGACTCTGTTCGAATTGGGAATTGATCGAAATGATCTAGACGAAACAAGTACAAATACATTACCCCCGCAGATTCTGATGGGGCGTTTAGAATGATTATTCCGAGAAACATGCAATGTGCGTTGAGAAATGAAATTGGCAAGGCCGACATTTAAGTACAATTATTGAATGCATGTTGAAAATATGGTAAAACCGTCAGTAACGCACGGTGGTTACATGTGTTACAAGCAAATCAAAATGCAGGTCAATTATTTTCGATGTAAAAAATAAAATAAAAAAATCAAATCTGACAAAAATTGTTATTGCAATATGCTAGCGCCACCGTGCACTTAGCGCTGCGGATTGCGTGCGCTATTTTCATCTCGCCGGAATTTATATCAGCAGGAGATTAACGGTCCAGAGGAAGTGGAATGTATCATTGCGCGGTGGACCACCCAAATCAGCACAAAGTTGCTTCACATATACTGCAGTCTTGTAGTAGCAAATGCACTTAGAAAAAAAATGCTTTATATTTTTGCTGAAACTATATGACTAGCTACATCAGTACTTCGCAGTAATACCCTATTCAAGACGCACGGGTAAACAAAACGAATGCATTCCTACCACCTCCATGTATTATCCCGAACAGTTCTTGTAAAATTATGCATGATGTCAATGTTCGCGAGATTTATGTAGAAATCCCACCCCCTCCCCGATAATGTTGTGACCGGCGTGGTTGACACGTTGTCATAGTAACGTAAATCATGAAATGAACCTTCTCACGTTGATGGAGACTACGCCTAGGCCACAGGTGTGAACGACTAGCGATGATTTGTAGCTGATCTTCGTGTACAACAACCATCATGTATACACACTATGGATTGGATTTTCTTAGAAACATTTAATTGTTTAGTTAGTTACTTAGTTATATTAATTCATTTTTGGACATAATCTATTTATTTTAGATTTTCATTCTTTGATTAATTTTACACACCAATACCATCCATGTTAATGCCATTTCTACCTGTTTCTATGCACTAATTAAATCTAGGTGTCTATACATGCATGTATATACACCTGTTTTTACCTCACTTCTTCCAATATTTATGTATTTTGCAGTTAAACATTTAATACATTTTGTGTTTTTGATTACCACATTCTAGTTTATCTAAAACATAAAATAAATAATCTCTGACTTAGCCATTAAATATAATAGTGACCATCGAGCACCGTATATATACCGCACAAGTTATTCCTATAGTATCATATATGTCATAAAATGACATTACTTTATCGTAACAATATTCATTTTCATCTATAAATTGTTGCTGTTTATGCAAAATATTCGTTTTCTTCCCTTTCATAAAACATCATGATCTTTTTAAGACACTGATCTAAATATTATAAATAATCAGTATCAAAATTAACAACAGCAACAACAACATATTTAGATAACATGAAGTTTTGTATCATTACATAAGTATCATTATCTGTATCGTGATCTCAACAGTTATCTGTATCTTTTTAATAATACCATTATTTGAATTGTAATCTGTACCTTTATCTTTACCAGCATCATTACCTGTATCGTTATATTTATCATTATGTTTGCCATTATGTATTTTAATCAGTACCACTACCTATACAATTTTATCATATGACATTTTGTTCAAACAGCTGTTTCCGGTTTCGTATAACCATCACATATTTTTTATATTTAACACAATACATATAACTTTAAGGCCGAATTGCATCACTCCGCGTCAAATGCGTGTATTCTATATATATGCATAGTGCATTGATCTCGAACAGCTGGATTAAATTTGATGCAACTTTTTTCATATGGTGTTGAAAATGTTTGAAAAATACACACGTTAAATTGTAATATTCAATTATTATTTGAAACTTTTTTCTTGGTGTTTCTGATCACTCAGTTCTTTTCTGGAGAGGACCTGTATTTAAAATACGACAATAAATAACCGATTTATTGTTTATAGAGTTACGATGCAGCAGGCACCCTTGATAATACCAGTGTAATAAGGTCATATAACGCCCCATTCACTTGCAATCGACACACTCGCACGCGCACACACGCAGGCACGCACACACAGACAGAGTCTTGTATTCTTATCTTAGCGAAGTATTCCATGTATGACTCACGCCTCACTATAACGGTTTGTACTTCGGTTTGTATATGCAAAATGGTTTCATACCGAGGTAAATTTTCTGAGGTATACGTTTTATACCTCGGAATGAAATCAAACTTTACAACTTATCATTATTTCAATCTCAAAACCAAATAAAATAATATTAACACCAAACCTATCTCTATCCCTAACCCAAACCCTTACCCTTACCTAAATACTGGAAAAGACGAACCGGTGTACGAATTTTATACCTTTAGACATATTGTTTACAAACCCATGTCATGCATTACCCAATATAAGCAGCATGAATACTGCCGGTATACAACCATGGTTTCAGTGTAGTGTATGGCAATTTTTGATCACGTTTCGATGAATAAATATTTCTATGGCATGAAACAAATGTGACAGTACCGAATCTCCAGATTTTTTTTTAAATACATGTACACACACTATATACAAAAGAGAGGAATGACAATTCGCTATACTGTCATTCAATACATTGAGGCACTGTCTATAAACAACAAACTTTAAATCATTGTTGGACAAATTACGGTAAATAAAATAACATGTTATCTTGCATTCTCGTATTATGACGTCATATGGGACTAAGATTACACGAACATTTACACGCGGCGCCCGTACTATTCATTTGCCCTGATAAATGAGCGAGGTGGAAACTAATCAAACAATTTCGGTAATTTAGCAATATTAATGTAAAATTGAACGTTAGTAAAAATGGTATATTGATGACAACATTCACGAAAATTATTAGTATGTTAAGAAAACATTAATCGGGAAAAACATCTCTGATATTAATTTAACAAGGCGGATTTTTGACACTTCATGAAATATGATAAATGTATGGTTACAAATATGAGTGTTGACCTAATACAGACAAATACGTGTATCGACAGAATAGACAAGTATACTGATGAACATAATATACTGATAAATTTAGAGATGAATATAGAATTGTTATAAATTTAGAAAAGTATACTGAAGAATATAGGAAAATATATCGTTGAAAATTGAAAATCTGACATGAAGATTACATCAATGATGTCTTAGTATACAACAGACTGTAGAATGTCCAGTTCTAGGAGATAAAAATATAGATGTTCAAAAACAGACCAGAACAAAGGAAAGAAAGAAAGAAGAAATAGCGGGATTGATGAATGGATGAACGGATGGATTCTCTAGATACAGTCCATACCCAAAATTTGCAATGTGAATGTTGTATTAATATACAACACATACTCTCACGTCACCTGTTACAAATGTTGATTTCTCTCTCACACCCTTAACCAAGCAAACCAACATGTTTTAACTGTGTTCCATACATTCAACACTTTAGAATTTGAGGATCGCTGTGGACCCCATACGGTTAATATAAATTGAATTTCAAAATTAGATTTTAATTCCCCTTCTGTCTGAAATGAAGCGTGAATAGGTTGAGAACAAAATCTCGTCCGTTAGTCGAACAGAGATTTTGGTCGCCATGGGACGAGCAGACGTGAACACAGGTAGGAAATACGAGACGAGTTCCAGATACAATATTCATGCAAATTACGTAACTCACCGCCGATTACAAATGCGTAAGTTTTTTTCCCTCCCTAGGTCTTACTTAAAAATGTTCCCATGAATAAATTAAGCGTTTAAGTGTTCTATTTCACATGAATTATTTATATGGAATAAGTTTTAAGTTTGTATTTTATACGAAGAAAAATAGGCTCACGTAAAGAAGATACATATATCTATATATATAATCACATTTTAATCACCGCGAGACGCGATTTTGAACAACACGAGTTGTAAATTATCAATTCATATATGTAAGTTTGGAGAGAAAAAAACAACAACATAGGAATAGTTTTTTTTCTTCAAAATAGTGTGTGTGTGTGTGTGTGTGTGTGTGTGTGTGGATAGGAGGAGGGTAGTGCATGTAGACTACATGTAATTCAGTGAAAATTATACGAATCCACTGCTATGTTTTTATTCATTATATGAATGCAAAAACTATGAAGACAAATATTCTAGTTAATAAATTGAATTTTATAAATGAAACCATTTAATGCTTAATAGATTTAACAAAGAAAGAAACTTAATAGCAGGACAAGCAGAAATTCGAAACGTCGCCTACTGAATTTTATACTTTAGAGTTCTTAGAACAGTACATATGGACCGCGAACTGAATGATAAACATTAAACAATTCATGAGTACGAACCTTTATTGGGACGAACATGATATCTGCTTGTTAGGGGATTTCAGCATGCCGCACATGTAAAATGCATGATTTGCAATCGAGATTTATAAGTTTGAGTGCCACCATAAGTGCGTTAATGGCGGCTGACGCTTATTTAATGCAAACTGTTTTGAATGTTTGAAAGTTATAGATGTTATTTGAGATTCAGTGTTTAAAAATGCAATTACTCTTTCGAACTGTCGCTGAAAATATTCAAACATAAATAAAGTTCATTTATATTTAATTCAACATACTCCGCAGAGACAAATGCATTAATTGATTAATCTTTATTATATTTCAATATCAAATATGGAGAAAGGACGTGTGTGTGGGGTGGGGGGGAGAGAAAGTAATACTTTAAGGTAAACACACACACACACACACACACACACACACACTGATGTTGATATTTATTTTAAATAATAATAATAACAACATAATAACAGGATAAACGCATTTATATCTTATTTTATATAGTTTCAATTTCATTTTTTTATCCAAGGGAAATAAACATTGTGAGTACCAGCGTATCGAATGCTATTGAGTTGTCTCCCATTATATGTAAGGACACTTGCAATATGAATTGATTTACTTTGGCAAAATTTGTTAAGTTTTGGAATCGTCTAAAAAACTTTACAGCAGGGTAGATAGTACTTAAAAATAAGGAGATAAGTGAACAAAGCACCATAGTGATACTAGGGAAGTCATTTAAAAATACTCGTTCACAGATGATCGGAAGGAATAAAAATAAATTATACTCCCCTTCGTTAATGTTTATGAAGTCTTTGTTTCTTGACAAATAAACTCGGCAATATAGGCCACATTATACGGTAAAACGTTATTTTCGTAAACGCAACTTCGCCGAAATTGGTAAATATAGAATAAGATATCCCCGAAGCAGATGCTTGCGGTACCACGTGACACCTTCCTCAACATGGCATCTTCACCAGTTCAGGGCACCGATTTCGTAAAATTCAGCCCACGAATAGTCAATATGATTAGTCAATCGTCGGCAAATGAAAATAGAAACTTTAAATGTAGGTTTTAAACGTCTAGATATAGATTCAATACCGTCTGTGAAACCACCATTCATAGATAATTGCACTGCTCGACCATGCGTCTGTAGATGGGATTGGTAGATTTAACACACACATATTGTTAAAAATAAAATTCTTAATCAATGACCATAGGCGAACGAGCTTCTTAAAACACACACACACACACACACACACACACACACACACACTGTTTTTAATAACAAATATACTTTCGAGTGACGAAACATATCTCTAAAGGAAACAACGTGTTAACGAAGTAATAACACACAAACACGGAAGTCACAACAATATAAAAGTCATTTCAGTTATGATTATGCTTCACTTTTAAGTTCAGCCAAGATATTTTATCCAACTTTTAAGCTTCTCTTTTCACCCTTGTAGTATGGTCCTACATATTTATCAAAACCACTGTCATAACTGATAGTGGAGAAATGGAACATATCTGTCTTCCTGCCCACCTGTCCGTCTACTTTATGATTTGTATGTCTGCTGTCTGTCCCTATGTCCGTCTACTTTATGATTTGTATGTCTGCTGTCTGTCCCTATGTCCGTCTACTTTATGATTTGTATGTCTGCTGTCTGTCCCTATGTCCGTCTATGTGTCCGTCTATCTTATGATTTGTAGGTCTGCTGTCTGTGTCTTGTTCGTCTTTGTGTCAGTCTGCCTGATGATTTGCATGCAAATTGCCTGTCACATGTCCGTCTGTCCGGTCTGTCTATGTGTGTATATTTGATGTTTAAAGTGTTTTGTCGGTCAGCTCGCCATCAATATATCTGTCTGAAGTCCTACATAGCCTTTTGTACGCCAGATATAACTGAACTGCATCAGCCACACGACGAGGTCCGTCGGTATATTCAGTTTTCCAACAGCTGTGTGCTTATAGCTGCTTGCCACCACATATTGGGGGGGGGGGGGGGGGGGGGGGGGGATAGAGAAATGCCCACATGGCAATAACAGAAAGAATGTTTGTTTTATTAGGTTTAACGTCCCACCGAAGGTATTTGAGTCATTTGAAACTATGTCTACTTGAGATCGATATAGTGCTGCCCCACTACAGTATCACGCTGTAGACATGTGGCATGATACCACACCCAGTCACATTATCCTGACACCGGGCCAACCAGTTCTGAAACTCACAGTATATGCTAAGAGCCAAGCAAGTGAACAATTACGATTTGGGTATGTCGCGGCAGGGTATCGGGGACCTCCCGATCCCGAGACGGACGATCTAACCACTCGGCCACCGGGGATGCCCATATGACACGAAATAGAGAGAATGTACACATGACACAAAATACTGTACAAAACTTCCAGATGAACGACGATAGATACTTATATGTTCATCAGTTTAATATTCCATTTTAATCCTGCATTTCACAAAGCTTATTCATATTTTCAGTTAAATTTGTGCAATGGAAATAAAAAGATAATGGCCACAAATGTGAATCATAAGAGCGTTAATGTTTACTTTGCTACACAAATGCATTATCCCAGGTGTATATAACAATACTATGGTACGCAATCAAGGGAAACAATTTGTGGAGCCGAGAAATGAAATACTTTTGAGTTGTTTCCCTTAACATATGAAAAGTCACGGGAGATGGTACACACGAAGCTCACGAAATATGTGTGAAAGATGTCATTATAGTAAGAACTTATGTTATCATACAGAAGTACAATGTACATGTATGATCAATATTTTGATATATAAATATAAAAATGATAAACTTTGGTTACTTTAATTCATACCATTTCTTGTAGTTCAAAATTGTAGAAATAAAATGGAGAATATAGTTTCCTTATTACAGATTAGAAATATTGGATTAAACCTTCTCCGCTGAACTTTTCACCTCTTTTCTCTTCCTTTTTATCACACATTTTTTTTCATTTAAAGAGAAAGAATATATGTTTGTTTATTCATAGTGTTTAGATGCTTTATTTTTAATATGACATGTATATGTGCTTGTACAATAAGCCATATCATACAAAAAAGATGGTCCCCATGGGCCTATAGGCCTACTTGGATTTGCAAGTAAAAATGTACAGCTTTTAACAAAGTATAAAGTAAACTGAATCACATTGCAATCTTATACACTATTCATAAGTTACATGCATGTTTATGTATGCCCGTGTACCGTGAAGTAGACTTCATTTTTTACTTTTTCCTTTCAACCTTTTCCTTTTCAACCTACATACACATATACATGTACTTTGAAGATACGGATGGTTACTTGGGCTCGTAATGATTAAAATCAACGTCATCGACATGCTGTATTTTTTTATTTTTAATTACTTGCAATATCCAAATTTATCAAAACAAAACGTCATTACTTAAAATTCATAAATATAGGCATTAAGACCACGAGAGTTATGTCATATTGAAGGGGAGATATCACGAAGACCGACATTCACAAAGGCTTATATATAACGTATTCCTGCTAGTCTTTATACATGGCTAGACCCGCGTTTAGTCTGTTTTTCCAGCGATGCAGAAACATTTAATAAAGCTGGTCTAATTCAAGATTAAAGTCATCATCCTTTGCCATATGCGTCACTATGAATGTTAAATTAGAGATGTTAAGAAATCGAATCTGAGACACACCCAAAGCAAGGATTACCTCTAGCGTAAACTAATGTTCATGTATCCGTAAAAAAAAAAGAGAAACAAAATCACGGTCTCTTAGCAACAGATATTTGCTTTAATTGTTGGAACATGATACCACTGACTATGTAAGAATAGGTTAAGTTTGAGATCTGTTATATTGAAAAAACATGTATACTAAATTCATAGATTAACTGATTCTAGTGAAACGCCATCTCTCTCTCTCTCTCTCTCTCTCTCTAAACGCTACAATAACCCTCTCTCTTTAGTTAAATGACCATCCTCTCTCTCTGTCTCTAGTTAAACGCCCCCCTATCTCTCTCTCTCTCTCTCTCTTACCCCCCTCTTATAAATCACCCTCCTCTCTCTCTGTCTCTAGTTAAATGCCCCAACCACCCCCTCTCTCTCTCTTCTCTAAACGCCCAATCCCCTCTCTCTAGTTAAACGCCGAATCCTCTCTCTCTCTCCAGATAAACGCACCCTCTCTCTCCTCTCTAAACTCCAAATCCCCAAACCTCTTCCTCTTTCAGTCAACAGCAACCATGTAAACTACTGAGTAACCATGTCAGGCTGGTCCTGCAATGTTAGTGAGTGATCATCTTATTGATTTTATTAAAACAAAACACAATCATAATAATGTTTTCTCTCTTATTTTTCTACCCATCTTGCAAAATTGTAATTAACAGATAAGAAACAGGTACTAGTGAAAAAAAGCTCTCTCTCTATCTCAACCCCCTTCGCTCTTTCTTCTCTCTCTTCTGACACGAGTAATTTGCTCCCTTATAGAATATCATCTTTTAAGAAAACAAACTAGAATATGATATATTTTATGTGATATTTAAAACTTAAAATATCAAGCGGTCAGATGCTACGTGACAGCGACTTAACCACTAGGTAACAGAATCCCCCACCCCTCACCCATCCACGGCCATGTAGAAGTGTTATGATATCATGTAACGATCAAATATGTACAATACGGTATTAAAATCTAAATAACATTGTTCAAGTCAAATAACGAAAGATGAACTTATTTCCTTTTTTCCACCCATATTATCTTGCAAACGCTAAAGAGATAACACCTCACACACCTTATAGAGAGTAAACCTCATATACTCTGTAGATAACACCTCATATACTCTATAGATAACACCCCATATACTCTGTAGATAACACCTCATATACTCTGTAGATAACACCTCATATTCTCTATAGATAACACATCAAACACCCTATTGAGAGTAAACCTCTCACACTCTATAGATAACATCTCATATACTCTATAGATAACACACCAAACACCCTATAGAGACTAAACCTCTCAAACTCTAGAGATAACATCTCATATACTCTATAGATAACATATTAAACACCCTATAGAGAGTAAACCTTATACACTCTATAGAGATAACACCTCATAATTCGTCCATTGAAAGCCAGAAGGGGCTATCAGCTATGTAAAAAGAAGGCTGATAGCCCCGTCTGGCTTTAAATGGACGATATACTCTATAGATAACACCTAACTCACCCTATAGTGTTTACCTCAAACACCCCATAGAGATAACTCCTTATGCAACACTTCAAATATCCTTAAACACCATCTAGAACCTCATTCACTAACAGAGTGAACAAATCATGCTCTCCATAAAGATAACATTTTACAAACTTAGAGGGGCAGAACCTTACATGCTCTATAGATATAACATTTCACTAACAAATAAGATAACACCTAACAATCCTATAGATATAACATCTCACACACCCTACAGGCAACCCAATAGAGATAAAAGAAAAATTTACATACCCTACAGAGATAATACCTTACATACCCTACAGAGATAATACCTTACATACCCTATAGAGATAACACCTTACATACCCTATAGAGATAATACCTTACATACCCTATAGAGATAATACCTTACATACCCTATAGAGATAATACCTTACATACCCTATAGAG
This sequence comes from Solen grandis, assembly GCA_021229015.1. Classification (NCBI taxonomy): domain Eukaryota; kingdom Metazoa; phylum Mollusca; class Bivalvia; order Adapedonta; family Solenidae; genus Solen; species Solen grandis. The sequence continues at coordinate 11,970,244 of CM037793.1, read as the reverse complement.
ATAATACCTTACATACCCTATAGAGATAACACCATACATACCCTATAGAGATAACACCTTACATACCCTATAGAGATAACACCATACATACCCTATAGAGATAATACCTTACATACCCTATAGAGATAACACCATACATACCCTATAGAGATAATACCTTTCATACCCTATAGAGATAATACCTTACATACCCTATAGAGATAATACCTTACATACCCTATAGAGATAACACCATACATACCCTACAGAGATAATACCGTACATACCCTATAGAGATAATACCGTACATACCCTACAGAGATAATACCTTACATACCCTATAGAGATAATACCTTACATACCCTATAGAGATAACACCATACATACCCTATAGAGATAACACCTTACATACCCTATAGAGATAACACCTTACATACCCTATAGAGATAACACCTTACATACCCTATAGAGATAACACCTTACATACCCTATAGAGATAACACCATACATACCCTATAGAGATAATACCTTACATACCCTATAGAGATAATACCTTACATACCCTATAGAGATAACACCTTACATACCCTATAGAGATAATACCTTACATACCCTATAGAGATAACACCATACATACCCTATAGAGATAATACCTTACATACCCTATAGAGATAACACCATACATACCCTATAGAGATAATACCTTACATACCCTATAGAGATAACACCTTACATACCCTATAGAGATAACACCTTACATACCCTATAGAGATAATACCTTACATACCCTACAGAGATAATACCTTACATACCCTATAGAGATAACACCTTACATACCCTATAGAGATAACACCTTACATACCCTATAGAGATAACACCTTACATACCCTATAGAGATAACACCTTACATACCCTATAGAGATAATACCATACATACCCTATAGAGATAACACCTTACATACCCTATAGAGATAATACCTTACATACCCTATAGAGATAATACCTTACATACCCTATAGAGATAATACCTTACATACCCTATAGAGATAATACCTTACATACCCTATAGAGATAATACTTACATCCTATAGAGATAACACCTTACATACCCTATAGAGATAACACCTTACATACCCTATAGAGATAATACCTTACATACCCTATAGAGATAATACCTTACATACCCTATAGAGATAATACCTTACATACCCTATAGAGATAACACCTTACATACCCTATAGAGATAATACCTTACATACCCTATAGAGATAATACCTTACATACCCTATAGAGATATACACCTTACATACCCTACTAGAGATAATACCTTACATACCCTATAGAGATAAACCTTACATACCCTATAGAGATAACACCTTACATACCCTATAGAGATAATACCTTACATACCCTATAGAGATAATACCTTACATACCCTATAGAGATAATACCTTACATACCCTATAGAGATAATACCTTACATACCCTATAGAGATAACACCTTACATACCCTATAGAGATAATACCTTACATACCCTATAGAAGATAAACCTTACATACCTATAGAGATACACCTTACATACCCTATAGAGATAATACCTTACATACCCTATAGAGATAATACCTTACATACCCTATAGAGATAATACCTTACATACCCTATAGAGATAAACCTTACATACCCTATAGAGATAAACCTTACATACCTATAGAGATAACACCTTACATACCTATAGAGATAATACCTTACATACCTATAAGAGATAACACCTTACATACCTATAGAGATAATACCTTACATACCCTATAGAGATAACACCTTACATACCCTATAGAGATAACACCTTACATACCCTATAGAGATAACACCTTACATACCCTATAGAGATAATACCTTACATACCCTATAGAGATAATACCTTACATACCCTATAGAGATAACACCTTACATACCCTATAGAGATAACACCTTTACATACCCTATAGAGATAATACCTTACATACCCTATAGAGATAAACCTTACATACCCTATAGAGATAACACCTTACATACCCTACAGAGATAACACCTTACATACCCTATAGAGATAATACCTTACATACCCTATAGAGATAACACCTTACATACCCTACAGAGATAACACCATACATACCCTATAGAGATAATACCTTTCATACCCTATAGAGATAACACCTTACATACCCTATAGAGATAACACCTTACATACCCTATAGAGATAATACCTTACATACCCTATAGAGATAATACCTTACATACCCTATAGAGATAACACCTACATACCCTATAGAGATAACACCTTACATACCCTATAGAGATAATACCTTACATACCCTATAGAGATAATACCTTACATACCCTATAGAGATAACACCTTACATACCCTATAGAGATAATACCTTACATACCCTATAGAGATAACACCTTACATACCCTATAGAGATAACACCTTACATACCCTATAGAGATAACACCATACATACCCTATAGAGATAACACCTTACATACCCTATAGATATAACCTTACATACCCTATAGAGATAACACCTTACATACCCTATAGAGATAACACCTTACATACCCTATAGAGATAATACCTTACATACCCTATAGAGATAATACCTTACATACCCTATAGAGATAACACCTTACATACCCTATAGAGATAACACCATACATACCCTATAGAGATAATACCTTACATACCCTATAGAGATAATACCTTACATACCCTATAGAGATAACACCTTACATACCCTATAGAGATAATACCTTACATACCCTATAGAGATAATACCTTACATACCCTATAGAGATAATACCTTACATACCCTATAGAGATAACACCTTACATACCCTACAGAGATAATACCTTACATACCCTATAGAGATAATACCTTACATACCCTACAGAGATAATACCTTACATACCCTACAGAGATAATACCTTACATACCCTACAGAGATAATACCTTACATACCCTACAGAGATAATACCTTACATACCCTACAGAGATAATACCTTACATACCCTATAGAGATAATACCTTACATACCCTATAGAGATAATATCTTACATACCCTACAGAGATAATACCTTACATACCCTACAGAGATAATACCTTACATACCCTATAGAGATAACACCTTACCCCAACCTTACACATCCTATAGAGATAACACCTTGCATACCCTATAGAGATAACACCTTTCATACCCTATAGAGATTAAAACGATATAAGATACCCAGTGCCCATGCCAGTGTTTTGTCGCCGTTGAATGGGTCCGTCGGCATGATACACTGGATTCTATTGTATCCTTCTTTCAAGTCATCCCCGACTGTGGCCTCAGCAACAATAGTGGACACGCCTCATTACCAGCAGATGATCGATTTTGTTGCACGTCTGACTAGTAATCGATACTATATTGAAACTTTCCATTCTTTAGTATTTTGTACGTGATTCTGTTTTTCATATCAATGTGTGAAAGACTCAATGCATTGTGTTCTAACGATGTTGAAAGGAAGTGAAACAACTCTTTGTGGACCTGTCTTGACTAGGAAGGGATGTGGTCAATCAGATGTAAATTTCAAGTTTGAGTATCATACTCAAATCCTTAAAGAAACTTAACTAATAGACAAAGTTAAAGTCTGAGTTTGAAAATCATACTTAAGTACCTTTTTTATTTTCGAGAATACGGGGATTGGACTTTTTATTTTTCTTAATTATTTGTTGTTATACGTAAAAAGCAAATTCAACAAAATATGTAAGTAAATTATAATAATACGAACAACGCAATCCAGCATCACTATATCTGACCCAGTATTAACGCAGTCAGGCATCATTATATCTGACCAAGTAACATCGCAGTCAGGCATCATAATATCTGACCCTGTAACATCGCAGTCAGGTATCATTATATCTGACCCAGTAACATCGCAGTCAGGTATCATTATATCTGACCCTTTAACATCGCAGTTAGGTATCATTATATCTGACCCAGTAACATTACAGTCAGGCATCATTATATCTGACCCAGTAACATCACAGTCAGGCATCATTATATCTGACCCAGTAACATCGCAGTCAGGTATCATTATATCTGACCCAGTAACATCGCAGTTAGGTATCATTATATCTGACCCTGTAACATCGCAGTCAGGTATCATTATATCTGACCCAGTAACATCGCAGTCAGGTTTCATTATATCTGACCCAGTAGCATCGCAGTCAGGTATCACTGTATCTGACTCAGTAACATCGCAGTCAGGTATCACTGAATCTGACTCAGTAACATCGCAGTCAGGTATCTCTATACATGACTCAGTAACATCGCAGTCAGGCATTTTCAGGTGTTACCATATCTGACTCCTGTCTGTTAGTCGTAATCGGTTGATCTTATGCTTTTGTCAAGGATCGAACCCGCGATCTCCCGCTCCTGAGGAGAACGCCCAAACTACTTGGCCACCGCGGACGGTCAGAACGGTTTGGGGTGGGAGTTTCCATGAATCATCCGGATTTATATAGTATTTCCGGGTATTCAGTATTTACAGTAGTCTGCCTATAAATATAACACATACTGACGATTAATGTAGAGGAAAAAACCGGATCATCCTGAGCGTTACAGTAAACTTATTTCCATTATTGGTCTCTCTCGTAGCGATGGCTTAAGGTACCTGGATGGATTTCCACAGAAATTAATCATAAGCCCTATTAAAAACTTGAATTTTCTTATTATTTCTACTGGACATCAATGATTGATTTTACTTTGTTTGTTCTTATACAAGTCAAACAAACGAAATATTTCCAACAGAGACTTCCTTCAGCCAAATGTTTATCATGAGAATACGAATACGAATTTTACATACATATACACGATGCTACTTTAAAATCGAATTCTTCTTAACATTATAATTGTAGACATGGCAAATGTCACGGAAAATGTTAATATTATTATAATTTATTTATATATAATTCAATTTTGAAATGAAATGTTCAGGAATGAAGCAGTACAATCATACACTAATCCAAATTTAACAATCGGTCAAACATTTCGCTGATTATTTACTGATTTAATGTTTCCTTTGACCTTTACGATTTCGAAATTGAAATTATCGAGAGCCACATACGCTAAGTGTTGTTTTCGGAAGTGTTTGGTTAAGTCTGCACGTGCTGCAAGTTTGAAAAGCACATCTGATTTGGATTCCTAAAATGTTGGTTCGATCCTCATAGCATATTTAACATTGATTTTATGTCTAAACTGAATTATCTTTTTCTCATTTATACATATTCCCCTCGAGTGCATTTTGGTTTTTGATGTTGATAAGATTGTTGCTTCTGGGAAGGTATTGTAATAGTATCACATATAACAGAGATCAAGTCATCAGCATTCAAATCCGAGGAACACCACAACGGGACCACAAAATCCGTGATGAACACCACCATTGGACCAAAAATTCCGTGATGAACACCACTGGAAAACCGATGAACACCACCAGGAAAACCGTGATGAACACCACCACTGGACCAAACAATCTGTGATAAACACCACCACTGCACCACAAAATCTGTGATAACGCCACCAGTGGACCACAAAATCTGTGCTGAACACCAACACTAGACACGTCATCAGTGCTGAACACCATCACTAAACCACATCATCCGTGATGAACACCACCACTGGACCACATCATCAGTGATGAACACCACCACTGGACCGAAACATCCATGACGAAAAACACCACTTGACCACATCATCGGTGATGAATACCACCACTGGACCAAAAATACATGATGAACACCACTACTGGACCACAACAACCGTGATTAAAACGACCACCGGACAACAAAATCCTAGGTGAACACCACCACTTGACCACAACATCCGTGATGAACACCACCAATAGACTACAATCCGTAATGAACACCATCACTAAACAACAACACCCATGATGAACACCAACACATATCCGTATGAACACCATCACTAAACACAGTGATGAACACCATAACAAGACCAAAATATCTGTGATGAACACCACCACATAACCACATCATCCGTGATGAACACCACCACTGGACCACAACACCCGTGATGAACACCACCACTAGACCACATCATCTGTGATGAACACCACCAGTAGACAGACATCAAATCCGTGTTGAACAATATCACTAGACCACATCATCCGTGATGAACACCATCACTAGACCACATCATCCATGATGAACATCACCACAAGACAACATCATCCATGATGAACACCATCACTAGACCACAACATCCATGATGAACACCATCACTAGACCACATCATCCATGATGAACACCACCACTAGACCACATAATCCGTGATGAACACCATCATTAGACCACATCATCCATGATGAATACCACCACTAGACCACATAATCCTTGATGAACACCATCAGAAGACCACATCATCCATGATGAACACCACCACTAGACCACATAATCCGTGATGAACACCATCACAAGACCACATCATCCGTGATGAACACCACCACTAGACCACATCATCCGTGATGAACACCATCACAAGACCACATCATCCGTGATGAACACCACCATTAGACCACAACATCCATGATGAACACCATCACTAGACCACATCATCCGTGATGAACACCACCATAGACCACAACATCCGTGATGAACACCACCACTAGACCACATCATCCGTGATGAACACCACCATTAGACCACAACATCCGTGATGAACACCACCACTAGACCACATCATCAGTGATGAACACCACCACTAGACCACATCATCCGTGATGAACACCACCACTAGACCACATCATCAGTGATGAACACCACCATTAGACCACATCATCCATGATGAACACCATCACAAGACCACATCATCCGTGATGAACACCGCCATTAGACCACATCATCCATGATGAACACCACCACTAGACCACATCATCCGTGATGAACACCACCACTAGACCACATCATCAGTGATGAACACCACCACTAGACCACATCATCCATGATGAACACCACCACTGGACCACAACATCCATGATGAACACCACAACTGGATCACAACATCCATGATGAACACCACCTCTACACCACATCATCCGTGATGAACACCTCAAATGAACCACGTCTTCCGTGATAAACACCACTACTGGACCACATCATCCATGATGAACACCACTACTGGACCACAACATCAATGATGAACACCACCTCTAGACCACATCATCCGTGATGAACACCACCACTGGACCACAACATCCGTGATGAACACCACTACTGGACCACAACATCCGTGATGAACACCACTACTGGACCACAACATCAATGATGAACACCACCTCTAGACCACATCATCCGTGATGAACACCACTACTGGACCACAACATCCGTGATGAACACCACTACTGGACCACATCATCCGTGATGAACACCACTACTGGACCACAACATCCGTGATGAACACCACTACTGGACCACATCATCCGTGATGAACACCATCACAAGACCACATCATCCGTGATGAACACCACTACTGGACCACAACATCCGTGATGAACACCACCACTGGACCACAACATCCATGATGAACACCACTACTGGACCACATCATCCGTGATGAACACCACCTCTAGACCACATCATCCGCGACGAACACCACCACTAGACCAAAACATCCGTGCTGAACACCACCACTGGACCAAAACACCCGTGATGAACACCACCTGTAGACCACAACATCCATGATGAACACCCCTACTTGACCACAACATCAGTGATGAACACTACCACCAATTACAGGATGTCAACTGTCCCAGCTGATTACATATTAAGTATCAATCAATCAACCTTTAAACGATACATATAACCGGCCGGTTAACCAGGGTTTAATCAATTCGACATGTCCTGCTGTCTAACGTGTCGCTAGTTGGTTAACAAAAGAAAAAAGAAAGCTACATGTATAAGCGTTTTACTCATTGTTCTTACACCAGCCTGCAGACAATACGTAGTTACAATCCAGGAATAGTCTGCTTTACAACTTACAGTGCTTAAGCGCCCCAACAAAAGACCGCCTTAAATACTATAGAAATCTCGACAGCTGGGCTTACAATGAACTTAAGCGATTTTTCTTTCATTTTTGTAGATGATCGATTGATGTTTTCTCTGCATTTGTGGCACTTGCTCTATAGACTAGACCGCTGTATGTGTTGACATCGGACTTTTCACTGCCAGGTCTCTTACCATAAACTGACCACAGACCGTGGCTTCCCCTCCCCCATTAAAATGCGTCATTTCCTCAACTGTCTGTCCCTTTCTTTCATTAATCAGGAATGTTTACTCTTTCAAAGATGTTTCGAATAATAATCTGTTATTTTATAGATTGGGTATATTTTGAAAATTGCTATTCTAATGAAAACATTTAAGGAACCTCCCATGTTCTCATAAACACCGTCTAAGTCTGGCTGTTGGAACATGACTACTTTTCTACATAGCTATGCAAAGCGGAAACGTAAAAAGCTCTTCAGCGTTTGTCGCATCAAAGGTAACCTAATTTTTAAGCTGAAAAAGACGACCTTAATATCATTTTGTTAACCAACAACCTTCGTTTTGAAATACTTCCGTCATTGCAATAATAAAGGCACTGTGTCCTCATTCCGTTCACATCGGACACAGAACCATTTAAAGACCATTCGGGATCGGCTGCCACCGCAAATAAAACGTCAACGTTGAAATTGTCGTCGTCTTAGTAGCGTTTCATATTTTAGCAAAAGATAGTCACAATACAAAACCGTGCCCGACGTGAAGGATCCGTCAGCTTAACCTTTTCCCTCATAGAGAAAACCATGAAAATACCTATGCGAACAACATAAAACCAGATCAGCCTGCGAGTAACTCGCAGGCTGATCAGGTTTTATGCTGTTCGCTGCTCCTCAGTGGTCTGGAAATGAGGATTTTGTAATTAAATTCGGTAATGTTTAACTGTGGTTTTCTGCAGATCAGGCTTTATGTGGTACCTACTGAGTGTGTCAAAATGAGGGAAAGGGTTAAAATGAGTCTATATGAGGGAAAGGGTTAACAAACTGAATATGATTTCATGCAAATTAAATGTGATATATTTTGAAGAAAAATAAATGACATATATATTGTATCACAAATATGAAGAAAGCTGAGGTTACGTTTCGAAAATCGTTCAAACGTATGAATTCCTGCCAGATATAACGACATGTATCTGTCAGTAAATAAAGAAAATATGGTAAGTAGCTGATGGAGTATTAAAATACATATCTTCGTTTAATCAGATTTGAAAAAAATATGGGTGTACTTAAATGAATGATATTAGAGTGGCAAAACCATCCGAGATTACGACGTATTTGTGCTCCCTACCCCAACCACGACATACAACACATACATGCATAATTTTGTAGTATATCTGATCAAAAATATAAAATCCACACACGATTATTGTACGAGTAGCATAACATGTCACACTCGTCTAGTTGGACATTATGTATAGTCATTACCTAGAGCCTAATTCTTTTATAATTATACAGATCAATGACGAGGAAACAGAAATCCTGTCTAAACCACACAGGTCGCAGTGCCGATATACTGCATGTTTACTAGAAGATGTTACAGGACCACCGACTTCTGATCGCAAGTTTTGCAACACACTAGTCAGTTAAAACTACGAAAACTGTGTAGGTAGCAGTCAGTGAGAGCTGCTTTTGAATGAAAGAGAAAATGTGTATATACCCGTTTGACGTATAGTAGAAACTATGTATAAGGCCGACACGAAATGTAAGTTTTTAGAAAGAGTGTTTACTTACGTTTGTTTTGTATGGATCACTGTTTTATTCCAAAATCGCAGAAAATAGATTAACTGTATTAATTGGTATTCGGAATCTTTTATCACAGTTACCAGGGAGACACATTTCCTCAACAAATTCACATACAAAGCTTTTCGATCTAGAACTCGAACCGACACCTTTCCTCATCCACAGACATATACACTATTTTATTTATTTCACGAAACTTGGATCACACTGTGAATCCCAAACACTATGATTAACTAACTTCCTTTAGCGCCGCGATCTTTCCGGTTCCCGGAGAATAAACACTGTAGCCGTACATTCCCAGCATCCATTGCGAGTGTTTAGTGAGACATATGGCAGGATTTCACGTAATTTTCCCCATATAAAGGTTTCATTCAACCGACCGGTCAATAGTCCACATCCAGGGCTCTAGGAAGGCTCATTCAGCTACTATATCCACAATGTTCCGGCCCTCGTTCTTCAGCTAGAACCCATTATCAGCAACTTCTGTGGAATGCCAGCATGCTTAAATCTTCAGTACATGAAAGCCTTTAGAATAACATTGACGGATCTCTCTCAGGAAATAAGCGGCGACTATTTAGACCGTATAAAAGCCGTCTCAAAAGAAATTCAAAGGAAATCAGTTGTGAAAAGGCAGTTTTTAGAGAAGCGTATGAAAAGGTATTCAGACGATTTAGTTGGGTTTTGTATCAAAATGTATTCAATCTGTCCAAACGACATGGCAAATAATACAACGTCGGGCGAAAAGAATGAATATATCTTTTGAATGCTTACAATTTTTGATAATAATTTCTGCTATCGATTTCACGTGATGTATTGGCATGAAAGGAATGGAGAAAAACTAAAGCTGTGCTAATAATAGAATCGACTTGCTTATAATAAACTTCAATGTTTGGCTTTGTGACTTTACGATTTTTGAAAGCCAGAATTTGTATAAACGCTGAAAGCGTTATAAAACGTATTCAATGCAAACTCCCCTTGGTATTAGAAGACCAAAGAAAGGAATTGTTTCGTACAGACAAAAACTAATAATTCAAGATAGTACAAACAGTGTTAGGGAGAACTCGAAGTCTTTGTTAATACCAAAAGAAAATATAAGGAAAATGAATTTGAATAATCAAACTGGCAGTAAGGAGGTAAGAAATACCTTGAATAAAAAGTTTTTCATAGACAGGAGGAGAGTGCAAAGAAACTGAAAGGATCGACTTAGAGACTTGATTAGACGACTCAAATGTTTTTCAAATCTGTTAATAATAGGTTCTTAGACGAAGAATACATGGCTTTGTATATGTCCCGTCTCCGACATTGACAGATTAACACACTCGTGTGATAATTAATTCATCATTTTTGTCGGTATACACGAGTTTTAATTGAGTTATTTTTTATTAACAAGACATATACATGAGTTTTAATGGAGTTATTTTATTTGACAATTTCTATAAAGCCGTTTGTTCAATTAATTTGAGTTCTTTTTACCGGTCCCGGTGGCTGAGTGGTTAGAGCATATTGTCCCTGAATAGGGAGATCGTTGGTTCGATCATCGGCCGATATCCTGACACTTGGCAACCTGTCCTGGAATATCTATTACATGCCAAGCATGGAGACTACCGGTACTATTTATTTCTAACGGCTTTGGTATGTCGCGGCAGGTACAATTAATTGACACAACTGTTATACATATTGCTTATATTGATAGTGAAGACGTTGACTATGACAAACATAATTACTACGATGATGCTAATTAGAAGTGGAGGAAGGGGTGATGATAATGATGAAAATGTTTGTAACGGTCGATCATAATATCAATCGAGGTTGGACCCAAAGTGCGTGAGTATGTGGCATATAAACGCTCTTTTGGGTCCATATTTGGAGCTGACCCCAAAGTGCGTTAAACCGATCATACTTTGGGGCTCTTTTGGGTCAGACCCCAAAGTGCGTTGGACCCCGATGTGCGTTCTCACATAGCTCCCTTGCATGGGGCTCAGCATATAAGGACTGGTTGGCCCGGTGTCAAGCTAATAAAATTGTGTGTGTATTATGCCACATGTCTACTGCTTGATACTGCAGTGTGGCAGCACTATATCTGCCTAAAGTGAACATAGTCTCTAAATGACTGAAATGCTGCCGAGGAACAAATAACATTGTACAAGACTTGTACTGATATTTGAACTAATGTGTTGAACAGATGCAAACACTGTCCTAGGCGGCCTGTCAAGTGAAGGGACTATGTGTGGGGGGAATAATTGCCAAGTGCAAATGGTTTCTTCAAGAGATCTTAAAAATTGCCGCATAAAATTGGTTTTAATTATGTCTGCCACCTCCGCATTCTTTCTCCTGACAAAAGTTCCCAAATGACCGAAATACTGCTGGCGGGATGTTACCCAAGGAAAGAAATAAACGGATATGTATCATAATTGCCTGAGAGCAATATTTATCAAATTTAAACACGAATCTATATGTACAACCATCAAACGGCCTAACGAACATATGTTCATCCCTCACTCACACAAATTATTTATTACAAATCAATATTTTTTTTTCATACCAAATTTAACCGTCAATTTCTCTATCAGCATCTTTCTCTTGACTTGACTATTTGAGTTTACCGTCGCTTCAACAGTATTTCAGTCATATAGCGACGTCCAGCTGATAACAGGTGGAGGAAGACCCCGAATGCACGGAGGCATCCAGGTAGAACCACCGATCTACCGCAAGCCAGCTAGAAGACTTCCTCACATGAAAAGCCGAATGACCCTGCCGGGATTCGAACCCACGCGGCGAGGGGCTGAGTGAGTGTTAAAAGTCAGCGACTTTACCCTCTCGGTCACGGAAGCCCCACGCATCTCTCTCTCTCTCTCTCTCTCTCTCTCTCTCTCTCTCTCTGTTACAGTATGTGTTAAATGCGTTATACCAGTACTTCACCGGTTACCTTATAATAACGGACACATTGTTACAATAGGATCGTACTGACATGGAAAATTCCCAGCAACTGTCATCTTCTGACCAGGTATGTCTGTGTCTTCTCCCGATATGAATAAAGGATGCGAGATATGAAAACTTTTCCCATACCTCAGAGACACCGAAGATGTTAAGTGCCCTGTTTTGAAACATGTTATACCGCAATTCTTTCGGCCCCCATTGTTTGCCAATAACAAAAGTCTATTCAATAGGATACAATTTTCACAAAGTTATCACAAAACGTTCACCGTATAGAAAACCCTTATTCTAAGTGGATCACGTTAGCTCAGGTGTCTGTAATTGTCACTGTGGTAGGCATGTTGGACACGTGACTGCCGCACGATATTACCACCGGACTAGTGGAGACGGGGCCGGGGAGCACGGGACTCGATTGATAGAACAGAACAGAATCCCATTAGAGTTCCATGAGATGTAGTTAGCATCAAAGTCACTTGATAAACACTCAAAGAAATTGAAGAAAGTGCCCGCATCAGCCAAGATAGCTGATGTAAGTTTTATTTTATCTATCTTTAGTAGCGGATGTACCAGGGACACTAATAACTGGCAGCTTTCTTCATCAAACTCTGAATAAAAACCAATATATTAAAATGGGATTCCCTAAATTCACGTCGTGATTAAACTTCCTGATTACACATTATGTTAGATTTTGCACGCTTATTAATTAATAAAGCGTGCGATCATTCCAGCTTTAGATCATCTCCGGGAGCAAACGAATGCAGCTGGTTTGGTCGATTCCGGAAGAAGAAAATCTGGTTAAGCCGAGTGAGTAGCGTGTAAGAGGATGTGATACTGGGCCTGATTGCCCTGGGCGGTTACTTGACGACCGAAGGGTCAACATAAAGGACCAAGATCAATAGTGACATATTCACGATACGTCACTATGGTCAGCAATACGTCCTCTATTCGCCAACCGTGTCGTATAGTTACCTCGACTGGTTGTTAGTTGTCGGCAATATGACGAGTACAATCAAATTCTAAGTATCCTTCTCTCGTTTTTTCCTCTTTGTCACACACTATAAACCATAATACACTAGCAAATGTGTCTTTTAATTGTTTTATTGCCAGTTATTAAATAATAAAAAAATATAGAAAAAAGCGGTAGTACAAGTCTGGTTTCCAAAACCATCATTTAACATCAAGATAAAAAATCATGATTTTTAGAACTATTATAAGTGCATGCTTATTATTATTACTCATTAATATCATATCTTATTGAATACATCCGAACATAACCGTTAAATTTTGTTCAATGTTATCTTGATAAAATCTTTTGAATGAATTGAATATTCGACCATGGAAAGGAAACATATTTTTACGTCATTAAATTCATAGAGTAGAAGATATGAAGGGACTTTGTCTGACGTACGATAGGGTTTTAACAGTTTCGAATGTGTCTAAGGTAACACTTCGGACGGACTGTAGAACAAACTTTGAAACAGAAGCGCAAACCAGTTTATTTTGCGTCTGGTGACTGGAAGGCCCAGTTAGTGTGAATATTGTGCATATATATATTTATCTTATTAATAATTGCCTAATAATTATCAGATATTTTAATAACTACATGATTTATAGATTGTTGTATCCAAAGACTTGATTGTGTTATAAGTAGTTAGTGTTGTTGCTGCAGAAGGGTCATTTAAATAAATATCATTCGCGTGTTCAATATTGCTATCTTTTATTTGCCATTTTTCATCATGATAAAGGGCCTTCTGTTATGTTTATATTGTTATGAATAACAATAACTGATAATTTATGTTGGTGTGTCGTATACTTTTGGGCGTCATTTTAAAATCTAATTGTATATCTAGCGGTAAAATGTCGATGCTGTTCCAGTTGCGATTTACATTATTTATTACACTTAGTAGAAACTGTATTATAGTCAGTTTGTTGGTTTTAATGTTCTACCGACAGTGTTTGTCTATGTCTACTATCGTCTCGGGAGCGGAGGTCGTGGGTTCGATCCCCGGCCGCGACATACCAAAGTCGTAAAAATTGGTACTGTTATAGCTCCCTTGCTTGGCGTTCAGCATATAAGGGTAGTTGCAGGACTGGTTAAACCAAACAAACAAACAAACCTTGTAACTAGCTTGATCGTACGAAATTCTTTGTTCTATCTATTCATAATAAAACCTTTTTGAGGTGTTTGCATACGGTAATGAACTCACGTGTGTGAGGGGAGAAATAGATTCGGAAAAATTCTTCGAGTAATGAGAATCTCGGCATTCCAATTTATATTTGTATTCCAAATACACATTTAAAATTCGTAGTAAATAGACTCTAAACAATACGTGAATAATGTGTTGTAACTCTCAAATTGCGATACATCTCTCTCTCTCTCTCTCTCTCTCTCTCTCTCTCTATATATATATATATATATATATATATATATATATATATATATATATATTTGTGAAAGGACAGACAAGCCAAAAAAGAGAGTTAGAATGATAAACATCATATAGATATATAAATATGACCAAAAAAAAAAAAAAAAAAACTCACCAAAGCTTGTTATAATCCACAATTCCACTTTCCAAGCACGTGTGATAAATATCCAATTAATGAATGAAATTAAACATAAATTCCAAAGAATTGCAGCTATTAACACAATGCGCCACCCCGTTGTGGCAGCCTCCTTATGTGAAAAAAGTTGCCCACTGTTGGTTGCTCGATAATCATTAAATGCATCTCGCTGCTGCTGTTGATATCCATTGAAATAGTATTGTTCGGAATTCCACTACATCGTTTATTAATGATTCATAATCTGATCATCATAATCTGACAATAATTCATATTTAGTTTATAAACATAGATAAATACCCACATCACTAGTAGCCATTTCAGTTTTAATGACGTATCCTTCGAAATTGCCGAATTTGATTTGTGCCAATATAATTTTGACTTGACTTGATTTGAGTAATCATCGAAGTAGTAGTATTGAAAACCAAAGTTGCTCATCAAATATAGGTTCACGTTAATCATATTTATGAATAATGATGTGTAATTATCTCTATTGTGAGATATTGCGACTCTATTGTGACTTTATGTGTTTGGGCATATATTCCACTACCATCTCTGTTTCTATTGCACTAAAATATCCAATTCATATCTCCGCACGGCGTCACCATCCATCTACCCACAGCACGGCGTCACTACCCATCTACCCACAGCACAACGTCACCATCCATCTACCTACAGCATGGCGTCACGATCCATCTACCCACAGCACGGCGTCACTACCCATCTACCCACAGCACAGCGTCACCACCCATCTACCTACAGCATGGCGTTACCATTCATCTACCCACAACACGGCGTCACCACCCATCTACTCACAGCACGGCGTCACCATCCATCTACCTACAGCATGGCGTCACCATCCATCTACCTACAGCATGGCGTCACCATACATCTACCCATATCCATCTACCCAAAGCACGGCGTCGACAGCCAACCATCAACTAAGCCATCATAAGGCGTGATGATTCTGCATGTGGTGATGACGCAGCTCCATAAAATATACGTCTGTCTGAAAAAAAAAATAACCTTGCTTGTACAGTATGCATAACCATTGCCCGTACAAATGCTGGAAAACAACAACAACAAAAAAAAACCAAAAAAAACCCAACTACTACTAACTAACTAACTACTACTATTACTTATTTTTTTAATACAACTAATACTACATGCTTTTAATACGTGTAAATACAAATGCAACCGTGTTTATATACACCATCAATTAATATATAAATAGTACTATACTCGCGTATTGCCAAGTAAGACAATAAGGTGTATACATGCATTGTATAGATTGTTACGTGTATACATGTATTGTACAGTTTCTTATGTGTAATCAAATATGGTATGTGTTTATACATACAGTCGTGATACAGCATTGAATCAACATCACTATACCTGGATGCCACCATGTATTCGGGGTCTTCCTCCACCTGTTATTAGCTGGACGTCGCTATATGGTACAATCGTATACATACAATGGTGTTACAGCTTTACATCACCATCGCTATACATACAGTCGTGTTACACCTTTACATCCCCATAGCTATACATACAATCGTGTTACAGCTTTACATCACCATCGCTATACATATAATCGTGTTACAGCTTTACATCACCATCTCTATACATACAGTCGTGTTACAGCTTTACATCACCATCGCTATACATACAATCGTGTTACAGCTTTACATCACCATCTCCATACATATAATGGTGTTACAGCTTTACATCACCATCTCTATACATACAATCGTGTTACAGCTTTACATCACCATCGCTATACATACAATCGTGTTACAGCTTTACATCACCATCTCCATACATATAATGGTGTTACAGCTTTACATCACCATCTCTATACATACAGTCGTGTTACAGCTTTACATCACCATCGCTATACATACAATCGTGTTACAGCTTTACATCACCATCACTATACATACAGTCGTGTTACAGCTTTACATCACCATCACTATACATACAGTCGTGTTACAGCTTTACATCACCATCGCTATACATACAGTCGTGTTACAGCTTTACATCACCATCTCTATACATACAGTCGTGTTACAGCTTTACATCACCATCTCTATACATACAGTCGTGTTACAGCTTTACATCACCATCTCTATACATACAGTCGTGTTACAGCTTTACATCACCATCTCTATACATACAGTCGTGTTACAGCTTTACATCACCATCGCTATACATACAATCGTGTTACAGTTTTACATCACCATCTCTATACATGTCGTGTTACAGCTTTACATCACCATCTCTTAAATACAGTCGTGTTACAGCTTTACATCACCATCTCTATACATACAGTCGTGTTACAGCTTTACATCACCATCTCTATAAAAACAGTCGTGTTACAGCTTTACATCACCATCACTATACATACAATCGTGTTACAGCTTTACATCACCATCACTATACATACAGTCGTGTTACAGCTTTACATCACCATCTCTATACATACAGTCGTGTTACAGCTTTACATCACCATCTCTATACATACAATCGTGTTACAGCTTTACATCACCATCACTATACATACAGTCGTGTTACAGCTTTACATCACCATCGCTATACATACAGTCGTGTTACAGCTTTACATCACCATCGCTATACATACAATCGTGTTACAGCTTTACATCACCATCTCTATACATACAGTCGTGTTACAGATTTACATCACCATCTCTATACATACAGTCGTGTTACAGCTTTACATCACCATCTCTTTACATACAATCGTGTTACAGCTTTACATCACCATCGCTATACATACAGTCGTGTTACAGCTTTACATCACCATCTCTATACATACAGTCGTGTTACAGCTTTACATCACCATCGCTATACATACAGTCGTGTTACAGCTTTACATCACCATCTCTATACATACAGTCATGTTACAGCTTTACATCACCATCTCTATACATACAGTCGTGTTACAGCTTTACATCACCATCACTATACATACAGTCGTGTTACAGCTTTACATCACCATCGCTATACATACAGTCGTGTTACAGCTTTACATCACCATCTCTATACATACAGTCGTGTTACAGCTTTACATCACCATCACTATACATACAGTCGTGTTACAGCTTTACATCACCATCTCTATACATACAGTCGTGTTACAGCTTTACATCACCATCTCTATACATACAGTCGTGTTACAGCTTTACATCACCATCACTATACATATAATCGTGTTACAGCTTTACATCCCCATCGCTATACATACAATGGTGTTACAGCTTTACATCACCATCTCTATACATACAATCGTGTTACAGCTTTACATCACCATCAGTATACATACAATCGTGTTACAGCTTTACATCACCATACTATATATATAATCGTGTTTATAATTTCATACTCCAGTTATTCATTACCTTTAGGCTATATTCCACTGTGTTACAGTTATATATGATATCTAAAGCCATCTATCAAGTTCCTACAGCTGTACTTCATATTATATACGATACCTGTCGATAGCAATTCTTTACCCCTTTTAATAACAGTGTAACAGAATGCGATTCTCGTCAAACATGTGAATAGATTTGATAAAGCAGGCGACAAATTTTATGAATAATTCTGCAGTCATATCTCTTCCCTGGAATGGCGATTGTTTAGTGAACAATAGTACCATTCTAGATCTCCACCTATAACAATGTTGTTTTTTACAGAGACTTCAATAAATAATATTGTAATAATTCAAATTCAAAACTTTCAGCAACTTGTATACACAGCTCAGATGTGAGGGAAACAAAGAATGAATATAGTAAACGAAGCTCTAAGGATAGTCTTCTATGTTACATATTTTTGCCGAAGTCCAAAGTTTCTTACAGATTATCAATAATTTTATCATGAGGTGTAGACCAAAATTCAAAGCAACTTATATTACCCCCCAAAAAGGTGTAATAATGCCTAATACACGTCCATGAATGATAAGAAAATATACTTCGCAATTACATTCGGTTTCCTTTAAATACATATAATTATATAGTTGAATCGCTGATTTGATATCGCTCATTTCAGACGAGTAGATGAATTATAATAAAGAAAAAGGAAAGCTTTACAATGATGGTTGTCTGAATAGCTTTAATTATAATTATCTTAGAAAATGGTGTCAGTGAAGGACTGGGGTTCCCGTGGATCAGAGATCATGCAAGAAACGGTTGGCATGGTAAAGTGTTGGATAGGTTTACCGAAACGTCCCGCGTGATTTGTATCCAATATGTGTCTCGTTTAAGGATGTCAGTATATAGCTAACAGGACAAAAAACCTAGCAATGAGTGAAATCGAGTTATTTGTTAGAATAGAAAAGAAAGAATGTTATATACATAGTTGATTCAATGTAGTTCACGGGCATTTCCTTTAGTGATTAGTTTCACTCATGATCCGGGTGTATTTCAATGGTCTGTTTATGAAAGGAGAAAAACGTCAAAAGAAATTTAATTCATGTAATGCATAATGTCTTCAGTGTCGCTGATGAAGAAGAAGGGAGAGAAGAAGAAAAAATGCTGCTGCTTATGATGATGGTGATGACGATGATGATAGTAGTGGTGATTATGATGATGATGATGATGATAATGATGCAAGTGGAATGTTACTTCAAATCAACTGATTGTAGAAAAAACAACAACAGAAACAAATATTCAGAGGACATGTAATAAGTTACATAAAGATTAGTATTTAAATCAAATACCTCGTGATGAATGTCCAGTTCAATCCGAGGTACATAGTCACTTCAACACTGATATTCCACGGCTGATTTAGTATTACTATATATATATATATATATATATACACACACTACATCTTGCTACATATCGGGGCCAGTGTAAGTATGAACCACGTCCCGTCCACCTACTGAGAGGAAAGCTAACCAACAGCATAAAGATGTTAAGTTTTTCAGAGCTATACACGGGGTCACTTTTCTCGTTTTGAAAAGAAAGTATAGTTTTTTGTGATACTGGAGGGATAGTGTGACAGAGCGAACAATGCTGGAAATTATATATTCCCCAAGTACAAAAGACCGGATAAGAAAAGATACAGAACGCTTTTGAAAACGATCCAATGTATTGTTACCCCTGTCTTTATAAAGCTTTATTGTGTACCATCATAAATCGGAACATTTAATCTGCTATTTCGAACTATTGAATAGAGTGTGGGTTTTCTACACTTCCATACTAGGCCCTACAAGGGATGCATTTCAGGGGACTGTTGCGGACAGGGGAATAAGGGATGTTATAATAAGGGATAAGGGCATGAAACGGGCATGTCAAAAACGCGTTTCATTTGAATCTTGACTATTAATCGTATATCAACTGTATTTAACATCAAGCTGATCGTCATTTATTGCTATCCTCGTGTATATTGTCTTTCATGAGTTTGGATCTCGCCATCACCTTTGTCATTATTTATCTAAGTTTTCATCAATATCACCACCACCATCATCATCATCATCATCAGTATCATTACCGTCGTCTTTTATAACCTAAGGCTTCATTTTATCATCATCATCATCATCATCATCATCAGTATCATTACCGTCGTCTTTTATAACCTAAAGCTTCATTTTATCATCATCATCATCTTAGTCGTCTTCATCATCATCACCATCATCATCAGTATCATTTGTCAGACATCATCGTGTGACGTTTCTGTGTCAGTTTTCGGATTTCTTTGCTTTGGTTTAGCTTCAATTGGACGTTATTTCCGTTTTATTTCGACTTTTGTGGCATGAGATAAATATAATGCCGGCTATCTGCGATAACACGCCGTAGACATACGGCATGCTGCCACTCCCAGTCACATTCTCCTGACACCGAGCGAACCAGTCTTGTGTCTACCCTTACATGCTGACCGGCGAGCACTGGGTATATGAAAAAACACCATTAGCGCATTCTAGGAACATTTTATAAGGTGGAAAAATATCTGTCATCCGCCTAGCAGAACAGGGTTAATAACATTCATAATTATTACATATATGCATCAAAATGTACATGTACATCTATATGTCTTTTTCAGTTACGTAAATTAAAAAAAAAATAACAAACAAACATGGACTGTTCATCCATTTTATCATTATGCTTACATTTAATACAGACATTGATACATTTCATTCCTCATATAATATGTTGTTCAACTCCTTAAAATATCTAATATATCTTATTACGACATAATTATGACATCTTTATTTTATATCTTATTTTAGTTACTACATAAATAAACAAACAAAACCGCTCTTCTATACATAAATTTTATCTAAACCAAATGTGCTCATCCACCATAAATAGAAACTATTATAGATAATGTCAATAATTGAGCACCACGGACTGTTCTTCGCACCTGTTTGGAAATAATATGGAAGAGAGGTCAAGTAATTCAGACTAGTCCAGCCACTCGTTAAAATTCCTATAGAATCCGACAAGAGGGCTAACATCTTCGGATGTCTGTGCTTTTCATTCGGACCAGATAGTGAAATTTGATAATTGAAATATAAGATGGCCTTTTGTTCGTGTGTTCGGGGCCTGGCGAAAATTGCGTCTATTGCATAATGTTTTTTTGTTGTTTTTTTTTCAGACATATCATTTTAGGAAAGATGCAAAGTCCTCTTAAAAATCGTGTTAGATATAGATAACCAAAAACTAGTTAGGAGAACACCGTCAGGCTTTCATAATAGAGAATGTGATTTGAAATATTTGAAGTGGATTGAAGAACAGGGTTTTTCTCCATTTGATACGTACTTTTACATTTTCTCAAATTAGTGTGGAAAATGTTCCAACCCAAGGGGACATTTTCACAATCAGGAGCTAGTGTATGATAGTTTGATCAAAATAGATGAAGACTAACAAAAAGATCAATCAAACCAAGGTTTCTTATTAGTTGATTATAAATTTTCAAAACCCAAAACAGGCGGAACAACCCTTTCATAATGGCTTTCATATTTATTAGAAACCAAAATAACTGATCAGGAGCTAATAATCTTTACTTTTATTAATATCAATTGCATATGTCAATTTTGGGACGTCATTTGATTGTGGATTCTTGACAACCCGATTTATCGCATATTTATATTCTTAAATAGTCATCATCACATCAAATATATATCAAACGATGGATTTTGACAGAATCTAGGAAAATGCTGAAGTCAAAATGAAAAATCTTTCAATATAAAACATATGTCATGATTCGAAATTTTTTTTCTCAAAAAGTACATTCATATATAAGACTTGAAACAGAGTGACCAGATTTGGATTCAGATCATTAAATTCGCTTTTTGATTCACAAGTAGGGCAATACAGTGTATAAGAATCCAAACATTTAAATTCGCAAATAGGGCATGTTAGAATCCAGACATTTAGATTCAAAAGTAGGGTAATATTAGAATCCAGACATTTGGATTCACAAGTAGGGCAATATTAGAAGCCAGATATTTGGATTCGTACAGCCCAACAACATTGGGGGTTCAGACATTTGGATTCATGCAGCCCGGCAACATTAAGGGTTCAGACATTTGGAATTC
The DNA here is from genome assembly GCA_021229015.1 of Solen grandis. Taxonomy (NCBI): domain Eukaryota; kingdom Metazoa; phylum Mollusca; class Bivalvia; order Adapedonta; family Solenidae; genus Solen; species Solen grandis. The sequence continues at coordinate 11,947,342 of CM037793.1, read as the reverse complement.
ATACAGCCCGGCAACATCGAGGGTTCAAACATTTGGATTCATACAGCCCGGCAACATTGAGGGTTCAGACATATGGATTCATACAGCGCGGCAACATTGGGGGTTCAGACATTTGGATTCATACAGCCCGGCAACAATGGGGGTTCAGACATTTGGATTCATACAGCCCGGCAACAATGGGGGTTCAGACATTTGGATTCATACAGCCTGGCAACATTGGGGGTTCATACATTTGGATTCATACAGCCTGGCAACATTGGGGGTTCAAACAATTGGATTCATATTACGACAATATTAAGATTAATACACCTGGATTCACAAGTATGGAGTAATGGCAGTTTTAGGAGTCAGACATTTGGATTCACAAGATGGGGTCGGTTAAACCGAAGGGATAAAATGTGTAGTTTTTTGTTGTTGTTTTTTGTCAAACCCTGCTCTATTTTAGGTGACCATTAATGAAACTTCTGCATTGTTTCAGGACATTTATTGAATTCTACACCAAATCATTTTAGGGTTAAACCTCATAGAATAGATTAAGAAATCACAAAGTGCATTCATGCTTCATAGTTCAATGACTAAGACATATTAACTTAATAGAAGAAATGATCGAGATGTACCACATATCCTGCGTAAAGTAAAAAGCTGAATTTAAACTCGACGTTTTTCCTAACACTGTATGTACATAAAACGGAAGATAATGGAGCGCATAGTGATATTCACCGTCCTTTCATTTGCATACAGACTATAATGGATCCAGCCATAAAAGAGGAACAATGAAATTCAAATAACCCTAAGTTTCTATAGAACGTTTGTCATATACAGAAAAAGCCTGTCGCGAGGATATAAATAGGTAGCATGAAAGGCTACCCAAAGGCTTAGTCAAATATCAGCGGTTATTGTAGAGGGTATCCAAGTGTTC
>CM037793.1:11896323-11946323 GCA_021229015.1 Solen grandis | reverse complement strand
ACAATAAGCCAGATCCGCCATAATGATGCTGGCAGAAAGAATTACAACGGTGTTATAGGAAAAATGTGTGCAGTCTTTTCAACTCCTTTCTGAAACGGTTTCTTTTGATCCACAAACGTGCCTATAGATGTGCATTCAAACGGTATTCGGGATCTGTTGTTCGTTGAACAATTGTCTAAAGTCAGTTGAGCCACGTCTGTCGATGTAATTGTTGTTGTCGTCTTTCTTATCTGCCATCTTGGTTTATATTTCCTTAATCAAACATTCATAAAGATTTTATGCCTCGTGTTTCAAATTGTTGTATTCGTCAATAAAAAAATACATCACCGTTCAATCCGGAAGCGCCACGTCACGTGTTGAAATACGGCATGTGATATGACTACGCGTAAATCATGACATACAAATATGAATGTTTGGGTCCAAAAAATAAAAATGCGGTGATGAAGGACTTTGGACAATAGGTGATCCATAACAGATGGATTTAAACAGCAGCGTCCACTGATATTGTCCGCTCTCTAACTCAAACAAACGTGAAATGATCTTTACTAAACTTGGTCACAATGTATATGGGCACAATATCTCGGCGATGTTCGATAACCAGTCAAATTGTCACTGACACCCAGAAGATATTGCCCTTGAATTGATGAAAAATTGCTAAATGAACATAAACAGTGTCCACTCTCTAACAAACATGAACCGACCTTGTCCAAACTTGGTCAAGAAGTGAATGGGCACAGCATCTCAGCTTAGATGTCTCAAACACTCCGGGGTTATGGTCCTTGAATTGATGAAGACTGCAGATTTAAAAGTGTCTGCTCTCTAACACTTACAAACGAGAACCGATCTTTACCAAATTGTATCTAAATCGTGTTTAAAAAACCAGTCAGAATGTCCAAGCACTCCAGAGTTATGACCCTTGAATTAATAAAATTGCAGGACGGGCGTACTTTGCGATAACCAGCGCTCTTGTTTCCTTTGGCAAAAGAACGAACCATCTTTCCTGACACAAACACACACACACACACACACACACACACACATCCACACACACACACACACACACATCCACATCAACACGCACACACACACACACACACACACACACACACTTTTTGAACGTTATTGCTTAAAATTCGTTATATTACGATTTTTTTTTCTTCGGCCTAAATAGCTAAGTGTAAGCGCTTGAAGAACTCTTTCTAGTGATGTTTTGTTTTTGAGGACTGGGCTTGATATGGTAAATTACGGTAGTTCAAAGTTTTGGTCCTTTTTTGACTAATTATTAATCAGTTTGTCTGTTTCAAATTGTGGTATTTGAGAAATAGAATGTTTGACCCATGTGATAAAATATGACGGGAATCGAAGATCGGATACGAGAAATATTTTGTGCTAGGAGAGGTTGAATGTTCGAACCTTGAAAAAATGTGTGCAAATGAGGGTATGTCTACGAAAACCATTCCCGTTTTTGTTTTAGATCAGATAAAAAAAAGATAGAAAAATTCTATTTGTTGCATATAGTTCTTTTTTTATTGTTTTCCCACCTAAATTGTCTGTTTTATGAAACCATCCGTTTCATAAAGCAGGATTTAGTAATACATGCATATATATGACAGAAAGAAAGAAATTGTAAAATATAACCGCCGGAGATCAAAATAATGAATTAACGAGGCCGACAGGTAAACTTACTTAATTGATTTTGTCTTTGAATATAGAAGACATGTGGCCAAATTGTGCATATGTTAATCTTTAAATAAATGAACTTCTTATAAATATTATGTTTTTCATCAACGATTTAAAATGTTGCTGATTCTTCCCATGAAATGCAAATCAATATTTTAGGGGTTGCAGATTGCTTTAATATACTGTTATACATATATTTAAAGAAATATGTATCTTAAAATCGCTCTACCTCACATGATTCGGTTAAGATGTAATGCTCTTTTAAGTCTGCATTGGTCATAATGGATCCCTGTGAATTTGAACAATTTCCGAAAACAATTACAGACTACTAAGTTCTTAATGAAGGCCTACTGCTCATGCGTAGTATATGCAAAAGTACTATCACATATTCTATAGTAAAACATTATTTATAATACAACGGATATAATTATGCATGCATTGTGATATAAAGTTATCGTAATTATTCGAAAAATATAAATGAACAAATATTTCTCTTCCAAAACTTTACATTGTATAAAATACACAATAAAACGTAAATTAGGACAGTATTTTCATCAGAATCAAAGACAATGATTTGATGTTGTAGTTGATGTTTAACGACAGATATTAAACAATAACTTTCATATCAACAGACTGGCTGATTTTCAAACCAAAGAAAGTGTTGTTTGAGACGACGTCTGACACTCACAACCGGTGACCTCTATTTGTTCAAGGATTGTCACATCGCTTTCAAAATATTTATATCTACGTAAGATGAAATGTTAAAAAGAATATTGAACCAAACTACTAAAATACTTAAATTTAATTACATGCCTAATAAAACTGAGATCATACAAGTACAAAAGATTGGTAAATGATTCATTTAAAACTGACAAGCTTTCGTTATTAAAGATGTGTAGTAATAATCCAGGAAGTAGTTTTATTTAAATAAGATTTAAACAGTTTTACTCACCGAGATCATTTTTGTTTGACATGTTAAACCTACTGGAAACATTCACTGTATGTCGACAAGTGTTGGGCCTTTTTAGAAAACTTAACAAACCGCTTGTTGCTTCACTACCATATACAGAAAATTTAACTTTTCGCTGGAAAGTATTGGTAAAATCCTCATTGCTTCCATCACAGATATAACTAGAAATTCCGCAGAAACTTTTCGTATATGCCATATCCAGTTAGAAACTATTCTTTTAACACATTCGTGTTTGGCAAACCAGCAATGACAACCCTGTGAAGACCTCTGAATATAAAGTCAAAGCTAACTATTATAGAACGAAGATCGAAGCCTGCAAGCATCTGAGTCCTGCGCACCCACAGATGTCTCCTATAGAAGAGGAAGAATAATAGAACATAATAGCGGGCGAGGATGCCGGGCCAGGATAACATTGTTACAATCGAAAATGATTTCAAAGAGACATTGTTTCAGATTGTTTGAAAGTAGCAATGGGTATCGAAATTGGACTAGCAGCCTCATTGTTTTAATTGTTCGAGTTTTTCTATACGATACAATTAAACTCGGGAATTTATTTTCAATTGAGCTTTGTTTCAGGTGGTCGAGAGGCAGACAATAGCTCTCCATCAACAGTCTATAGGCCAGGGATCTCTGACTGTTGGGGAAACAGATTCATTGATTCAACCATCGGGCGCAAATTGGATAGTCCTGTAACAAGTAGGCTAGGATAAACGTAATGGTCCACAATGTTTTCAGTCATTTTGTGATGTGATAAAAAAATAATCCCAGGAAACAGGATGAATATTTTGCTATAACATCAGGTAGAGATCAGGAAATTGTATATAAAATAGATTTAAAAATAACCAAATCTGCGAATATTTATTAACTATATCACTTAATCTACTTTTAATCTACCGTATATCAATATTTCTGTCTTAATTGTGAAACCTGTTATTCTAAGATTGAATAAAACCCGTAGGTTGACGCCTCACGCATATATTAAGTTAAGTTGATGATTCGTGCATATCTTACGACAAGCTGACGGTTCACGCGTAGTTAACGACAAGTTAACAGTTTACGCGCATGTTACGACAGGTTGACAGCTTACGCGTATGTTACGACAAGTTGACAGTTTACGCGTATGTTACGACAAGTTGACAGTTTACGCGTATGTTACGACAAGTTGACAGTTTACGTTAATTGACAGTTTAGCGAGAAAATTTTTTTGGGTTGGGTTCATACGTTTGTTACTCTAGGGTGATAGTTCATACTTATGTTACGAGAGGTTAACATTCTATGAGTATGTTACGACAGGTTGATAGTCCATGCCCGGTTCCGACAGGATGACGTTTCATAAGTATGTTACATAAGGCTTACGGTTTATGCATACGAGTATGTTATAACAGGTTGACGATTCATGCATAGATTACAGGTTGACGTTTCACAATTTTGTTATGACAAGTTGACGGTTTATACCCTTGCTATGCAATTTAAAGGACATAATGTAGTGCATGGATTCGGTGCGATATTTCATGTGCTAGCCTAATCGTCAAAGCAGGCTTTAAGAGTTCCCTTCACAATCGAAATGAAAACAGTAAGTTTGGATGAAGAGTAAAGTGTTTTTTCAAACCCCACAAGACACTTACTCTCTCCGTACAGGATAGAGTCTGTTGGGGCATTTTTGAAATGATTACTTAGATTTACCCTACATTTGTGGCCAATCAAAAGCTCTAAAAATTCAAATTTATCAGGGATTTATTTCCATAGAACACATTTCTATTTTACCATATGCAAAATTGATAAAATTGTTCTACTATCTTGGGAGACTTCTATGTCGTACAGAATCTATCGGTACGCTAGCTTCCTGTTTTCTGTAGAAATGTCTTAATAGACATCATCCTATACAAAGAAACTGAACAAAACAATTATAGATAGTTGGACAGTTACGATATAAACAGGAAATACAGTTGCAGCATAAACAGGAATAGTAAGTTAGACAGTTACGGCATAAATAGATATAGATAGTTGGACAGTTACGGTATAAACAGGAAATACAGTTGCAACATAAACAGGAATAGTAAGTTAGACAGTTACGGCATAAATAGAAATAGATAGTTGGACAGTTACGGTATAAACATGAAAGACAGTTGCAGCATAAACAATAATAAACAGATAGTCAGTTACGGTATAAACAGGAAATACAGTTGCAGCATAAGGAATAGACAGTCAAACAGTTACGGGCATGAACAGAAATAGTAGTTGGACAGTTACGGTATAAACATGAAAGCCAGTTGCAGCATAAACAATAATAAACAGATAGACAGTTACGGTATAAACAGCAATAGATAGTTACGTCATATAACATCGTTCTGAAATTTTAATTTTGATTATTTTTAAATAACACGCCACAAAATTATAGACTGTTTTAAAATTTACCTTAAAAAAAAAAAAAATTTTAAAAGAAAATAATATAACATATGATATGAAATCGTTGTATTTAACTGGCTTATTCTGCTACAATCGAACCGACCAGTGGCGACGTGCCTTTTAATCATGGATTGTGAGGTATTAAATAAGTTAACATTTTTTCTGTACTATAGAAATGAATACAATTGCACATAGAAATTGTTACAAAAGCGCCCATAGACTCAACAATGAGACCCGATAAGGAATAAAACGGTGATCAAAAATTATAAATAAGCATTTTAATTGCATTCAATAAAATAACAAACACGACTGACTCATTTAATCAGGATATTTGTTTAATCCGTGTGTTGGGGACAATGCACCAGTGTTGTGTCCAAGATATTGAAAGGTTTTATACTCAGATATTTTATACTTTGAGGCTTATTCAGGCCGTGTGTTCTATTCTATTTATATATGTATACTGCCACAAATCATTGAACACCAAATGTAAGCAATAAAGGGATCGGTGGAACAGTCATCGAGACAGACAGACAAATAGTTGTCTTTGTATGTAAAAGAACTATCGACTGTGTTGGTCGATTTTATCGAAATTCGTTTTCGTTTAAATATATAATGTTATTTAAGGCAAATAGAGATAGGGGAGGTAGAGAAATGGCAAAATTTGACCCCGTTGATTTTTCCTACTTTTTGACAATTTACGGTGTTACACTTAATTCCTTTTCTAAGATATCTGTTTTTGCTTTCAAAATATAGAGCTTGTATTGTACAGTTTACATTGCATTGTAATGTACTCGGTATCTTCCTTTTAAACTTAAACTGCAATAACATAGACCTAATATAAATACATTATTATTCAATACACAGCTAATATAGCCCTATGTGGATACAATGGTTTCTATGATAAGCACGATCCGATCGATCTTACAAAGTTTGTTTATCATTCGTGAGAATCAACATATACATGATTATGTACCAAACACATGACTGCACTAAATGTAACCGGCGTTCGCTCTTTCATAGATCGAATGCCATTAATGAAGAATGGCAATGGATGGGGTAGGCGAGTCGTCAGACTTATACTTGTTTTGACGTAAAGAAGAATCGACAAACGCACAGGAAAGATAAACAGAGGCAGACATACAAACAAGAAAACTACATTCTGAAGAAATCCGTTTACAGGGGGAGACACAATTGTCACACCTGAGAGTTGATCTCGTTTTAAAAAATCCCAATGCTTACGTTTTGAGAGTAATAAATAAATCAGGAAGAAAACAAAGACAAGCCGATAAAAACTCTCATAGATGATCTCATACAGGAGCAAAGACCAGAAAGATGAAAATAAGGGGGGAATGGAGGTAAGCACTCGAGTAAGACCTCAGATGAAACGACGTAACGTTTATGACTGGATAATCAATCCTATACGATAACTAATGCTACAACCTCTAGTCGGCACTACTTTAACGCAATGTCCATATAAATGTAAATGTTAAGAAATTTTGGTAATTACAGTAAAATCATTAATTTCCGTTGACATTAAATTTGGTTGATTACGTACGGTAATTTCGTAGGTACATAGATTCGTGGATCTATTTTACAGAAAACGTGATGTCTCTATAAGAGACAAGTATATGTGGAAATTAATATTCGTGGATATAACCCTCCACGAAATCGACGAAAATAAGCGTCTCACGAATATTAATGATTTCACAGTATCAAGCTTGCTCAGCAATAAACTACGATATGCGTATGGATGATATTTTAAACTATTGTTGCAACTATATTTGAGATACTCGTACAAGTAAAACTAAAACAGTGTTTGAGCAATAAGAAAATACAGTTCCAGCCGTATTTACAGATGCACCTGTATGCCATGTGGTGTTACATTTACACTGCAAGTTGCAACTATATCTCAAATGGAGCCGCAGATGTATTGCAACTGCAACATTACAGTTCCAGCTGTGCCTCATAATCAGTTCAGTATGTGCCTTATATCAAGTTCCAACTACGCCTCATAATCAGTCCAATATGTGCCTTATATCTAGTTCCAGCTGTGCCTCATAATCAGTTCAATATTTGCCTTATATTTAGTTCCAGCTGTGCCTCATAATCAGTTCAATATGTACCTTGTATTTAGTTCCAGCTGTGCCTCATAATCAGTTCAATATGTGTCTTATATCTAGTTCCAGCTGTGCCTCATAATCAGTTCAATGTGTGCCTTATATCTAGTTCCAGCTGTGACTCATAATCAGTTCAGTATGTGCCTTGTATCTAGTTCCAGCTGTGCCTCATAATCAGTTCAATATTTGCCTTATATCTAGTTCCAGCTGTGCCTCATAATCAGTTCAATGTGTGCCTTATATCTAGTTCCAGCTGTGACTCATAATCAGTTCAGTATGTGCCTTGTATTTAGTTCCAGCTGTGTCTCATAATCAGTTCAATATGTGCCTTGTATTTAGTTCCAGCTGTGTCTCATAATCAGTTCAATATGTGCCTTGTATTTAGTTCCAGCTGTGCCTCATAATCAGTTCAATATGTGCCTTGTATTTAGTTCCAGCTGTGCCTCATAATCAGTTCAATATGTGCCTTGTATTTAGTTCCAACTGTGCCTCATAATCAGTTCAATACGTGCCTTATATCTAGTTCCAACTGTGCCTCATAATCAGTTCAATACGTGCCTTATATCTAGTTCCAACTGTGCCTCATAATCAGTTCAATATGTGCTTTATATCTAGTTCCAACTGTGCCTCATAATCAGTTCAATATGTGCCTTATATCTAGTTCCAGCTGTGCCTCATAATCAGTTCAATACGTGCCTTATATTTAGTTCCAGCTGTGCTTCATAATCAGTTCAATATGTGCCTTATATTTAGTTCCAGCTGTGCCTCATAATCAGTTCAATATGTGTCTCATAATTAGTTCCAAATATGCCTCATATATAGTGCCAACTTAAACTTTATAGTTCCAACTGTCTTTGTCTTTCAATTACATTTTTCTTAAGTGTCACGCTATCCCACCTTTGCACAAATTCATCCACATGCAGTCAGAAAAGATCAACATTATTCAGAGTAAATGAGAAAAGGCAACCTTGAAGGACCTTCAGGAAGAAAAATAGCTGAAAGATTTAGATCGTGTTCTACATCGCAACCTGGACAAATAAGTTCAAATTATATGTCAGATAATTCGTCGTGTAGTGTTGCATGAATTTAAATTGAGAATACAAGTATGCAATCGCTTTCGCAGTTTAAATTGATGTTTTACAGTGAATATACTTAATGAATAAAATAGTTAGAAAGTTGTCTGTCAGTTTCGAATGACATCGGAAACACAGCTCTTTACAGTATTTACTTCCCTTATTCGAAAGTACGAGCGGACCGTCTATTTCTCACAATATCGCGGTCGCGCCGAGAGTATACGATATGTCCTTCATAAGCTTTCTTTTAGTTAAAGTCTTTGGATATTAGCATGTATGCTTCGGAGCGTTAGCTACATCATTTCAGGAGTAGTTTCGGATGCATATCAGTCAAATATAAAGTGGCTTCATATGTATTAAATGCCGAAGACTCCATTCAACACCCAGCTCCCTATCTTTAAAAAGAGCTAAAGAAATAATTACCTGAAAGTATTAAAAGTTTAAGACAGTGTCAAACAACAACAACAAAAAAAAACAAAAAAAAACAAAAACGCACGTGCGGCAGATGTTTCGGTAATGTATATTTACACATGTGTGTCATTAATCCGGTCGGTTACATTAATGTCAGTAACCATCTGAGATAGTCACTGACACATAAACTAACACGTTAATCATCCATCATTCAGTTAAATGTCCCTGGCGTATATATACGGTTAATTTAACCTAGACAACTAAGAAAAACTGAGACACTTACATTGTTAACAAAACAGTTCACTAGTACTTCCTTCCAGCAAAACATTTAACACAGAACTAACTAACAAACAACTGAGTCTGTACTTTAAATATTGCCGGGTTTGTCAAGATTTGGTTTTTATTCAGTTTTGTATGAATTTGTATAGGTTTCAAATGCAACACCAAACACGTCTTTCAATTTTTAAGTATTCGTTAGACGCCTAGCGATAAAAACCAGCGCTGTGAATACAGCAAAACCACGGCTATTCATTCGCACCGTGATAGCTAGGCTTTCGCTTTAGAATTTGTTACAATATTGCTACAATGTAGCAGAACAATACCACTCAATTTATCCCTTATATGTCATTTATCATCAAAGACCCTTCAATGGCCAATTGTCAGTGTATAATGCCGCGACCAGGCAGAGGAAAGAGCGCTTTCAAATTCCCTATGTTCATATACAGGGCTATAGGAAATGATACAAAAACCCTTTTCAAATATTTGATAATAACCTGATCACGTGATGACGATTAAATGATTCTCAATTACCATAATGGTAGATTAGAAGGCGGGTGAGTTATGTCTCATTGAACTACACATCGGCAGTCATCGGCCATTTCCGGATCTAGATCTGATTTACAAATAGAAATTACAAACGTGACTAATCGATAGGCGCGATTGATATAAAAAAGTGGACGGATTTGTTTACATCCGAGTATATTAGTGTTATTGGAGCAGAGGATCAAAAGGTAGAACACCTTACTCGTCTGTGAGAACCCGATATCAAATAAACGTGGGTCTCGGCATTTTCGCTCAATAAGCAGAGGACTGTGGGTTAGAACAGCATTCGTTTAAATATTATACGGGATTATTTCCTGGTCGACCTGATGGCAAAATCACGTGAAATTGCGACCAGGCACTAGTTTGTTTATATGGTTGTTGGGTTTAACGCCACACCTACAGCATTTCAATCATTTGGAGACTATGTCTTTTTGAGACATATATAGTGCTGCTACACTACATTATCACGCCAGACAGTTGGCATGGTTCCACACCCAGTCACATTATCGTGGCACCGAGTCAACGAGTCCTGCAACTACCCTTATATGCTGAGAGCCAAGCTAGGGAACTATACCAGTACCATTTTCCTACGACTTTGTTATGTCACGGCCGAGGATCGACGCTCTAGCCACTTGACCACGGTATGACCTCCGCTAGTATTATGGATATTCGGAGTTCCTTGGCGATTTCTGAAAGTACTTCAGGACAAATCCCGAGCAGTCTACAAAGTACTGGTCCTACTGATTAATACAGTAATAAAGAACGAGGCATACCTTCTTTTAGACAGTCTTGCGTAGCCATAAATAAAAAGCGGGAATTGTTAATTTGCATAATTACCACAGCTGTTTTCATCATATGTATCACCCCGCGCTAAGGAGCTTGTTAGTAAGTTCATGACTTCCTAAGGTATGGATTTTATAAGTGGACTATCATGTAACAAATCAAAGCGCTCAATGCACTGAGAGACTGTCGGCGGATTAGAGCGAGTTCAGCTGTCTTGTTAATTTAACAAATCAAAGCGCTAAATGCACTGAGAGACTGTCGGCGGATTAGAGCGAGTTCAGCTGTCTTGTTAATAGTAATAGAGTTGAAGGGGAAAATACCACATGGCATCACATGACCTTTGCCCCTATCGATATCAGCTCTGGGTTATAATTACAGTTTATCCGACTTAATTGTCCAATGAAATGTCCGTATTTCGTTCAAAATTTGAGAAAAAAAAATATGGCATAAAATTAACCATGAGGACTTGATGTGGAGTGTGTATGGTATGTATGGTGCCTACGTGACCAAGACCTATTATGGGCGGAGCTATTGCAGCAGCGACTGCTATACGTCATGTTTTAGTAACTCAAAATATAAATGTACCCAGCAACTGTACTTAAAATATCTAGTGCTACTGTCAATCAAACGGGAGGCGGGTTCATAAAACAAGGTCAAAGGCAACGCTTTGTGGCGTACGTGACAAACTGTTATTTTATCGTTTTTATTCAAAGTTTTGTGAATTTATCGCAGCGCCCCGCTTCGCGCCGCTTGCGATAAATTCCATAAAATTTAAAATATAAACGACACCTAATACTTACATGTATAGCTTCAGAATGTAAATGCTATGCGCATGGTACGCTTTGATACATTCAAAGGATAAGGGATAGTGTTGTGGTAGCGCACTTCGCTTCTCATCAATACCTCCCGGGTACGATCATGATAGGGTACGTTGTAGCGCCTACCCAGACACATGACTCTGGTTTCCTTTATATTTGTGACCACATACGCAACCATCCGCGTATTTGAAAGTGATCGATGTGACAAATTGTTCAATTCTCGAAAAATCACGTTTTAAAATGTCTCCTTTTCTATTAAAGATATATAGAGTAAATTGTATCTTACAATAGAACATCACATTACCATCAAATTGATATCTTATGTATTAAAATAATTCAAGTATATAAAATAAAAAAAGTACCTGCATGATGATAACTATGTAAAAGGTGGTGTTATTTTCTGCTATCTGTAACTGGTCAAATTTAAATCATTAATTAAAAAAATCAAATTGAAAAACAATCCTTGTAGTAGAGAAATGAACATTTCATAATATGGTTACAATCTCCTCTGGGATTTTTTCATACTTTTTTTTAATATTCAATGATCTGCTTTGTCCTAAATATTTTCCACCGGTCATTACATCGGTTTCCTATCTCTGTTTAATAAGTCTTTGAGTAGAATAGGTATTCCGATTGGCAAGCCCGCCGTACGTATGTCTTACGTAATTCGACCGTTCGGCATGAAACAAAGGTTTTGGTGGCTAAATTAGCAAGCAACGACATGTTAATGGCAACAGTACTCGCATTCCAATGCACTGTATGCGCGCTATATAGAACTACCGTATTTTCAAAAAGATAAAAAAGACTGCATTGATATGTAAAATTAATTTATTAAATATATATATATATGTAACGCTTTGCAACTCTCGGGATAGAAGAGAACACTAACTCAACTGTTTTAAGTTCAACTGTAATATTCCCACACATATACATATTCCAAATTATCCATTAAACGCAAAATCATCACATATATATATATATATAAGAAAAAAATGATATGTGCTTATGAAACAACATTTCGTCTACCTCTACTACTTATATAGCTACATATGCTACCACTACTGCTATTCTTTTAGTTAGTGTTACCACTACTGCTATTTCTATTACTGCTACCACTACTGTTACTTCTATAAGTGTTATCACTTCTGCTATTTCTATTACTGCTAACACTACTTCTATTTCTATTACTGCTAACACTACTTCTCTATTTCTATTACTGCTAACACTACTGCTATTTCTATTACTACTAACACTTCTTCTATTTCTATTACTGCTAAAACTACTGCTATTTCTATTACTGTTTACACTTCTGCTATTTCTATTACTGCTAAAACTACTGCTATTTCTATTACTGCTAAAACTACTGCTATTTCTATTACTGCTTACACTTCTGCTATTTCTATTACTGCAAACACTACTGCTATTTCTATTACTGCTAAAACTACTGCTATTTCTATTACTGCTAGCACTTCTGCTATTTCTATTGCTGCTAAAACTACTGCTATTTCTATTACTGCTAAAACAACTGCTATTTATATTACTGCTAAAACTACTGCTATTTCTATTACTGCTAACACTACTTATATTTCTATTACTGCTAACACTACTGCTATTTCTATTATTACTAACACTTCTGCTATTTCTATTACTGCTTACACTTCTGCTATTTCTATTACTGCTAAAATACTGCTATTTCTATTACTGCTTACACTTCTGCTATTTCTATTACTGCAAACACTACTGCTATTTCTATTACTGCTAAAACTACTGCTATTTCTATTACTGCTAGCACTTCTGCTATTTCTATTGCTGCTAAAACTACTGCTATTTCTATTACTGCTAAAACAACTGCTATTTATATTACTGCTAAAACTACTGCTATTTCTATTACTGCTAACACTACTTATATTTCTATTACTGCTAACACTACTGCTATTTCTATTATTACTAACACTTCTGCTATTTCTATTACTGCTTACACTTCTGCTATTTCTATTACTGCTAAAATACTGCTATTTCTATTACTGCTTACACTTCTGCTATTTCTATTACTGCTTAAAATACTGCTATTCCTATTACTGCTTACACTTCTGCTATTTCTATTACTGCTAACACTACTGCTATTTCTATTACTGCTTACACTTCTGCTATTTCTATTACTGCTAACACTACTGCTATTTCTATTACTGCTTACACTTCTTCTATTTCTATTACTGCTTACACGTCTGCTATTTCTATTACTGCTAACACTTCTGCTATTTCTATTACTGCTAACACTACTGAACCACAACTGCTTCTTTTTTAACATAATTAATCCGTTACTAGTGATCATAAAAGTATCACTATGTGTAGTTATAGTTTTAGTAGTAATAGCAACATCAATGTTATTTATAATTCTAACACTCACAAAATGTGTGGCCCCTGGGTTCCTGCACCATGCCATCGTCTAAGCCATCAATGTACATCCAATGCCCGTATATATGTAGCGCAACTGTGTTTCAATCTTGCTTTCTGTACGAGACCTTTAAACTTAAATTTGCCTTAACATGGAGAAAATCCGACTTGAAAGAACAACTAATACAGCGGACTGCTATTATTTATGATAGAGGGAAAAAGAACAAAACCGTCCAAAGCAAACTGGAGTAGCAGTGAACACGATCCATTCAAATCGTTCACCGGGCTTTGTACTGCCAATAAAGGCTGTATATAGAAGTATTCTTTAAGCGTTTTGTTATTAAACATTTCTAAACAAGACCCTTTGTTATATATAACAATCTCCATACAATATCATTATAACATGGCATTATGTAAGTCCACATGACCGACAAATACTTTTAAATCCCCATACAAAGGCATGTATTCATTAATGAAAATGACATATTAGATTATTTTTCACTCTTAAACCTTTGCTTTTCCCTTGATATCGAAATCAAAGGGGCTTAGTGAAAGAATTGGCTTTAAATTTGATACATTTTCGTCTCATTAAAAATCAATTAAGTCTTTAAGATTTCTCATTTAATATCTGATTAGTCTAACATTACCACTGAATGCATGCATACAGTGTATCATATGGACTTATCGGTGGTTATCGGAAAAATCTTTAAGTTGAGGTATCAATTGGAAAGTACTAAAACAACAAAATTAACACAATATTTCAAGACATGTGTTGTGGGATAATTGTTAAGTATTATTTGTGCATGGTTGAAAGTGAGCTGACAATATATTTTTTATCTCAAAACAGATTTTTTTTCTCACTTTTTTTAAACAATGATAACGTATGTGCTATTCTGCTTAAAATTGCTATTTAATTTTTGGTCTAATATAGAGTTTCGAGTCCCTGTCTAGACATTTGGATTGTTCACGTGAGGTAACCCTCCCACTGGCTTGCCGTAAGTCGGTGCTTCGACCCAGGGGCCTCATTCCTTCAGCCGTAATAAGCTGAATGTCGCTTTAGGACTGTCGCTATAAAACTGTCGCTATAGGAATGTCGCTATATAACTGTCGCTATAGGAATGTCGCTATATAACTGTCGCTATAGGACTGTCGCTATATAACTGTCGTTATAGGAATGTCACTATATAACTGTCGCTATAGGACTGTCGCTATATAACTGTCGCTATAGGACTGTCGCTATATAACTGTCGCTATAGGACTGTCACTTTTTAACTGTCGCTATAGGAATATCGCTATATAACTGTCGCTATAGGACTATCGCTAAAGGACTGTCGCTATATAACTGTCGCTATAGAACTGTCGCTATATAACTGTCGCTATAGGACTGTCTCTATATAACTGTCGCTATATGACTGTCGCTATAGGAATGTCGCTATATAACTGTCGCCATAGGATTGTCGCTATATAACTGTCGCTATAGGACTATTGCTATATAACTGTCGCTATAGGACTGTATAGGACTGTTGCTATATAACTGTCGCTATAGGACTGTCGCTATAGGACTGTCGCTATAGGACTGTCGCTATATAACTGTCGCCATAGGATTGTCGCTATATAACTGTAACTATAGGACTGTCGCTATAGGACTGTCGCTATATAACTGTCGCTATAGGACTGTCGATATATAACTGTCGCTATAGGATTGTCGCTAAAGGACTGTCGCTATAGGAATGTCGCTATAGGACTGTTGCTATAGGATTGTCGCTATATAACTGTTGCTATAGGACTGTCACTATATAACTGTCGCTATAGGACTGTCGCTATATAACTGTCACTTTAGGAATGTCGCTATATAACTGTCGCTATAGGATTGTCGCTATATAACTGTCGCTATAGGATTGTCGCTATATAACTGTCGCTATAGGAATGTCGCTATATAACTGTCGCTATAGGAATGTCGCTATATAACTGTCGCTATAGGATTGCCGCTATATAACTGTTGCCATAGGAATGTCGCTATATAACTGTCGCTAAAGGAATGTCGCTATATAACTGTCGCTATAGGATTGTCACTATAAAACTGTCGCTATAGGAATGTCGCTATATAACTGTCGCTATAGGAATGTCGCTATATAACTGTCGCTATAGGATTGCCGCTATATAACTGTCGCTATAGGACTGTCACTATATAACTGTCGCTATAGGACTGTCGCTATATAACTGTCGCTATAGGAATGTCGCTATATAACTGTCGCTATAGGATTGTCGCTATAGGAATGTCGCTATATAACTGTCGCTATAGGAATGTCGCTATATAACTGTCGCTATAGGAATGTCGCTATATAACTGTCGCCATAGGACTGTCGCTATATAACTGTCGCTAAAGGAATGTCGCTATATAACTGTCGCTATAGGAATGTCGCTATATAACTGTCGCTATAGGAATGTCGCTATATAACTGTCGCTATAGGAATGTCGCTATATAACTGTCGCTATAGGACTGTCGCTATATAAATAAATACGTGTCACTGTGCCATATATGATTAAACAACATGCATAGGCCTACCAGATCTGTTTTCTAAGTTTCTTTTCGAGAATCTTTTGAATATAATTGTATCTATATTTTGCTTCATCATTATTATTTTAATAAATCATATAATCTACATGAAGATTAGATTTTTCTATCTCATTAAAAAGTAAACAAGATCAAAAAGATTTTTATGAAGATTCTAAGATTGATTGGGAAATTTATAAAAGAACAAATATTACTGCAATGATCAATTGTGAAAAACTTGATTTGAAAATGATTTTTAAAATAAAATAAAATAAAGACACTGAACATATATTTTGTGAAAACTTATTGGATTCTCTCTTTTTTTTTCTCACACTTAATATTTTGTTCCTATGAATTTTCTTTTTCTTTTCATTTTTTTTGTTCTCTAACGATACACCTTTTTCCAACTTTGTATTCTTTTGTTTGTAATTACAATACATAAAATACCTCTATATATGGTTAAAGTAAGAAGTAAACAAAATATCATCTCTGTAAAATCGTAAAATGAAATACCTTTTTTTTTTTTTAATGTTGTAAGGTCAACTGGGGATGGTTCCCCGACCCGTTTTGACCTATTACGGGGATAACAAATAGGGATACCCATATAGAGGCCTCAAAAAAAAATCTCAGATTAAAGATGTAGTATATCTGTGCATGTTGTTTAGATATATTTCATTTATGGACCAGTGTCACAGTAAAACACACATACTCTCTCTCTCTCTCTTATTTTTTTTCTTTTTATAAAGCAGACAAAATTCCACTCATAAAAATTCATTTTTGAACCCTAAAATAATCCAATGGTTATTTTGTATGTAGGTCATTTATATACATTAAAGTTTTTTTATTTTTTTTATTTTTTTTGAGGTCCCTTCATGGGTATCCCCGTTTATTTTCCCCGTAATAGGTACAGCAGGGGTCGGGGAACCATCCCCAGCTGACCTTACAAAATAGATACATTTGAAATTACCACACACACACACATATATATATATAAATATATATATAGCTAATACAGGGTTTTTCTTACTGTATACATATTACCATGTAGGGACATTTTTTAAGAAAATGCAATGTTGATTTAATTCAATTTTCTAAACAATGGCAAACAAAATAGCAATCAATTTAAAAATTTCATCATTTAAAAAAGCATTTTCATTGTGAAGAAACTACGGGAACTAAAAGGGGAAGAAAAAAAAAGAAGTCTCACTATTTTTATCTAAAAAAGAGACCTGTTTTTTAACATACAGACTATATAACATTATTCCTTAAGAAAGATGTATTATATTAAACAACCTTACAACTGTTCAATTTTTCATTTTTTTATCTGATATATTTATATACATTAAAGTATTGAGATGTAATTTGGTCATGTTATTGATAAAACACACAATTTCCTCATATAAATTTGTATGGGGGTTCTTTTAATGTTTGATCATTCAGGTTTAGATAACACGCAGCCTGTAAATATGCAATTGACTATATACGTTGTTATTCAATCGAGAGACCATCTGTTTGGTTATATTAATGTCTTCAGCCCTTGTTACAAAAACGCAATTTTTTCTACTTTTTTTAAATGAAATCAAGTCTTACGTAATTTACAGAGAAGTCAATTGTTAACAAGTATGATATATAAGGCTTATCCTATCCAGGTTAATGTGTTCATATATCCATAAAGTGTCAGGATTAATTGAATTAATTTATTTATGTTCTGTAGAATGCATGTCATCTGCCATGCGTTCAGTGGACGTATCCACTACGATAAAACAGGGATGCGACCGCTCACGTTAGTGACTGTTGGGTTCATTGAACAAACCACAGTTCTTCAAATAGTGCATGTTTGATATACACTTCTCAACAATCCTATATACGGAAGTCATTTAGTTGTTATTATCTGAAAGCAAAATTCACACTTGATAATTATAATACAGCATGCCCATTGATTTATCCCCTGCAGATTTTGTTTTACCCACAAAATTGGCCATGTACCCATACTCTCTATATCAAGGGGTACAAATCTCAGGAAAAATAGCAATTGTTGTTGTTGTTGTATTGGGGTTTACCGTCGCTGCGATAGTATTTCAATCATATAGCGACGTCCAGCTAATTACAGGTGGAGGAAGACCCCGAGTACACAGAGGTACCCGGGTAGAACCACCGACCTACCGCAAGCCAGCTGGAAGGCTTCCTCACATAAAAAATCCGAAGTCCACTACCGGGATTCGAACCCACAGCGGTGAGGGGCAAATAGCAATTGTATCTCCAGTTACAAAACTTAGCAGGCACTCTGTAATAAATGATCACTGTGAGTATGATGTTTCTTGTTATCATTTGAATCGTCTTAAATTTTACACACAATATATGCTGTTATGAAGAACACAGAACTTCATTGCAACTGTTGTTTATAGATATCGTCTCTTTATGTCCACCAAACTCATTTGAGTTCTCTAACGACAACTGAAGATGCCATTTTGGAAATATGTTTTACTGTTGTTTGTTTACGACAGTTATTTTTTTTTAAAATTTGTTTTTAAATACCACTGACAACTTATTACATTTGAAGGGAATACACTGATGCATTCGGGAATATATTTAATCTAAAGGTGAGGATTGTAGTCTCGTATTAATGTGATGGTGAGGACTGGATACTCTATGATAGTCCATTAGCACTATTCTAATAGAGGCAGTAAAAACTATGCCAAGTCAAGAAGGAATATACCTGCGGTCGCTTTGAGGCTTTGCCTTTTACATATTACATAACTATTATCTACTGGTGTCAAAAAAACTTAGTAAATAATTTAAATAATAAAATTAATTTAAAAATAAATTTAATTTAACAATTAAAACATTTGCTCACCCTGTGAAACCATGGCACAGTTCTTGTCACACATTTCTCGTCTGCTGCATTATTTTGACACTGCTGTTAAAAATTAGTTATCTGTACCCCGTACAAAGATATGCATTATACACACAGTATTTGACATCACGCTTAATTTTATCATACAAAAAAAAATATAAATATTTTTGCAAGTATTGATTTCGTCAGTGTGTTATTAAAAGGCGTCTTTAAATGTTATAGGGCTCATAAAGAAGAGTTATGTAATAAATGTAATTCTATATCAATTCACGAATAGTAATGAAAAGTTAAGGCAAAGTTAGAATGATTTGTTATGTGTCTGTCCTAAGGGGCAATGCTTCTCGCAGAAAATATTAAAAACTTTACCTATCATTCTAATTATAGCTAATGTACATTATTAATATGTGTAAAATACACGAACGCCGGATACATTCTTTTAAAAATATGTCTTACTAAAATATGTATTTGAGGATTGACTCACTTATTGCGGTCTACACCAGACTGATATAGCAAGAAAGTAAGTCTAAAATGTGACTCGGATACACCAGAATGATATAGCAAGAAAGCAACACTATAACGTGACTCGGGCAGACCGTACAAATCTGCACTACATTTATTTATAAAATGCATCATTTGCTATCATGATAAAAAAGACGTCGTTGCCCAGTGCTAACATACTCGACTGCAGATCCAAAGGTTGTGGGTCGAACCCCGTTGGGTTAAGGGCTTTTCATGACTTTCCCGGGCGCAAAGTACTGGTCCAACCCAAAAACCGTTCAGGGGGGTTAATATAATTTTTAAGAAATTGTTTCCCAATCGACGTAAAATAAATATATATGTAAACTTATAAACTATTTTTTGACAATCTCGTAAATTCTGAAATTACTCAAATTAGCGGAGTCGTTGGTAGTCAATATAGATCTAACTTTCTCTTCTAATATTTCAATAGGAAATATTATCTGTGATTAAAAAAAAATCTATTCAAGAAGAACATTGCATGTAATATTTAGATAAGTCAAATTATTTTCAGAGAGCCTTGAAAATAAGGAAATCAGTTTCAAATAAACGGACACATTTATTTTTAAGACTGCTAAACTTCGCCTATTTTACACTAATGAGCATATCTTTAAAACAGACAGTAAAGGTTTCTGAATGGAGCTGAAAGACACTGAATATTTCTATACTCAAAGTATGGGGAGTAAATAGGAATATATCGTTATGTCAGTTGGGTCATATCTTTGTGAAAGAAAATATCACATTGTGAGACCGTGGTCCAAGAGTAAGTTTTTATTATAATTGAATAAGAGATTTTTAAAAGACAAGCTAGGTGAAAAATATATACATGTACTCTTACATTAAATCCAGATAGTTCATTTTGCAGTATAGTAACGTACAATCTGATTAATGTTGACATACAATTGTGCATATAAGTCACTTTCGAACATACAATTGTGCATATAAGTCACTTTCGAACATACAATTGTGCATATTAGTCACTTTCGAACATACAATTGTGCATATAAGTCACTTTCGAACATACAATTGTGCATATTAGTCACTTTCGAACATACAATTGTGCATATTAGTCACTTTCGAACATACAATTGTGCATATTAGTCATTTTCGAACATACAATTGTATATATTTATCTCTCATACAGAATGCTACTTTAGGTATGTTAAAGAAAGAGTTGTGAACAATCTTAAATGCGTGTGATGGCTCACAAACGAACATGAAATCAGGAAATGTTTAATTCGGATAACACCTACCATAAGATTCTCGACCCGCAGCCATACCGCGAAGGCATAAGATTCTCTGTGGGAACGACCCTCCTGTTTTTCGCTGAGAAAAAAAAATCGTATATACGACTAAAACGCGTTAATCTAGCTCTAAATTGCTTAGATAATAATGTCAAATGTAATTTCAACAGACTACAAAACATTTTCATTTACCACCAATAAGATTACGTCCAACTCTCATTTGTGCTCAGAAAGCTCTTTTAAAGCTGGGGAACCCAAGTTGCATTTCTAAAGCGCATTTGTTGGAGAGACTATTCACAAAGTCGACCCGTCGTCAATTAAAGCAGATTCAGAGTGGCTCATATTAAAACTGGAGGAAGGCACAAGAGCCGGAGAGAAAGGGCTCTTTTGTTCATCTCATGAAAGCGCTCATCTTGTCGCGGAAATGAAATTCCTTCGTATAAAATGGAGAATTCAAAGCGGCAGAAAGTCTTTGAAACGTACATTGTTTAGCTTCAATGAAGGGATTCTGCGCGCAGCTGTACTAGTGGTTCGACTAATACCCTGGCTTTATATCAACGTCGTCTTCCACAAATACAAGCACGAGTCATCTCAATAGAGAGTTTCGTATGATGACGAATGGTTCGTTTGCTGTTTTGTTTCTTACATACTCCTCTTATTAGGGAGTTTCAATGAACACGAAGTCGAAGTATTTCTGTAAGAGAACGGGTGTTTTGTTAAACAAGCGACACGAGAACGTGTTTACTTGTGACGTAAAACTTCCGTGTCGCTCTATATCTCACGGATCAATGATTCAATATCCTGGAGTAACGGTAGGCTATGGTGTTTATTGATTTCATTAAAAAAAACTACTTTTAGAATATTTTAAAACTAATGATTTAATGATGATGTGCACATGCATCCAAGTTAACAAATAAGTGATTAGGTCAGTTAACGGTTCAAAAATAAATGATAAACAGTATTCTTAATCCAATACTGTATGTCTTTAAACTGATTTACAAATATGTTGTCCAATTCATTACAACAAGTAAATACTCTGGGCCTAAAAAAGGATCATCCAATTTCTATTTGAAAATCTTACAAGAGAAATGTTAAGTTATATCACGTTTTAAGTATATGTACCATACATTTCATATCGGGAATATTTTCAGTCAAAATTTATTTCAATGAACCGCTATTCATAGATATGCAAAACTTCAACTTTCTGCAAAGAAAGAAGCAAACGTTGAATTACAATAACTCAGATTTTCAATGTTGTTGAATTGAATCTCAGTCTTGATACTTCGTATTGTTAATGTGTTTGCTGTATGTGTATTGTATGTTTGTTTATTGGATTTAATGTCCCACCGACAATATTTCAGTCATTTGGAGACGATGTCATCTTGAGACAGATATAGTGCTGCCACATTGCAGTATCACGCAGTAGACATGTAGCATGATACCACAACCAGTCACATTATCCTGACACCGGGCCAACCAGTCCTGGAACTGCCCTTATATGCTGAGCGCCAAGCAAGGGAGCTATACCAGTACCATTTTTTACGACTTTGGTATGTCGCGGCCGGGGATCGAACCCACGACCTCCCGATTCCGGGACGGACACTCTAACCACTCAGCCTTCGGGACCAGTATGTGTATTGTCTATAGGTCCTTCTTGTTAATGAGCTGAACGTTCCAATGTTTCTAATTACTAAATCAGAATACATCCGGCCCACATTTTCTAACAGGACGCATTGTTGGCCAGTGTAAGGCATGCCTTCAGGAAAATATATACACTTAAAAAAATTAAAAAAATAAAGATATTATTTTGTAAATTTTAAATGAGGCCCCGAGGGGTGGGGGGGGGGGGGTGATTAGATCCCTTATATACTCTATATCTTAAAATTTAATTTCTTTTGGCACAAATGGTCGCCTCAACGTTGTCTACCATTATAAATAAGATGCCATGAATAATGAGGCATCAAGCTGACTTACTTAAGAATTCTTCTTATCTGAAATTTGAATCTGGTTGCTTCTTGAGGTTACCACGTAGGTACATGGTCCTATTGTTTTACGACTATGGTATGTCGCGGTCAGGGATCGAACAAACGGCCGCCCGATTCCGGGGGCATTTACGACTTTTACATTTAATATTGAAAATTGGAATGTTACAATAGTTATGTATTAGGTTCACTTTTTTATAAGGTTTGAATTACATTTATATACAAGTAAGATTTATAATTTGAGTTATACATACAGTTAATCATGCCTAGGTAGGTGTTTTCTAGAGGCCCCCATAAAACTGAACTTAGACTTAGCTGAAAGCTATCTAAGATCTGTCTTAAGTTTTGATAACCCCAATAAACAGTTAAGGTTTAGGGGTCCAAAAAGATTTAACTCTTCGAAAAAGCCTAGCTGAGAGAGGTTTATTTCACCGATGTTGTCATCGTTATATGTCCTTATATATTAAATGTTTATTTCGAATGTGTTTATAATTAAGTATATAAGTAATTTTTTGTATATATAAAGTAAATACATATAACAATGATAAAAAAACTTAAGGATAATATATATAAAAATATATCGGCAATAGTAAAGGTGTAAATATAAACGGGTTGAATCTTCATGCTTGTCGTTCTTGTCGTGCCTTTTTAATACGTTTGTATTATGAATATATTTATAAATAGATTTTATCATTGATTTTTATTTCATAATTATCTCTTTTTTTTTTCCTTTTTTTTTGCTATATATTTATTACTTTTTATTATATTATTTTATTTTATTTTCATTATTATTTTAATTATTATTATTACTCAAACTTAACGCAAAGTGTTATAAATATTACTATATACAGAACTGGAGGAGCCGTATCAACCATTCAGCCAAAATGTCAGGGCCACAACCTGTTATTTTGGTAAGCATGGACGAGCCTAAAAAACCACTCATTGGTAGTCGTAGAGGATGAACATTAGCGAGTGTGCTGTTCTCGGCGATCCAGGTTTCGCATTTTATACACCAGCGGATGCCTGTCTCGCGATCTCAGCATTGAGAAGAGAAGGAATTCCGTTTACGGTGTACTTGAAAACAGACATCTAATTGGATATCTGTTTCAAGTTAAACAGTCCTTTTCAGGGCTAAATACCTACCCGAAAGAATTAAACGATCTTTGGTCATTTTGGACTTATACGGTTTTTTTTCTTCCTCTTATATTTGTGTTAATTTCGGTGTGTTGCCAAGAACAAAGAAAATTTTATGGCATATATTTCAAACCATGAGCTTTCGAATGCAATGAATTTCATATTCATATGACGTCATATAACGTCAGATTTGACATCAGGTGAAAAAGTTTGGACACGGTCTACAGCCATTATTTCTGGACCGATTTTCATCAAAACTTCACAGAATGTGTATGTTAGGCTCTAGTTGTGCATCCTGGTGTCCGTTTTTCAAATGGTTCTAAGGCGAATCCAAGATTCGAACCATTGACGTCAAATTTCAAATGCAAATAAAATCGCTTCCAGATGAGTTAGAGAGCTGATATTTGGACAGAATATAAGTCTCTAGGTCTTCTTTACATTCTGAGAAGATGAAAGTTACATGAAGTCATATGATGGAAAATCATTTCTTATTTCTACATGTTAACTTCTATGTGTTGAAAATTTGCTTCACATGGTTAATTTTGCATTTCAATGACTTTCATTTCCCCACGGCGTGTCTTGGCGTCAAACTTGACGTCGTCTAAAAAGGTTGGTACGCGGTCTACAACCATTATTTCTGGACCGATTTTCATCAAATTTTCACAGAATGTATATGTTACGTTTTAATTGTGCACCACGGTATCCATTTTTCCAAATTCGAAAAGACAAAGGTTTTATGACGAATCCAAGATTCGAACCATTGAATCAAATCAAATGCATATAAAATCGCTTCCAGAAGAGATAGAAAGTTAATGATATATATATGAACTGAATATAAATCTTTAAAGGAATTTTATATTCTGTGAAGATGAATGTCATCTGACATCTGTCATATATTTCTGCGCGTACATTTTTATATGCTGCAATAGTCCAAAGACCTTGAAAATATAATGGCATATACTTCAGATGCTGAAATTTCCATTTCTATGATTTTGGCTGTGTGAAGTTGGCTCGACATACGACATACAACATACGACATTCAACTCTCACTATTCACGACATACGACATTAGACATTCAGATTTTGAATGTCGCGGCACGACATTCACGACATTGGACATTCAGATTTTGAATGTAGCGGCAAGACATTCGCGACATTGGACATTCAGATTTTGAATGTCGCACGCGACATTCACGACATTGGACATTCATATTTTGAATGTCACGGCACGACATTCGCGACATTGGTCATTCAGATTTTGAATGTCGCACGCGACATTCACGACATTGGACATTCAGATTTTGAATGTTGTGCCGCGACATTCAAAATTTCGCTAAGTGAATTTTATATTCTGTGAAGATAAATGTCATTTGACGTCATATGACGTCATAAGGTCTAAACGAATTTCATGTTTCTATGCGTTAATTGTTATAGGTTGCAAAAGTCCCAGGACGATGAAAATTCAATGGCATGTACTATAGCTACTGACTTTTCCATTTCAATGATGTTCGTATGCCTATGACGTCATATGACGTAAAACTTGACGTCGTCTACGAAATTTGTACGCGGTCTACTTTTTAGTTGTGCATCCCGGTGTCCGTTTTTCAACATTCGCAAAGGAAACGTTCTATGGCGATTCCAAGATTTGAACCATTGACGTCAAATTTTAAATACATATAAACTCGCTTCATGGTGAGTTAGAAAGCTGATATATGGACAGAATATGAGCTTTGACGTCTTCTTTACATTCTGTATGGATGAATGTCATTTGATGACATATGACGCCATAATGTAAAAGAGAATTTCTTATTTCTACGCATTAATTTTTATATGTTGCAATGGTCCCAGGACCATGAAAATCTAAGGGCATATACTTCTGATACTTAATTTTCCATTTTATTGCTTTCGTATGCCTATGACGTCATATACTCGTATCAAATATGAAGTCTACTACAAAACTTTGTACGCAGTCTACGGCGATTATTTTTGGGCGGATATCCATTTATATTTCATAGTATGTGTATGTGTACGTTACGTTCTATTTGAGCATCACGGTGTTCATTTTTCCAAATTTGGAAAGGCAAAGGTTCTATGGCGAATCCAAAATTGATACTAGTTAGAAAGCTGAAAATTTGCCAGAAAATTAGTCTTTGAGACTTTCTTACATTCTGAGAGAACGAACGCCCTGTGTTGTCATATGACGCCATGAGGTCAAAAAGACATTCTTATTGAAATGTTCCTGTTTTGAAGCCCTGTATGCTTTTTTTTTTTTTTTGCTTGATTTGCATAAAAATTCATTGAAGGTGCAGCATTAGCTCCTATGAAACAATGTCACTTTTATTTTCTTAGATTAAATGACTTATATCTTAAAAGCCTGTGCACATAGACACAAATACTATCGCGGCGACGGTAAACCCCAATACAACAACAACAAATATATAGTAACCGAATTGAACGGATGTGCAAGACATTTGTTTTGGTACCTAGATTACTGAAATTGGTCAAGTTATAAAAAAGTGATATCAAAATAAGATTTGATTTTCATTTGTGTGCCATATCCTCAAGGTTGAACGGCTTATTACGCAAAGTTCATGGAAGATAAGCCCATGTTAAAGTAAGTAAAAGGTAGGGAATTTGATATTCTCAGTTTTTACGTTCGATAATTCTAGCAGAAAGTCCTATCATTCGTATAAACGAATGTAATCTAGTTGTGATCCTGCCTAGGGTGGGTGTGTCCTAGAGACTCTCATAAGACTGAACTTAGACTTAGCTTTGACCTATCTAAGATCTTACTTAAGTTCTGAAATCAGAACTATAAGACCTTTGTCTGTGCTAAAATTCAAGTTTCTAGTACCACTCATAGCCAATGTACCACTGTCAATCCAAATCAGACTGCATGGTATAAGCGCCTTTGGGATCCTGTCTACGGCAGGTGACCTTATTTTGAGAGCTTATAACTTTTCTTTGTTGTAAGATAACAAAGATCGGAAATAATTTCTGTAATCAGGAAACTTAAAAATATGTCTATGCAAAATTTCAAGCAAGTTTGAGAAAAAAGAAAATGATAAAAAATTGTTGAAAGTGTTTGTTCAAAATTTTGGACTGATTGTGTTAGTGTCAAGGAAGCGGAGACCTCCCGCAACCACCTATATGGTACCTATTTCAGGGGCCTTAGAATCACTTAAAAAAAAAAATTTACCTATCGCGTTTCTTTTTTTTTTTTTTTTTCTTTTTTTTTGTTAATTTTGGTTCAAACAAAATAGGTTTCTGAACCCTACGACGAATACTTATGGATGACCAAAAATTCAAAGTTCATTCACTTATTGCTCTAAAAGTATTGAAGATATCTGGATAAATTTTTCACAGGTTTTCGATCTTAATTAGATTAAAAATTTTATGATACATATCAAGTCCAGAGTCAGCTTTGAGTTTTAAGGAGTTAAAATTCGCAAAAACCAACTTTTTCACTGAGGGAACCAGACGAAATGACATGTAAAAATTGAGGTAGTAGGTTTAAAACCTTCTCCATCTAGACACAAGACTAGTGCCCGCAAGGGTTTCATTGATAAATTCAAATTAACCGATGATTGAAGCCCAATTTGCCGAAAAATTGAATGTCCTATCTCATTCCGTTGAAAAAAAAAGTTTCAACCTTAATTATTGTAACCCTAGTTTGACTAAAATAAGAAGGCAATGTATTCCTAATGGTCTTAGGATAAGTTGGGTTTACCAGTTAGAAGGAGTATAAAGGTATAAAGTATAGGGAAATCTTTTAGGGACCCAATTTTAATGAAACGTGACGGAAGGGCACGTTGAAATTCAGACCCCTTAGGGTTGTTGGCTTTGAAAAAAAAACGAAACCCCCTAATTTGGATTTTGATATTTGTTATGTTGTTATGAGGGGGTACAAAAAACACACACGGGGCTATGGACCAAAACGTTCCTGCCCTCAGGATCAGACCCCCGTGCACATTTTTGAGTTAGATTAGAAAAAGCTTAAAAAACGTCATTTTTTTTAAACTTTTTGAGATATCTCATATTTAAGAACACTTGCGGAACCTCCCTACTGTAGAGGTACCTTGGATTCTAATTAGGGATAGGGTATGTTATATATACACAGAACATTGTTCTCACATGAAGGAGCTGGCAAGCTGGCAAGACTTTATGTGTGTGTGGGGGGGGGGGGGGTTAAAGACTTGACTATTTGAGTTTACCGTCGCTTCGACAGTATTTCAGTCATATAGCGACGTCCAGCTTATTACAGGTGGAGGAAGATCCCGAATGCACGGAGGCATCCGGGTAGAACCACCGACCTACTGCAAGCCAGCTGGAAGGCTTCCTCACATGAAAATCCGAATGACCCGGCCGGGTTTCGAACCCACGTGGTTAGGGGCTGAGTGAGTGTTAAAGTCAGCGACTTTACCCTCTCGGCCACGGAGGCCCCGGGAGGTTAAACAGAGGGACAGAAATACGGGGAGACATAGAGACAGCGCTCAGAGTCTCTTATTGTTGTCTCTCATTTGGGATCACTGTACGGAAAGATATTACAGAGATATATATATGTTGTATGACAGATAACTGTATGTTGTTTGACACACACACACACACACACACACACACACACACACACATATATATATATATATATATATATATATATATATATATAAACAAAAGAATATATATTCAATATGTTTCAGAAATATATGTAAAATATACATTGTTTGACAGAGATGCTTTATTACAGGGAGAATTATATTGTATGACAGGGGGGGGGGAGGGGTCAAGAGAAAGATGAAACATGACAGAGATATAATTATATATGCGTTGACAGATAAATAGAAGTTAAATAACAGACAATACATACAACTGTATTGTGTTACAGAAAAAAAGATGTTCTATGACAAAGAAACATATGTTTGTATGAAAAAAGGATAGATGTTGTATGAAAAACATATGATATAAGATACTATGTGACAGAAAAAATTAATTTATGAGGGATAGATGTTGTATGACAAAGGGATAGATGTTGTATGACAAAGGGATAGATGTTGTATGACAGAGGAATAGATGTTGTATGACAAAGGGGTATATGTTGTATGACAGAGGGATGGGTGTGGTATGACGGAGGGATAGATGTTGTATGACAGAGGGGTTGATGCTGTATGAAAGAGGGTTAGGTGTTGTTTGACAGAGGGATAGATGTTGTATGACAGAGAGACAGATGTTGTATGACAGAGAGATAGATGTTGTATGACAGAGGGGTTGATGGTGTATGACAGAGGGATAGATGTTGTATGACAGAGGGGTTGATATTGTATGAAAGAGGGATAGATGTTGTTTGACAAAGGGATAGATGATGTAAGACAGAGGGGTTGATGTTGTATAACAGAGATAGATGTTGTATGACATAGGGAAAGATGTTGTATGAAAGAGGGACGGATGTTGTATGACAAAGAGATAGATGTTGTATGAAAGATGGATAGAAGTTGTATGACAGAGAGATAGATGTTGTATGACAGAGGGATTGATGTTGTATGACAGAGGGATAGATGTTGTATGACAGAGGGATTGATGTTGTATGACAGATGGATAGATTTTGTTTGACAGAGGGATATATGATGTACAACAGAAAGATAGATTTTGTATGAAAAAAGGATAGATGTTGTATGAAAAAGAGATATATGTTGTATGAAAGAGGGTTAGATGTTGTACTACAGAGGGATAGATATTGTATGACAGAGAGATAGATGTTGTATGACACAGGGGTTGATGTTGTATGACAAAGGGATAGATGTTGTACTACAGAGAGATAGATGTTGTATGACAGTGGGAAAGATGTTGTGTGACAGAGGGATATATGCTGTACAACAGAGATATAGATTTTGTATGAAAAAAGGATAGATGTTGTATGAAAGAGAGATAGATGTTGTATGAAAGAGAGATTGATGTTGTATGTAAAAGGGATAAATATTGTTTACAGAGAGAAAGATCTTGCAAAACAAAGGGATAGATGTACTACGAAGAGATAGATGTTGTATGACATAGAGATAGTTGTTGTATGGAAAAGAGATAGATGTTGTATATCAGAGATTGATGTTGTATGACAGAGGGATAGATGTTGTATAACAGAGATAGATGTTGTATAACAGAGATAGATGTTGTATGACAGAGGGGTTGATACTGTATGACAGAGGGATAGATGTTGTATGACAAAGGGAAAGATGTTGTATGACAGAGAGATGGATGATGTATGACAGAGGGGTTGATATTGTATGAAAGAGGGATAGATGTTGTATGACAAAGGGGTTGATGTTGTATGACAGAGGGGTTGGTGTTGTATGACAGAGATAGATGTTGTATGACAAAGGGGTTGACATTGTATGACAGAGGGATAGATGTTGTATGACAAAGTGGTTGATGTTGTATGACAGAGGAATAGATGTTGTATGACAGAGAGATAGATGTTGTATGACAGAGGGGTTGATGTTGTATGACAGAGGGATAGATGTTGTATGACAGAGAGACAGATGTTGTATGACAGAGAGATAGATGTTGTATGACAGAGGGGTCGATGTTGTATGACAGAGGGATAGATGTTGTATGACAGAGGGGTTGATGTTGTATGACAGAGATAGATGTTGTATGACATAGGGGTTGATGTTGTATGACAGAGAGATAGATGTTGTA
Organism: Solen grandis; assembly: GCA_021229015.1. NCBI lineage: Eukaryota > Metazoa > Mollusca > Bivalvia > Adapedonta > Solenidae > Solen > Solen grandis. The sequence continues at coordinate 11,915,875 of CM037793.1, read as the reverse complement.
TGACAGAGGGGTTGATGGTGTATGACGGAGGGCTAGATGTTGTATGACAGAGGGGTTGATATTGTATGAAAGAGGGTTAGGTGTTGTTTGACAAAGGGATAGATGTTGTATGACAGAGAGACAGATGTTGTATGACAGAGAGATAGATATTGTATGACAGAGGGGTTGATGTTGTATGATAGAGGAATAGATGTTGTATGAAAGAGTGACAGATGTTGTATGACAGAGGGTTAGAAGTTGGATGAGAGAGATAGATGTTGTATGAAAGAAAGATAGATGTTGTATGGAAGAGAGATAGACGTTGTATGGAAGGGAGATAGATGTTGTATGGAAGAGAGAAAGAATTTGTATGAAAGAGAGATAGACATTGTATGGAAGAGAGATAGATGTTGTATGGACGAGAGATAGACGCTGTATGGAAGAGAGATAGATGTTGTACTACAGAGAGACAGATGTTGTATGAAAGAGGGTTAGATATTGTACTACAGAGGGATAGATGTATGACAGAGGGATAGATGTTGTGTGACAGGGGGATACATGATGTACAACAGAGAGATAGATTTTGTTTGAAAAAAGGATAGAAGTTGTATGAAAGAGAGATAGACGCTGTATGGAAGAGAGATAGACGCTGTATGGAAGAGAGATAGATGTTGTACTACAGAGGGATAGATATTGTATGAAAGACAGTTAAATGTTGGACTACAGAGGGATAGTTGTTGTATGAAAGAGGGATAGATGTTGTATGACAGAGAGATAGATGTTGCATGACAGAGAGATAGATGTTGTATGACAGAGGGATAGATGTTGTATGACAGAGAGATAGATGTTGTATGACAGAGAGATAGATGTTGTATGACAGAGAGATATATGTTGTATGACAGAGGGATAGATGTTGTATGACAGATGGATATATCTTGTATGACAAGAGAGTTAGATGTTGTATGACATAGAGATAGATGTTGTATGACAGAGAGATAGATGTTGTATGACAAAGAGATATATGTTGTATGAAAGGGGGATATATGATGTATGACAGAGAGATAGATTTTGTATGACAGAGGGATAGATGTTGTATGACAGAGAGATATATGTTGTATGATAGAGGGATAGATGTTGTATGACAGAGGGATAGATGTTGTATAACAGAGAGATAGATGTTGTATGACAGAGGGATAGATGTTGTATGACAGAGGGATAGATGTTGTATGACAGAGGGATAGATGTTGTATGACAGAGAGATAGATGTTGTATGACAGAGGGATATATGTTATATAACAGAGAGATAGATGTTGTATGACAGAGAGATAGATGTTGTATGGCAGAGGGATAGATGTTGTATGACAGAGAGATAGATGTTGTATGACAGAGGGATATATGTTATATGACAGATATATATATGTTGTATGACAGAGAGATATATGATGTATGACAGAGGGATAGATGTTGTATGACAGATGGATAGATCTTGTATGACAAGAGAGTTAGATGTTGTATGACATAGAGATAGATGTTGTATGACAGAGAGATAGATGTTGTATGACAGAGAGATAGATTTTGTATGACAGAGGGATAGATGTTGTATGACAGAGAGATATATGTTGTATGATAGAGGGATAGATGTTGTATGACAGAGGGATAGATGTTGTATAACAGAGATAGATGGTGTATGACAGAGGGATAGATGTTGTATGACAGAGGGATAGATGTTGTATGACAGAGAGATAGATGTTGTATGACAGAGGGATATATGTTATATAACAGAGAGATAGATGTTGTATGACAGAGGGATATATGTTATATGACAGAGAGATAGATGTTGTATGACAGAGAGATAGATGTTGTATGGCAGAGGGATAGATGTTGTATGACCGAGATATGTATGCTGTGTGACAGAGAGAGCGAGAGACTATTAGGAGTGGTATGATCAAGATATATATGTTGTATGGCAGTGAGATAGATGTATGGCAGTGAGATAGATGATGTAGAACATCCACCTCTCTATATTAACAACATATATCCCGCCGTTATACAGCATATATTCTTCAAATTCGAATAAGGATTAAACAACCAAAAAAAAATTCCCTTGATATGAACATAGTCAAGGAGTTCACAAAATCGTTTGGACCTTAAGACCATATCCATTTGTTTTAAACAATGAATATATGGCAAGAGAATTTTTTTCCAAACTCAGCTGAGCTATCATTTGAAAGAACTGCATTGTTTGCATTTTACTGAAACTCTTCACATACTTATATTTGCTACTTTAAGCTTGGAGAAAAAGGTTAACGAGTACCTTCGAAATATGAAACTGTAAACAGAACATTCGTGGCGGACACGAATTAACAATTTTAACTGTTACGTTATCCACGTTATGCATCATTTTGTCCACCGATTTTGGAAACAAACCCGACATTGCATTGCAAAGTTTCCATTTAGAATTTTAATTCATGATGTCTTGACGTTTGGCAACAGTATATGTCATTTTACACCAAGTTGCCAGAGGGACTTTTCTATCTTTTATAATTTGATATTGAAAATTTGCTTGAAAAATTTACTGGGCGACAAGTTGACGAAATTTGAAAAGCCGTTCAATCAATTCATTAACAGGATTAGAAAATCCTTTTCTATCTCCGTTCTATGATAAAGAGCAAGGAAAAAATGGCAAAGCTTTAAAGGTTTGCACGAAAGATCCTATAAAAGGATTTTATATGAAAAGGTTGCCAAAACGTCTACTCCTGAACAAGGGGTACAATACAGTTACAGAGAAACTTAAAAGATTTGGTTCAGACTAAAAGTTGCCGGAATGAAAATTACTAAACTGAAAAGTGTTCCTGGACAAGCTGATATTTTGTATCTTATAGAGTAAAATACCTTGAGGTTTCTACTACTGTTGACGATTAACATCGTTTTTTTATGATTATCGTCTACATCACCATTGTCGTTGGCATTAATACTATTACCGATATTATTTATCTACTAAGTCCCCCACTTTGTTACATGTATATGAATACGTGTAATGACATTGGAAAGACTGCAAACGAGCAACAGTTTTATCGAATTATTGTTAGAACGAGCGGTTGACAAAGCCAGTGTGAGCTATACATCTTCAATGGCGTATTGTTTTCAAACAAAGACTCCCTTTAAGTACCCAGAAAATCATCGTGCGTTGATAGACTGCACTAGTCTCCGATCACGCACTATCGGGTATATTGGAGTGAGAGGGTATTCATATCCATGTATAAGTTTTCTATAAACACCACAAACACGCTTCCGGTATCATCCTCTTTTCAATGGAGGAATAATGATGTCATTACGGGGGAAATTGTATGCATTGTGATTTAATTAACTTACTTTTTCTTCCTTTTCTTCTTTATAAAAAGTATATACCTGTATTAAATAATAACATTTCTTATGCAAAATGGAAGAATTTAGGTCGACACCCAGGGTTCGATCCCAGTAATGTTGACACGGGCCCTGGGTGCGGTCCCTATCAGAAGCTATGTATCCCCATTGAGCCCCTGGATATTACCTTAATTACAAAAAAATGTATACCAGTAAGCAAAGAAGATTATTTTCATTGCATATCAATAGCAGTTAAGTAAACCCCCACCCCACCCCACCCCCGCCAAAAAAAGGTAAATACGTTACAAAAATCCCAATTAATTCGAATTCTGCTCAGGGCATTTTCAATTTTCTTATCAAAGTTAAAAAGGGACATAACTCCGAGTTTTCAGAATAATGCCCCTTGTCTTACAACTGCGCATTGCCATGATCATCAAGTATACCAGGTTTTGAGTTGGTACTTTTAAAAGTGTTTGAGGGATTGGCTACATCGACGTTTTAACAGGACGACGAAAATGAAAACGACGACGAACCAGCGATCATAATAGTTGGATTTTTTTTCGATACAGACGAGCTAAAATGAATAAAACCATTATGATACAAATAATTAAATAGGCGCACCTCTGCTTGATGTATGCCAGCGTTGAATTTGACAACCTCGTCATTTCGTGTTTTCCTTATGTGTAGATTCAAATCATTTACAAATTTGACAACATGCTGTAAATCATTTTCTCGTGCAATGTATGCATTTTATCCTTGTATGGCTCACTGAACCGTGTAAACACACTTGATAATTTTTACCATGAAATGATACATGTACTCGAAAAGTAGTAAATGACCAGGAGTGCGTTCAGTATGACAAACCGTATGCAACCGTACACTTACAGTCAGCTATGAAACTATCTCGGTGTCATAAACCACGATGTTGACGTAAGCCCATGTACAGCATAAGGAGCACGTGAAAACCATGCTATATGGTCCTAAAACAACTCCATAGCTGACTGTAAGCGACCGGTAGCATACGGTTTGGCATACTGCACGCACGTCAAGAAAACGTAAGAATAAAAAAAAGTCACGCAAAGTTAAAATATGCACACTTATTTGATTTCTAAAGTGTATTCTTTTTAAAAGGCATTACGGAAATTGATTCTGATCTATTAAGTTCTTCAGTATTTAGATTTACCTTTTAAAATTTCGAAAATGATAAGTAGGGATTTTGGTTTTGGGTTTTAATTGACATCATAAAATATAGCTAAATAAAAAGAAAAGAAAAAAGAAAAAAAAAGAAAGAAAAAAAAGAAAGATCAAACTGCGACAATGTGACTGGGAATGGTAACATGTCGCCTGTCTACATCCTGATATCGCAGTGACTGTCAGGACAATGTGACTTGATGTGGTAACATGTCGATTGTCTACAGCGTCATATCGCAGTGTCTGTCAGAAAAATGCCTTCTTCCTGATGTATCGCAGTGACTCTCAGGACAATGTAACTTGATGTGGTAACATGTCGATTGTCTACAGCCTGATTTCACAGTGACTCTCAGGACAATGTGACTTGATGTGGTAACATGTCGATTGTCTACAGCCTGATTTCACAGTGACTCTCAGGACAATGTATCTAGGCGTTGTAACATGTCGATTGTCTACAGCCTGATTTCACAGTGACTCTCAGGACAATGTGTCTAGGTGTGGTAACATGTCGATTGTCTACAGCCTGATTTCGCAGTGACTCTCAGGACAATGTGTCTGGGTGTGGTAACATGTCGATTGTCTACAGCCTGATTTCGCAGTGACTCTCAGGACAATGTGTCTAGGTGTGGTAACATGTCGATTGTCTACAGCCTGATTTCACAGTGACTCTCAGGACAATGTGTCTAGGTGTGGTAACATGTCGATTGTCTACAGCCTGATTTCACAGTGTCTCTCAGGACAATTTGTCTAGGTGTGGTAACATGTCGATTGTCTACAGCCTGATTTCACAGTGACTCTCAGGACAATGTGTTTAGTAGTGGTAATATGTCGATTGACTATAGTTTGTTTTCGCAGTGACTCTCAGGGCCGCTTGGTATGCAGTGTCTCTCAGGAAAGAGATTGCTGTCGTTTTTCTGTTAAGAAAATGTGACTTAGTGTGGTTTCATGTCGCCTGACTACAGCGTGATATTGTTGTGTCTGTGATGATAATTTTACTGGGTGTCGTATCATGTCGCCTGTATACAACATGATATCGCAATATCTTTTAGGATAATGTGACTGGGTGTTTTCATGTTTATCAGGACAGTGTGTGGTTTTAAACTGTCGGTACAATGTGACTGGGTGTGTTTTCATGTCGCCTGTCTACAGCGTGATACCACATTGTCTGTCTGGACAATGTCACTGGATGCGGTATCATCACTTTACTATAGCGTTATAGTGCATTGTCTGTCAGCAAAATGAAATGTGACTGTGTGTGGTATCATGTAACCTGTCTACAGCGTAAGGTCTCATGTCTGCCAAAATTGGGGGGTGTGGTATCACCACTAAAAAAGGTTTTTTGGAATTTTTTTATTGAATTTTTAAACAGAGTTGATGCTGTTCTATGGTTGCACACATTTCTGCATCGTACAACATTTCGGGGCTATATTTAGATCCGCCCCCCTCCCCCCATTTTTTTTTTTTTTTTTTTTTTTTTTTTTTTTTTTTTTTTTGCTGCACGGAGATAGAGTTCTGAATTTTATTTCCTGTCTTATCACTAAGTGGTAGTAATTTTCATGTACATTTTAAATACGATTGCATTTTGGATGTCGAAACTGAATTTAAATATGTTGATAATCGATACTAGAGATAATGTGTTTAACAAACTGTATTTGAAAAAAAAAATTCTAATGCGCAAGCGAAAAGATCGCAATCCATTCGCAGATTTTTTAATCATCATTTACTTAAATATTTTCAGTGCTAGGTAACGAATATAGATTTAATTAGTCAATACTACGGTGCAGCTGTACCATTGTCCCAGTGGGTAAAATAGCTTGGATATTTAACAGGCGTTCTAGAGAGGATTATGGGATCGATTCCTAACTGCGGATTTTCTTTTTTTAATATATTTGCAATATTAAATATATAAATTTTAGTAATTTTGAATATCATCAATTCACCTATATTAAGTACATGTGTGTATATAATGAAATGAAAAATACCTTACATAAATTAAGTTCATTGAAACAAACGGTGTGTTCATCTTTTCTTGTAAAGAAAGGTGTTCACGCAAGATTAACACGGGTTTAATACATTTAAATGCGTCATGATCACATTAAAAACCCTGTTCTCTCAGCGCTACCAGCACTTTGGTTATTTTGCGCGCTTTTAAAGAACAACTATTTATCACATAAAGAGAAGTCTACCAACAACATATTGTCTTGTTTTATTGATGGAATTGAAAGTATATAGCATCACTGGCATCATGGTGCTATTGAACAACAAACATTTAAGACAAAGGTGTTGTTGTTGTTGTTTTATCCTCAAAAGCTTGTCAAACTAAGAAACATTGCCAAATAACAATAATGCTATCTGCAAAAAGTCTAATGATATCATTCATGAATGTGATCGAGATATGACATGCATGGACAATGCTGAAACAAAATACTGAATAGTCTATCGTTGTGAAATAGATGGCGAGATTTGTATTACTGTAACTAAGCTCTAGATTGGAGAGGTCTTCGATTTTATCCGAGAGATCCGAGTATTAACTGCTTCGTTTTAATGTTCCCATACGATTTTGCAGCTCCGCTGGAAGTATTCTATTCCCATTTTAGGAGGCAGAGCATAATAGAAGAACAATGTTTCTTAGAATCTTCTGATAGTTGGATTTCAATAGGTGTGGGGATTTAATGACACCGTCAACAATAGCACCATTGTGTGCACCAGATTAATGGCAACCATCATATTAGAGGATTCCGAATTAAACTGAAAATCCGGCTGGAACTTATTGTTCACGCGGAAGAACACGCATATATGATCACATATTACTCCGCCGATCAAAGCAGTGTGAATAAAAGAGACAAGTTTTTATTGCGTGCTTCTTTTATTTTCTTAGAATCGGTAACAATAGAGCGCTAACATTAATGACAGTAATTATTCACCTAATTTGAATGACTCTAAGTCCATGAACGTTGCCTCGCCAATTTTGTAAGCAATCATTACTGGGTTTTCGACCATCATTAGGTACTTTGAATAAAACTAATATCATCATTATCTAATCTGCTTTTCAGACCTAGTAGGGTCCCTGGGTTGGTGATTCAACATCTATCGGTACAAGATTAGTTATCTATATTGAACAGACTTCCAATGTGACTTATCGACCGGCCTGATTGTTATCGAGAACGCTTCCAGGATTAGACTAAATGTCAATTTGGTAGAAGCTTGTAACAGTGATAAGACAACCAGGACTGGGTGCTGGGTGGACACATAAAGCATACATGATAAATATACCAGTCGACAATTAATATAGTCTAGAAAAGAATACGTTTCTTCATAGCGATGCCATACAAAAATCTGTTGCTTATATGCCGAGTTGGATGGGAAATTTTGTTCAGCTGTGCGCTTTTCAATGGTATGGATAAATAACAATGTTCTTTGTCTTTCATTTTGCAATGGTATGAATAAATAACAATGTTCTTTGTCTTTCATTTTGCAATGTTTCATTATTATTATTGTTTTGCCTGTCAAAGTATGTTATTCTGAATATAATGCCATTGTAATTAAAATACATAAACAGTCAATTTAAACTGCGTTTGCCTTTCAAATACATGTAGGAGGATGTGTTGTTGGCACACGTGCTGTATTCGGGAAAAAAAGGCATAGGAAATGTGGATTTCAGCTCACATACACTTTGATAAAACGGATAAGAAAACAGAAGTCATACGAAAACCAAGTACCTGGATGTGAGTCATTTGGGAAAATGATTTTATGTCCGGTAAGAGGTATTAGTTTTGGTGTCGTTCTTCCATCAGTACGTACGAGTAGGCGTAGAAAAAACATTTTCATCTGACGATTCAAAGTCGTATGCCATGCTGAATGGTCAGCCAGAAAGGTATTCGATTTGAATGTAGCCGCAGTACTGGGTCTACACAGGAAATTTATATTTACCATATTTGTAGTCATCACCGCCATGTAGTCATCACCGCCATGTAGTCATCACCGCCATGTAGTATCATCATTGAGCATAATAAAGAAACTTGAAAATTAAAAGAACAACGTAATATTATTTTAAAGTATATTTATACTTCAAAACTTTGAAATAAGACAGAAAATATCAGAAATACCAAACAAAACTATAATTTCACCAAGAAGCTTTATAAACAAGTATCATATATGATAAATATACCATCATCATCATCATCATCATCATCATCATCATCAGTTTAGGCATTTAAAATCATTAATCATCATTAGCGACATCATGTAAACCCAATATTCACCATGTGCAACGTCATATATAGGATATGTAACTATCAAGACAAACATATAGAAAGGGATAACCATGGGTAATGTAATATGTAGTCAGTAATAATTATCGGTACTTGTATAGTCAGGAATATTCATTGGTACTTGTATAGTCAGTAATAATCATCGGTACTTGTATAGTCAGTAATAATCATCGGTACTTGTATAGTAAGTAATAATCATGGGTACTTGTATAGTCAGTAATAATCATGGGTACTTGTATAGTAAGTAATAATCATCGGTACTTGTATAGTAAGTAATATGGGTAATGTAATATGTAGTCAGTAATAATTATCGGTACTTGTATAGTCAGTAATAATCATGGTACTTGTATAGTCAGTAATAATCATCGGTACTTGTATAGTAAGTAATAATCATGGGTACTTGTATAGTCAGTAATAATTATCGGTACTTGTATAGTCAGTAATAATTATCGGTACTTGTATAGTAAGTAATAATCATGGGTACTTGTATAGTCAGTAATAATTATCGGTACTTGTATAGTAAGTAATAATCATCGGTACTTGTATAGTCAGTAATAATTATCGGTACTTGTATAGTCAGTAATAATTATCGGTACTTGTATAGTAAGTAATAATCATGGGTACTTGTATAGTCAGTAATAATTATCGGTACTTGTATAGTAAGTAATAATCATGGGTACTTGTATAGTCAGTAATAATCATCGGTACTTGTATAGTAAGTAATAATCATGGGTACTTGTATAGTCAGTAATAATTATCGGTACTTGTATAGTCAGTAATAATTATCGGTACTTGTATAGTAAGTAATAATCATGGGTACTTGTATAGTCAGTAATAATCATCGGTACTTGTATAGTAAGTAATAATTATGGGTACTTGTATAGTCAGTAATAATTATCGGTACTTGTATAGTCAGTAATAATTATCGGTACTTGTATAGTAAGTAATAATCATCGGTACTTGTATAGTCAGTAATAATCATCGGTACTTGTATAGTAAGTAATAATTATGGGTACTTGTATAGTCAGTAATAATTATCGGTACTTGTATAGTCAGTAATAATCATGGGTACTTGTATAGTCAGTAATAATCATCGGTACTTGTATAGTCAGTAATAATTATCGGTACTTGTATAGTAAGTAATAATCATGGGTACTTGTATAGTCAGTAATAATTATCGGTACTTGTATAGTAAGTAATAATCATGGGTACTTGTATAGTCAGAAATAATCATAAGTATTGTTACGCCATTTGTATAGCAGGCCCGGATTCACCGGGGGGGCCGAGGGGGCCTTGCCCCCCCCCCCCCCCCAGCTGCCCTGGTTATACATTTTTTTCTAGGCTATAAAATCCATTGATTACATAATGTTCGAGCTGTCTAGAGGAAATCCCCATCGTTGGCCCCCATACTGAACATACTGGAGATAACCACCTGACCAGCCAGACTCCTATTGTCTTATGGCCCCCTGCTGTTAATGTGTAGGTAATCCGAAGCGGCAGTCATCCATGACTTAGTGATAAGCATGTGTATGCAAATTGATTGACACCTTCACTGATTCAAAGGCTATTGTCGAGTGATACCTAAGGACATCTCGTCTGCCGAGCGATCTAATGATTGAAGAAAAATAGGCAATTACAAAAACTTTATATCAGTAAAACTATTCTAGACAGATGATGTTTAGGAAATAGCATAAAAATCGATTAGTATAAAATTAGCCACTAAAAACAACAACTAAGTTGGACATTAAAATGTAATTGCTATCGAAATATTTTCACTAGAGCCCAAAGAAATTATTTATTTAACAAATAACTTTGACTAAATCTAATCAACGAAATTTTAAATTCACTTTTCTCTACATCTACAAAATTTTAAATCTTGAATTAAAAGCGGGCAATTTAACTGCCAGGTTGATGAACTTTCAGGTATGAAAAATTGCCGATTTTGTTTTGGAAAAAAAATTAAAAAGCTATTCTCCAGGGAAGATGCATACCAATCGCTAGCCATGTAAATTAAACTTTATCAGAAATGGGTTGTGTTTTTAAATGTCATCAGCTATACCATTTTTACATAACTTATAAGTATTATTTTAACGAAGCAGTTTAATTCTTCTTAACTAACTCTCTCAATATATAAATACAGAAAGTAGGTCTATACATCATCATGTTCACTTTTCTTATTAATTACGAATAAAATAATAATAATTATTATAAAATATGTGTATTTTAGATTTATGAATATAATTAAGAAATGAAAGAATTTGAAAATTGTTAACTGCCATATTTTTGGACAATGTATGTGTAGATTATGATTACTAATTCAAATCAAATCCAGGTAATCAGTTGTTGATCAATGTTACTGATAAGTCAATGAATACTAATGCACAGAATACACAATTTATGTGCAAAATAAAACGGATATTAAAGATTTTATATTAAATATCAACATCTATTGTTAGTTTTGTCACTGATTAAACACTTAGAAAATCAAAATGTTTCAACTAAAACTAAAACTGTACAAAAAAAAAATGACACACAAAAGGGGCCCACACCTACCCTATAACGTGCGCCTGATTTTTTTTTCTGAGAATTTCTGTGTGAAGACTGCTTCCAGATCGACAATTTGACAGCTAATATCATTAAGGTCGAACCTATTCCCTTCCACATTTTTGACAAAATGATTATGTTAAACGTGAAAATAGATTTTTTTTCTCAGTCTTTGACAAAAATGTCTTTTACACTGTTGAGTCAAAAACTAATGATCACAAGTCACTTTTTGTGGGGGTTCAGGAAACCCTTATTACATATTTTATGCCAGTTTGTGAATGAAAATACAAGATAAGCCCGTATTTCTTAACCGGAAGAAGTAATGCCCTTTCAGTAATATCAGTGCCCCCCCCCCCCCCCCCCCCCCCCAACCACCACCACTTCCATCTCCCCCACCATTATTTTTATTTTATTTATTTTTGATCGGGGCCTGTAAATGCAATTGTAATCATATTCAATAACATGACTTTGCGCCGGTAAAAGATAACATTATATCGCTCAATGCTTAAGGCTCGGTCCCACTTGGCATTTTTTTTTTGCCTCGGGGATGGGATGCATACGTACTCCCGATGGAAATAGCGTCGCGAGCCATGTGGAGTCATCGGGAGGCCTCGGGTGTACTGCAAAAAGAATTCATTGAAATTTTCCCGATGTGTTCTCGATGTTTTATCGGGAAAACAAGCCGGGGAAATATCCGCAGAGAAGCTCCGGTCAGCATTCACGGAGCTTCCGCGATTTTTTTTCCTCCGATGAATCCCCGATGCGTCTGTGATGTCTCGCCGAAGTATCGGGGGGGGGGCATTCGGGGATATTCGGCGGCCTTTCTGTGACACATTCCCGATCTTATGGTTGAATCTCATAATATTTGCAAAAAAAAAAAAAAAAAAAAAAAAATGGCAAGTGTTGAAAAGCGCACCCAGAAATTAGTTTCTGTTTTGGCCAGTCTTAGACTGAGACGGTCAAAAAGGCATTTGTCGCTTAATTCCACCATCAAATTTTCATACTCTCAATAATCTTCCCCGAGACACGAAGGGTGGTTCGCAAGATCCCCTAATCTACGGGGATATTCCACCGATGATGTTACAAGCTCAGTGAAACTCCGGGGCACCTTCGCCGATCATCAGAGGAGGTCCCCCGGTGCTTTTCAGAACATCGGGACTCAAGGCTATTGTGTCATAGCCGAAACAACGGTGAATGTTCAACGGACCAATCCCGAAGCCTAATAATTGTCATTTTTCAACGGACTGCTCAGTCTTTCTTTGCTCAAACATCGTGAGCCATCGGTAGAAAAAAATGTTTATTTCCACATCACCGATTTTTTTTTCCACAGTGGGACCTAGGCCTTCATGTTTCAAAAATATATATCGGATTTAAAAACAAAAACAACAACAACAACAAAAACCTTCACTATTATCCCCAGATACCCTTCAGAATGCATCTCCATCACACTAAAAACTTTTTTTCCGGGGGGAGCATGCCCCCGAACCCCCCTACCACTCCTATCACATTCGGATTTTGGCCCCCCCAGCAGAAAATTTCTGGATCCGGGCCTGGTATAGTCAATAATTATCATAAGTGACGCCATATATAAATATATATTGTAGTCAGTAACCAACAACAGGAACATATAGTCAGGGATCATCAAGAGTCATATGGCCCGTAACTAACAACAGATACATATAGTCAGGGATCATCATGAGTCATATAGCCCGTAACCAACAACAGGAACATATAGTCAGGGATCATCATGAGTCATATAGCCAGTAACCAACAACAGGAACATATAGTCAGGGATCATCATGAGTCATATAGCCCGTAACCAACAACAGGAACATATAGTCAGGGATCATCAAGAGTCATATGGCCCGTAACCAACAACAGGAACATATAGTCAGGGATCATCATGAGTCATATATAGTCAGCAACCAACAACAGGAACATATAGTCAGGGATCATCATGAGTCATATGGCCAGTAACTAACAACAGGAACATATAGTCAGGGATCATCATGAGTCATATATAGTCAGCAAACAACAACAGGAACATATAGTCAGGGATCATCATGAGTCATATGGCCAGTAACCAACAACAGGAACATATAGTCAGGGATCATCATGAGTCATATATAGTCAGCAACCAACAACAGGAACATATAGTCAGGGATCATCATGAGTCATACATAGTCAGCAACCAACAACAGGAACATATAGTCAGGGATCATCATGAGTCATATGGCCAGTAACCAACAACAGGAACATATAGTCAGGGATCATCATGAGTCATAATAGTCAGCAACCAACAACAGGAACATATAGTCAGGGATCATCATGAGTCATACATAGTCAGCAACCAACAACAGGAACATATAGTCAGGGATCATCATGAGTCATATAGCCAGTAACAAACAACAGGAACATATAGTCAGGGATCATCATGAGTCATATAGCCAGTAACCAACAACAGGAACATATAGTCAGGGATCATCATGAGTCATATGGCCTGTAACCAACAATAGGAACATATAGTCAGGGATCATCATGAGTCATATAGCCCGTAACCAACAACAGGAACATATAGTCAGGGATCATCAAGAGTCATATGGCCAGTAACTAACAACAGGAACATATAGTCAGGGATCATCATGAGTCATATATAGTCAGCAAACAACAACAGGAACATATAGTCAGGGATCATCATGAGTCATATGACCCGTAACTAACAACAGGAACATATAGTCAGGGATCATCATGAGTCATATATAGCCAGCAACCAACAACAGGAACATATAGTCAGGGATCATCATGAGTCATACATAGTCAGCAACCAACAACAGGAACATATAGTCAGTGATCATCATGAGTCATATGGCCAGTAACCAACAACAGGAACATATAGTCAGGGATCATCATGAGTCATATAGCCAGTGACCAACAACAGGAACATATAGTCAGGGATCATCATGAGTCATACATAGTCAGCAACCAACAACAGGAACATATAGTCAGGGATCATCATGAGTCATACATAGTCAGCAACCAACAACAGGAACATATAGTCAGGGATCATCATGAGTCATATAGCCAGTAACCAACAACAGGAACATATAGTCAGGGATCATCATGAGTCATATAGCCAGTAACCAACAACAGGAACATATAGTCAGGGATCATCATGAGTCATATATAGTCAGCAACCAACAACAGGAACATATAGTCAGGGATCATCATGAGTCATATAGCCAGTAACCAACAACAGGAACATATAGTCAGGGATCATCATGAGTCATATAGCCAGTAACCAACAACAGGAACATATAGTCAGGGATCATCATGAGTCATATGGCCCGTAACCAACAACAGGAACATATAGTCATATGGCCCGTAACCAACAACAGGAACATATAGTCAGGGATCATCATGAGTCATATAGCCAGTAACCAACAACAGGAACATATAGTCAGGGATCATCATGAGTCATATAGCCCGTAACCAACAACAGGAACATATAGCCAGGGATCATCATGACACATATAGCCAGTAACCAACAACAGGAACATATAGTCAGGGATCATCATAAGTCATATGGCCCGTAACCAACAACAGGAACATATAGTCAGGGATCATCATGAGTCATATAGCCAGTAACCAACAACAGAAACATATAGTCAGGGATCATCATGAGTCATATGGCCCGTAACCAACAACAGGAACATATAGTCAGGGATCATCATGAGTCATATGGCCAGTAACCAACAACAGGAACATATAGTCAGGGATCATCATGAGTCATATATAGTCAGTAACTAACAACAGGAATAGGAGTATAATTTTTAGCCTTTACCTTGGCGTCTTCAGCGTCGGCGTTGACCTCGACGTTCACCCTGGTTAAGTTTTATGTTAAGGTCGACTTGGAACATTTATTCACCATCATCAGGTAACTCTGTTCTGCAAGAACCATAACTCCAGCTTGCTTTTTAGCAAGAAGTATGGCCCTTTCATACTTAAAAATAAAATATCGGTTTGCTCAGTTAAGTTATGTTAGGTGATATTATCC
The DNA here is from genome assembly GCA_021229015.1 of Solen grandis. Classification (NCBI taxonomy): domain Eukaryota; kingdom Metazoa; phylum Mollusca; class Bivalvia; order Adapedonta; family Solenidae; genus Solen; species Solen grandis. The sequence continues at coordinate 11,900,473 of CM037793.1, read as the reverse complement.
ATATGAACTATCAAAGCTTTTGCTTTGAAAAATTGATGACTTAATCCTCTATCGCAATAACCATAACTCTATCTATGAAATATCGTAAGATAACGCCGAGATGCAAAATCCATTACTCTTATCTTACCTTTTGCAAGAATTTTAGCCCTTCGTTTGGTGAAGTTTTGAGTTTATGTCGGCTTTTCTACATAGCTATCACAGCCACATCTCAGTAACCACTGCATGTACCTGATTTAAACTTCACAAAACATTTCCTAACCCTTCAAAGATAACTCTTATTTGAATTTCATACAAATGGTCGGCATATTATAACTTAACAAGAGCTGTCAGAGGACAGCACGCACGACTATTCAAAATGCCTGTCGGTAAATCAAATGAAATATATTTCAATTCTTCTCTTTCATATATCCTGTTTATAATAATAGTCAACAAGAGGGCCAAGATGGCCCTGTGTCGCTCACCTGAGTAAGATTGCTGTGTTAGGCATGATGACAAAAAATGTGGCATCTAAAATGTTTTTCTAACATTTGACTAAGTGACCTAGATTTTGATCTTACCTGAAACTGGGAATTCATGCAGTCATCATTCTTATTCAAATGTAATGAAGACTGGTACAAAAATGTAGGCTCAATGAGTGTTCACAAAATTTTTCTAAAATTTGCCCTGGTGACATACTTTTTGACCCCATATGGCCCAGTTTTGAATTCATCTGAGATTTGATGTAAACAAACATTCTGACCAAGTAACATTAAGGTTAGGCTGAAACTGTGGCCTCTAGAGTGTACACACGGTTTTTCTAAGTGTTGACCTGGTGACCTTGTTTTTGACCCCACGTGACCCGATTTCAAACTCATCCAAGATATCATATAGACAAACACCCAGACCAAATTTCATGAAGATTGGGCTAAAACTGTTGCCTCTGGAGAGTTCACAAGGATTTTTCTCAGATTTGACCTAGTTTTTGACCGAACATGACCCAATTTCCAACTCACCCGTCATAGCATAAAGACGAACATCCTGACAAAGTTTCATGAAGATTGGGCCAAAAATGTGGCCCCAAGCATGTTCACAAGGTTTTATTAATTTGACCTGGTGATCTAGTGAACTAGTTTTGACCCTACGTGACCCAACTTCGAACCCATCAAAGATTTTATGTAGACAAAAAAAACTGGCCAAATTTTATGAAGATTGGGCAAAAACTGTGTCCTATAGAGTGTTCACAAGGTTTTTCTAAGATTTGACCTCGTGACCTAGTTTTTGACCCCAAATGACCCATTTTCGAACTCATCCGAGATATCATGTAGAAAAATATCCTGACCAAATCTAATGAAGATTTGAAGATTGGGCAAAAACTGTGTCCTATAGAGTGTTCACAAGGTTTTTCAATTTCCGCTTTTTCCCAAACCCATTTTCGAACTCATCCGAGATATAATGTAGACAAATATCCCGACCAAATCTAATGAGATTGGGCTGAAACTGTGGCCTCTAGAGTGTTCACAAGGTTTTTCTCAGATATGACCTAGTGACCTAGTTTTTGACCCAACATGACCCAATTTCAAACTCAACCGTCATAGCATAAAGACGAACATCTTGACGAAGTTTCATGAAGATTGGGCCAAAAATGTGACCTCAAGCATGTTCACAAGGTTTTTCTAAGATTTGACCTGGTGATCTAGTGACCTAGTTAAAAAGGGGCCAAAATTTGTAATATATCCCATCAAGAGTCATCTTCCTTGATTGTCTGAAACCCCAAAACATATTCATAAGCTTCAAAGTCAATACCATGAATGGTTATTGAGATACAAGCTGGATAAAAGCTTGTATACAAACCAGATTTTCTATTGCATGCAAAACTTAATCAAATTTTCTAAGTTAAAAAGGGGTCATAACTTATATCAAATTCAGTCAAGAGTTATCTACCTTGGTTGTTCGATGCCCCTCAACATATTCATAAACTTTCAAGTCTATACCATAACTAGTTATTGAGATATAAGATTGATAGCAACTTACATGCAAAACTTTAACCAAAAGCTGCAACGCCGACGCAAGTGTGACTGCAATAGCTCTTATTCTTCGAAAAGTCGAGCTCAAAATACATCAGTTTTGCGGGAAAGTTCCAACAACGTCTATTATCTGAAGAAGAAAAAAGTATTATGACGTAAGTGACTGGCTAATGGAACAAGATTAGTTTAAACGTATTTATTCCCATCATATATTACAACATAGTATACAAAAATTCAAATAATTGGGATAGGATGTGAACGAAAGCAAAGCTTACAATGTTCTTCTCCTAGAAACACTTAATTACACAAGAAGGCAACTTATTAAAAGGATATATGGGAAAACATCTTGAGCTTAACTTATGAAACAATAAGAGGAAAAAAATACTTTGGATTGAGAGTAAAAATGTTTGTATAAAGTGGAGATCTAATGAATATTTTTGGTGAAAAGAATAAAATAAAAAAGGAGATAGTTAGGAGGAGAAAGAGATGTAATAGGAAGTCGTCCACCAACATTTCACAATGATCAACGTGCGTATCAAACCGTTTCGGACACTTTGAAATATAAGTTCATTTTGGATAGTAGGCAAAAGAGGGTCACCAAAAAGTAATTTATCACGGTTAATGCTAAGATCCTGTAGTGTCAATAACATTATATTTCGACAGTGCGAATATAGATAACATTCGAAAAAATAGTGATTATTGTTTTCGATGTAGCCACAGCTACAAAATGGATCTGACACAATACCTTTTACGAAGAGATGGTGTTTTAATGAGTACACTCTGTGCGGAGTCGAGAATGTAGTATTTGGAGACGTCTAGTACCGGAATAGTAGTATAAGGGCATCTCTGATCGGTTAGTATTGATGCGTGATTTAAGATATTTAAAGACGGGGAGTTGCGAATATCAAGAGAGATATGTCATTCCATTCACGGATCGCCGTTGGAAGAAAAGAGTTAAAATATGTAGTTGTTCTAGAGTGATTACCAGGAATATTGTCAGCGTTTCTAAGGCGATAGCGAGGGGCTTCAACAGTTCTCGGTATTAATGATGTCAGATATACAGGCGTTTGACCATTTTTCATTTTATAGATCTGTAACAAACACGGCCCGACCCGGAATCGAACCCGGTCCGCCGGCGTGATAACCCAATGCTCTAACCACTGAGCCAAAGAGTCGACTCCCTGACGCAGTTGTCAGAGATTGAATTTATACCCGTGACGACGCATCGTCACAGATCATTATTAGACGGTGTTTTCTTCCTCTTTCTGAAAGTGTCTCCCAGCCAACTTCCATTATTATTTTATTAATGCTGACAAGTTTAGTGGCTCCTGAAACTATTCTTGCACATTCATTCTGTATACTTTCAATTTGTTCAACCTCATATTGTGTACAATTGTCCCATAATATATCGCCATATTCAAGGATAGGCCTTATGAAGGAAAACAGGTGATTTCTAATGCCCTACAATTTAAAGAAAACTTAAGTTTACGTAGAATATTTACACGTTGCCAGTCTTTGCTAGTGATATGTGTAATGTGGGTATGCCAGGAACAGTCATTTGTCAAGTACAAACCATGGCGTTTATACTCTGAGACATCAGGAATTATTTGGTTGTACATCGTGAGCTTTATATGTGCCTGTTGCTTTTTGCGTGTAATTATCAATGACTCAGATTTGGCAGGATTAAAGGTTACAAGCCATTATTTGGCCCACAATTTAATTTTGTTAATATCAGTTTGAAGTGTCTTGGCAGCAGCTTGAGGACAATCAGAAATTATATTTAAGCTAGTGTCATCGGCAAAGAGATTAATATTAGAGGTCAATCCATCTACAATGTCGTTAATAAATACTAGAAAGAGCATAGGACCCAATATGGATCCCTGTTGCACACCGGCCTTTATAATAACCCAGTCAGATTTTGAACCAGGAAGAACAACCCTCTGTCTTCTTGAAGATAGATAATCAATGAACCATGCCAATAGAGGACCATCTATACCGGCTGCATTTAATTTAGCAATGGGGTCTTTATGCCAAACTCTGTCAAAGGCTTTGCTTATATCAAAAAATACAGCCCTGACTTCGTGACCATCATCAAGTGCTTTACAGAAATTAATATAGATAAGCGTAAGTTGGTTTACGGTAGAGTC
>CM037793.1:11892266-11896223 GCA_021229015.1 Solen grandis | reverse complement strand
TTTGAAGAATTAACATGGCTGAACATAGATACTAACCTTTGAGTTTTATAACTTTTTTCAGATTTAATTAATTCGATAAGTTTTTATCATATTTGGGCGTTTAAAAATTGCCATATCTAAATATTTTTTTCTTTGTTCATGAAAAATTGGACATTAAATAATAGGGGAAATTTCATCTCCTTGATCTCTGCATTGTATGCATTTACGTTCAGCACATGGGTATTTTTGCCAGGGGTCCGGTTTCAATAGGAAAAATTGTGGTTTCTTGAATAAATGAAATAATATTTTTTTATTGGTACGACGGTATTTTAAATGATAAATGACTTCGTATAAAAGATATTTTGATGTATTTATATAAGTTTGTGTCAGATGTTTGGCTCAATTCTGAGTGCCTTTGCTGTATAAACATATCTTTAAGTTTCTGATAGGAGACTTGATGAGCCACTTACCATTAGGAAAATTTGGACTAAGGTAAATTTAAAACACAGAGTGAGAAGTGCCCGTGAACCAGAGGCTAGGACGGATCAGTTACTTCCCCGATCTTTTTTAAAGTAGCGTAACCACTGTGAGGAGAAATGGATCGGGCTCGTACCTGATGTCGGGGGGCGTGCTGATGAGGTCATGTTCCAAGAACTGGCCCATCTGGAAGACCTGCAGAGTGAGGAGCGACTACGGACCTGGGGTCATCTCATAGCGCTAGGGAAACAGCATTACTGACGTCCCTGGGACTCGGCATCTGCCGTTAAAACCCCCCGGGGAGTGCTGATGCCGTCATCTGTGCGTCATGTGAAGTAAACATCAATTATAAATTGACTTATACATCGTGGAAACTTATACATTTAAAGCACCGTGGTCTAGATAGAAGTAGCGCACATATCTTCGGGTTCTGGGTTCTAACCTTGTTGGGGCAAGGAATTTTCGTCCAACACACGCAAAGTCCAACTAAGAAATCGTCGAGAGTGATAACTTAGAGAATAAAAGTGAAAAAACTTGTTTCCCAATCGACAAAAAAAGATATTAGTTTAAACTAATTAAACTAAAACAAATAATTTACATATTAACACGCATGGTTTTAAAAAATCATCCCCCTCTCAATCACTCATCTGATATTTGTTCTCCTAAATCATTTTAGGGTAGTATAAGGGTAGTTCCAGGACTGGTTGGCCCGGTGTCAGGATATGTTGACGGGGTGTGGTTATCCCGGGTGTTATGTTTTAAAATTCATCCCATTTCAAGTTCCCCCGGTAACTTAAAAATGTTTTCATTCAAATTCACCTCATCGGGAACATAAAAACGTTTTCAAATGACCCTACCTTTTTTTACGTCGGTAAAAAGTAAAACTTAAACACTAATGAATAAAAGATGGCATATGTATTATTGATATTTCTATTTTTCTAAAGTGAACTCATATGAGGATAAGATAAGGCTGGTGAAGCTACCCACCCCGGGAACTAAAAACGTTTTTATGTACCGCGCCCACCCTTTTATGTTTCATCATTAAGAAAGTTTATAATCTTATAATTTATACTTTATTGTGTCGTTTGCCACTAATGTATCTATTAGTATTTAATGTTCCTAAATTAAATTTACATGCTGTTAAATAGGGGAATTTGAAAACATTTAAAATTCACCAGGGGTAATCATGTAGATTCCTGGTAGGACTTTTGAAAATGGAGTGGGGGGGTCTAAACAAGTTTTCAATATCCCCCACCTGGGAAATAAAACGTTCGGACTCTTCTGAACACTGACTGAGCTGGTGCTTACTGGCCCCTGATTTTACATGCTGTAAAAAATGAGCAGGGTAAAATCTGTTTACATATTACTAAGACCAAGTCTGTGATTGCTGTTTTTTTAAGCACTAATCATGTCAAGCCAACTCTTCCCAGAGCTTTCACGTAAAGGGTCTCCCTCATCTGTAGGGTCTATACTTTAATATATGCGGTAAAGGGTCTGCCCTCTCTGTACGTCTATACATTATATATGCCGTAAAGGGTCGCTCTCTCTGTACGTCTATAAATTATATATGGGGTAAAGGGTCGCCCTCTCGTACGTCAAATACTTTATATAGCGGAAAGGGGTTTTTGCTCTCTCTGTACTCTAAAACATTATATATGCGGAAAAGGGGTCTGCTCTCTCTGTACGTCTAACATTATATATGCGGTAAGGGTCTGCCCTCTCTGACGTCTATACATTATATATGCGGTAAGGGTCTGCTCTCTCTGTTACGTCTATACAATATATATGCGGTAAAGGGTTTGCTCTCTCTGTACGTCATACATTATATAGGGGGTAAAGGGTCTGCTTTCTCTGTACGTCTATAAATTTATATTAACGGAAAAGGGTCTGCTCTCTCTGTACGTCTATACGTCTAACATTATATATACGGAAAAGTTTTGCTCTCTCTGTACGTCTTATACATTATATATGCGGAAAAAAGGGTCTGCCCCTCTTAAAACTTTTTCTTTACATTATATATGCGGTAAGGGTTTCCCTCAATCTGTACGTCTATACATTATATATCGGAAAAGGGTTTGCTCTCTCGTACGTCTATACATTATATATCGGTAAAGGCCCTGCCCTCTCTGTAACGTCTATACTTATATATACGGTAAAAGGTCTGCCCCTCTGTACGTCTATACTTATATATACGGTAAAGGGTCTGCTCCTCTCTCTGTAACGTCTATACGTCTATACTTTATATATACGTAAAGGGCTGCTCTCCTGTACTCTAAAACGTCTAATACATTATATATACGGTAAAGTTTAACATAAATTGTGAAAGATTAAGTACCGAAGCTAACTGGAGAAAAACGTAACTGGGTCTTAGCCTGTCCCCAGGTAGGGTTATTCAAGTTGTTACAACTGCGTCAACCGACCGGAAATCTTTCGTTCGAGGCACAGGTGGGCGTGGTTTCGCAACCCGAGACTTGGCGGAAAAAAAAGGAAGTTACCGAATCGGACTGAATTTCTTCTTTCACTGAATCCTCTGAAACACCGTTTGGAGGATTATGCATTTTGGAAATCATTCAAATGTATATTTTTAAATTAACTTTATTTTAAATATTTAAACATACAACATTGAATTCCTAGATGCTGTCGTACCAACAGTTTACTTCATGGATAGCAGAAATGGACTTTTCCAGTGTTTACATATTTATATGCCATCCGATAATATTTATTCAATGAATGCTCTGCTTTACACAATAACAACTTAGCAAAAAAATGGCATCAATTCCGCGACTCTTCATCCGACAAATGGTGAAATGAACCGTCAAACACAATCAATGATGTCCGACGATGGTTTAAACATGATTGCGATCTCTGGTCAGAATAACACAAAAGTATGGTTCATGTTCACAACATACATAAATGACAAAACCTTCTCAGGTTTCTCGTCCTCTTATAAACATACGCACGTGCCTGTAATGTGTGAGACTGTCGGTAAACCGGGGTATCCCGGTAAAAATCTGAAGCTATGAAATCAATATTGCGATATATTTTTCTCAAATATCGGCTGAAAATGACCTTAAAAACAGTTTTAAAGGGAAAAAAAAATAATGTCCTTTTTTTTCTTGCGAATGTTCGATCTTTGAACTACTCGTATATCGCAATATTAAATTATGCCCATCCGTAGCAGGCATGTACCTACATGTATACTTTCCCCGGTAGGGGGCCAGAATCACTCGTATTGTTCATGTGAGAAAGCCTTCCAGTTGGCTTGTGGAAGGTCGGTGGTTCTACCCAGATGCCCCTGTGCACTCGAGGTCTTCCTCCACCTATAAATTAACTGAACGCCGATATTACCACAGCAACGTTAAACCCCCGACACAATAGCAACATATGCGTCTTAACTGATTTTTGAGTATCTAGAAGGCGGTAAGCATGTCGTTAGCGGCACTGCCCTGCTCTGTCTCCATGTTGCTGCGGCGACCATGAAATTTAGCCATGGGGGCACTG
>CM037793.1:11854766-11887266 GCA_021229015.1 Solen grandis | reverse complement strand
AAAAGTTATCATCACCGGCTCGGTCGGGGTCCTTTTTCGGGATAGGTTCTGCCACCATTCATGTTTTTCCCTATACTTTTCTGTAACCAAAAATTTTCCTGTAAGCGATTTAAAATTCCCGGGTTTTTTAAAAAGATCCGTTTGGTTCCCAGTTTTGTAGAGAAAAACACGCGCTAAAAATTTTTTATAGCGCCGGGAAAATGAGGTTATTAATGGGAATGTTTTTAAACCCCAATAAAAATCACGTGATGAAACCGGGGTTTAAAGCTAGTGACAACCAAATTTTTTTTTTATATTTATTATTTATTTTTTTTTTTGATAACCCCCAAAACCCATTTTAAAATATCTGGCGTTGCGTGTCTTGACACGTATTTTTATCTTTTCTTCGTCCCCGGGTCCGCCACAGAAAAAGGAAAGGAGTCTTTCCCGAGTTTAATCGCTTTTCGTATGGTCGCGTCACTCATTGATGCCGGTTTAGTTTTCGCGGATTGCAGTATTTTTTGTAGAGTCGGGGTCCTTCCCTAACGTCGGAATCGATGAGAAATTGGGGGAGATCCCCTCTCAAGTTTTTCTGAAAGGTAATACGTATAGCGGCCCCCGCGGCTAGCCCCCGTCGACCGAAAAACCCCTTTGTTCGAGTAAAAGCTAAACTTTCTTCAAAGCTAGCTCGCGAGTCCCCGAAGGTTGTTTTAAAAGTTTCTCCCCTAGTTTTGTCTTAAAAGTCCCCTTTCTCTTTACTTCAAGCGTTGCCCCGGGGCCCGAGTCTCCCCATCATCTCATCACATCTCACATCTTCTTTTCTTCATCATCACCGTTGCAGTATCTGATATACCTCCCATTGTTTTCGCTCCTTTTTTTCGGAGGGTTCGGCCGCTCTTTTTTACCATTCCCACTAATGTCTCAATATCCCATATACATGTATTCCCCACAGACCTTTTTGACGGATAATTTGTTTCGAAAATGCGGTGCTAAAAAGTTTTTCCTCCGGGTATTTGATCTCAAAAACCCCTAAAAAAGTATCCGTACGGGTTTTGACGTCGCCTCTAAAAACCTTTTTTAGAAAATGTTGCTTTGTAGGTATATTCTCTGGCCAAAGTTGACCCTTGCGTCTGCAAAAGGGATTGAACAAAAACCAAATACTGGGGATTTAACCAAACCTCACGCCTTACTTTAGGAAACAAATTTTGGGGTTTAAAAAAAACGAAAGATTCGTGATGCCTTCCCCTTGGTGAAAGAAATCGTTTCTCTGATCGTTTCGTTCCGTCCCCCATTTGTCAAAAACGATAAGTTTCTTTTTTCGTGTTACGTACGAAGGTGTTTATATAGTCAGGAATACCGCGAACAAACCCATCCGGAAAAACGACGTTGTAGGGCCCCCGTACAACCTTTTCATGACCGAAACACAATTATTCTTTTGGCGGGGCTTTTTAGGTTTGAAAAGAAAACATTTTTTCCCATTCCCTTTTTTCCCCCCCGTGGTCCCGAAATATGGAAAAAGGGGTGTTTAAAAATTATCGAATTAGGCGGCGGGAAAGGCTTCGCGTATCCAATCTGTCCCTACCCTGCAAATGGGGGTGGGGGGGGGTGGGGGGGTGGGGGTGGGGGGGGGGGTGGGGGGGGGGGGGGGGGGGGGGAGGTGGGGTGGGGGTGGGGGGGGGGGGGGGGGGGGGGGGGGGGGGGTGGGGGGGGGGGGGGGGGGGGGGGGGGGGGGGGGGGGGGGGGGGGGGGGGGGTGGGGGGGTGGTTGGGGGGGGGGGGGTGGGGGGGGGGGGGTGGGTGTGGGGGGGGGGTGGGGTGGGGGGGGGGGGGGGGGGGGGGGGGGGGGGGGGGGGGGGTGGGGGGGGGGTGGGGGGGGGGGGGGGGGTGGGGGGGGGGGGGGGGTGGGGGGGGGGGGGGGTGGTGGGGGGTGGGGGGGGGGGGGGTGGGGGGGGGTGGGGGGGGGGTGGGGGGGGTGTGGGGGGGGGGTGGTGGGTGGGGGGGTGGGGGTGGGGGGGGGGGGGTGTGCACACAACCAAGGCGATGTTGAGACAACACAAAAGAGAAAAATTGCCATTTAGGGAAAAAAAAATGTTGGACAAAACAACAAAGAACCATCCATATTAAAGGAACAATCACGACGAAAAACTTTTGGGTAGTACTAAAATGTAAACCCCTCCATAAACAAACACTATTTTATTTATATTTAAATTTAATTTCCCCTTAACAAAAAAAAAAAAAAACTTATATATCCTTCTTTTTAAAAACTCCCTTTCAAAAAAAAATAAATGTTTGCCACCCGGAACCGTTTAGTTTAATAAACTTTTTATTGGGGGGTTTTTAAAAAACGTAATTTACTTAATGAAAAACGAAATTTAAAGCTTGGGGTTTTCGAGTATTTTCCCCATAGTAAATTACAAACTTCCCCAAATTCAAAAACAAAATCCAATTAAAAAAAACACAAAACAAAATGTAAAAAACTTGTTACACCCAAATTTGATTTTTTCCAACCCTTAAAAACAAAAAAAAATCATTCACTCACCAACAAAAACAAAAAAACAACATTTTGCCCAATGTTTGACAAAAATAAAAAAAGCGATTCCCCGCCCTTTAAAAACCTCTCTCCTTTTTTTCGCAAATTTAACCCAAACCCCGGGGGGTTCTCCCAACGGGGTTTATAATAAACTTTAATTAAAATCAAAAAAAGATAAGTTTTTTTTTATTTTTGCGGGATTTTGCACCAATTATTTATTTTTTTTAACCCAATTCCCTTATTTCTGGAATTGAAGTCTTAAAGGAAAAAGCCGGTAAAACCAGAATAATTTAAAAGAAAAAAAATTTGAAAGGGTTCCAAAAAAAAATTTTACGAAAAGATAAAAAAAATGAAAAAGCTTTAGAGAAAAAGAAAAGAAAATTTTGTTTTTTTGAAAAAACTTTTTAGAACAAAAAATATAAGTGGATTGCAAAGGGTACAAATATCTAGAAAATTTAAATTAAAAAGACACCCACAAGACCAAAAAATAAAACAAGCTGCATTTTTGAATAAATTTAATTTAACTTGAAACCCCCTGAAAAAACTCTACTTTCACTCCCAAAAACTACAATATTTTTTTAAAAAAGAAAAACCCAAAAGCGAAACCTTGTTTTTAAAAAAAAAAAATAAACTTTCCCCCATTTCAGGAAAATAAAAACTAGCGGGGGAAATGAAAAAAAAACGACTATCTCCCCTTTATAAAAAACCCCAAATCCCCTTTATCGCCTAATAACCGGTTAAATCCCCATAAAATCCGCTGGGGGTTTGGGTTGGAAAAAAATTTTGAGTAAAAGGTGAAAATTTTCCCCCCCAAAAAAAAATACCATTCCACCTTTTAAAAAGAAAAAAGACGAAAAGACAAAAGGGAAAAAAAAAGCTTTAAACTAAAAAGGGCATTTGAATGTTTTAGAAACCAAGTTTCCCAGGGGGGGGAATATTTTTAATTTTTTTGCCCGCATTGAAGGGCCTTGGCAAAAATATAAAAAAGATCGAACGGGGGTTGGGGTAATTTTTTAGGGGAATTTTTTTGGGCGTTCCCTTAATTAAGAGGAAAAATCTTCTCCACGGGGGAATTTTTCCTTAAAAAGCGCGGGGATTCGGATGCGTTTTAATTTTCAAAAATAAATACTTTTTTTTTGAAAACAAATCTTTTAAGTCGTCATTAAATGCTTCGCCAAAGGAAACGATGGTTTTTTTAAGTCCCAATAACAATTAATTTAATACGAAAAAATTGGGGTTTAAAACCATTCTCGAAAACAATACCCCCCGGGCCCCTTTAAAAGGGGGGATAAGGGTTATATACCAAAAATAGGCATTATTTTTCATTTTTAAAGGGGACAATTAAAAAAAAATTTCGGTTTTCAAGAATGCCTGACCTCAAAAAAGGGGGGTGGGGGTTATGTCATCCCCCAAACAAAGGCCGCCAATTAACCCCCTAGGGGCTTTCGGAATCAAAAATGGGGTTTTTTTGAAACACCCTTCTTATACTTTACGCACATACCAAAACCCTTCATTTTCCCGCTGGTGACCCCCGCACCGTTTCAGGGGAACGGCGACTCCCAAAGATGAAATCTGTACATGGGAAGTCAAAAAACAAAAAAGGAGAACATATGCATAAAATCGCAAACAATGAAAACCCGAAGGGGCCAACTTACCCCCCACCACTCTGACTCATAAGAGATTATCCCCAAAACGCTACAATAAAAAACACTACATAACACATTATATTCTTGAGGGGTATACAACTTTAAATTTTTGATTTTTAAATAAATTTAAGTTTAACAAAACGAGTCAGATAAATTGAACCCCCTTTTAATCAGAAACCAAATAATAAAAGAAAAAAAAAGGAGAGGCAATAACAAAAACCGTTTCTACGAACAGCTAGTTTTGTTTTTCTTAGCTACCTCCTATTTCCCGGAAAATTTACGAAAGTTTGTGAAACGAAATAAAATTTCCGGCTTTAAAGTAACCTTTAAAATTTTTCACCTGTGCCTTTAAAAAAAAAAACCCTTTTTTGACAAATTTGGGGAATTCATTCCTATCCCCCTCATACTTTTAAAATGTGTATACGGAAAAAAAACTGTTTTATCAAATTTTTATGCTTTCTCTTCATTTCCTCTTTGAATAGTTACGCATTAAGACTTTTCTGATGAAAATTTTTTTAAACCAACAAATTTTTAAGATTTCATGAAAACCAAATTAATTAAATCCAAATACCACTACCTAAGGGCTTAATAATAAAAGGGTTTTTTAAAAAACTTAAAACAAAACAACATGCGACGTACATTTTGGATATCATCGGTTACCGATTAACCACGGGTAAAGTCATTTTAAAATTCTGGTATTTACGCTTGGGGCGAACCCACGCCCCAAATATCCGGGTTGATGCACTAAGCACTGGACCACCGGACAAGTGATATTTTTGGAAATTATAAATAATAGACTTGCTATAGATATGCTGAATCACTTATATATCTAAGTGTCTAACGACCAATGGGGACTTTAAACAAAACACTTGAAGTGTGTCTGGCCATGAAAGGCTGTGTGTGTATCTATCAGTCCTGGCGTGCATTCAGTATGCCGAACCGTAATAACCGTACACTTACAGTCATTTATGAAGATATCTCATGTCAAAAACCATAATGTTCACGTATACCTAAGTGCAGCATAAGGTGCACGTGAACAGCATGGTATATGGTCCTAAGAAAACTCCATAGCTGACTGAAAGCGACCGGTTCCATACAGTTCCGCATACTGAACGCACGCCAGGAGTCTAAATATGACCATCAATGTGGGGTCAGTCCGGAGTCTAAATTGACCAGAAGTCGGGTAAATCTTGAGATGATTTTGTGGCGGTACAACAGAGTGCTGTTACGCTAAACAATGAAGCGTCTAGGGATATAGATATTGACTATTACGACACTCTCTGTATTCGTGGGCAAAGAAACAGAAAAATAACTCGTTGGACACTCAAATGTCACAACCGAATCTGTGATGAAATTTAAAACCGCCTGAGGGGTATCTTACTTTGTATTCGGAAAAGAGAGGTTTGACATCTCAACATGATCCAAAAAGGACAGTGTGATATGGTAATAATATCTTAAAGGTTTATGAGGTTTGACATCTCAACATGATCCAAAAAGCATGACTGTCTGTTTACGTCAGTTAGTATCATAATAGTTAAGCAGGATGCAAGGGGATGACCCGACTGGGTCAAGGCAGAGATCAGAGATCAATAATCACACGTCCATGGAGAAATCCGCCCGGAGTACTTTCTATTCGCTTGATCTTTAAGGTAATCCATCCATCCATCCATCATTAAATTATAATCATGATCATTCAAATGCTTGAAACGACTTAAGTGCAGATGCAAGCATTCGCTAACTTGGAGTTATAGGCTAGTTTACTCTAAGTCTTTAAAGGTTTGCAATTGACATTCAATTCCAAGAATCTCTTGGTGACCATGATCACAATTTAATGATGGTTGGATTACCTTAATCCATTCATATCACATTTGACCGTTTTTGAAACGAGGTATTTATACAATATTTCGTCTGCTCTGTAGATTTGTTGTAACTGACGTCTGTATGCACCTTGTGCTTTTTCACAAATCTATAGCAAAAGAGAGAAAAAGAGAGCCTTCAAATTATAGAAAGTCTATAGTTAACCGTGAGTAAATTGGGATATTAGCGTACTATAAATAGAACGGACATCTTTTTTTAGATAAGTAAACAGTCATCTGCCATGATTGTATATCATGAATTAAAAAACGCACTTAAACTATTTATAGAAATATCGTGAGAATGTTAGTCGAATTCAAACGACTGTCATAATAAATTCCAAATTTACAGAGAGAGAGAGAGAGAGAGAGAGAGAGAGAGAGAAAACAAAAATAATCATCAAGAAGAGAGAGAGAGAGAGAGAGAGAGAGAGAGGGAGAAGAGAGAGTGAGAGAGAAGGCTTAATACATATAAAGATTATAGATTCCAGTATAATCAATAATCCCACCAGCCGTTTTCCATTGCATTTATTTGTACTTTATATATCTATATGTTTTTGTGCTGCTAATGTTTCCTACTACGGTAGGACTTATGCATTTGTAAATAAAAGTTAAAGTTAAAAGTTAAAAGTCTCAGGTCTTTTACCACCCCGAAATTAACATTTGAAACAATTCAAAACTATATTTGGCAAGAGCATGCTTATCATGTGTGAAAATTTGTTACTATCGAAATATTTTATATACAAACATTTTATTATCTTAATATTTACATGCAAAATTTTTATTATCGGAATATTTTATATACAAATATTTTATCATCTGAATATTTAATATGCAAAATTGTTATTATCGGAATATTTTATATACAAAAATTTTATCATCAAAATATTTAAAATGCAAATTTTTTTTATCGGAATATTTTAAATACATTATTTTATCATCTGAATATTTTACATGCAAAATTTTTATTTTCGGAATATTTTATATACAAATATTTTATCATCTGAATATTTAATATGCAAAATTGTTATTATCGGAATATTTTATATACAAATTTTTTATTATCTGAATATTTTATATGCAAAATTGTTATTATCGGAATATTTTATATACAAAAATTGTATAAACTGAATATTTTATATGCAAAATTGTAATTATCGGAATATTTTATATACAAACATTTTATTATCTTAATATTTTATATGCAAAATTGTTATTATCGGATTATTTTATATACAAAAATTGTATAAACTGAATATTTTATATGCAAAATTGTTATTATCGGAATATTTTATACAACATTTTATTATCTTAATATTTTATATGCAAAATTGTTATTATCGGATTATTTTATATACAAAAATTGTATAAACTGAATATTTTATATGCAAAATTGTTATTATCGGATTATTTATATACACAACTTTTATTAACTGAATATTTTATATGCGAAAATGTTATTATCGGAACATTTTATATGAAAAAATGTTATTATCGGAATATTTTTTATACAAAAACTAGGGGTTCATCTTGTTTACGTTTGTTTATTTTTAGATGTGAAAGTAGTATCTTGACATTTTATGATTATTGTAATTACGTCGATTTATGTCAAAACATGATGAAAACACAATTAAGTGATTACACGTATATGCCATACCATAATAAAAACTGTTTACTGAAAATGTTATACGTTCGATCAATACGTACGATTAAGTATATATATATATAATTCTGTAATAAAAAGCAAATGCGATTACGATTTAAAATTTGATTAAAACATGTATTCGATTAGATTGCCGATAATTGCGGTTTCATTATCGCTTCACGGTATAAAAATAGGTAACATGCATGTATATCTATATTTTTTTCAGTTTCTGGGTCTTGCTGTAATGTCACCGATGAGTAAGGTTGTTTTTTTTTCAATGATTACAATGTGTACGGATCCAGAGGCACAACAGCTTGTCAATGTCTGCATGTTTTAAATTAGAATTTAAGGCCAGCCTAGTTTACATCTAGCCTTAGCCGGCCTGACTAAAGTATCTGTTATTTTAATCACCAACTGATATTGTTCAAGTCTTGGTCCCAATATAATAACCATAATAATACCATGGAATATATTAACAATTTGAACATGCCTGCAAGTTTGTTTGATGTTGTATGTTATATATGAACAAATTGAATCAAAAGTAATTTATATTTTTAGCAGCGTATCAGTTATGATTTGTTGTTCGTTCCTTTCCACAATTCATGCTTTATGAATCCTGCATATGACGTGTACACAAATAGATAATCTCGGCTATCAGACAAATGAGAGCAAGAGTGAAAGACAATGAAACAGTAAATGATATACTTTGGCTGAGAATTATAATTTTTCCGGTTATGTATTTTTAACAATCAAACAGAGTATCAGAACAAGCATTCAATTTCTGATTGATTGTTTGTTCTTTCCCACAGTAAATGGTTTTTGAATTCTGAATATGATGTGTACACAAATAGATAATCCCGGCTATCAGACAAAAGAGAAAATGATTGAAAGACAATGGAATCACAAAACCATGTAGATATATATAAAAACGTCTATTTTTGCAAAACCAATAGAATCCGGGTCAATTTAGCAGGTGCCCGTGACATTACTTGCCATACGGTATTACAACAAATTTTGAATAATTCGGACATTTATTAGTTTAGTTTAACACTGGGACAACAGTAGCGAGAAATGATAAACAACAGATGAAGACAGTGAGATTCACGTTGGTCACGTGACTAGATACGAAATGGTGATGTTACATTCAAAATGTCATGACAAAGAATTAAGACATAAATATGTTCAAGTGAGCCTCTTCACTCCACTACAGTTTTGGTGCTGTAACCCGGCCAGTCATACAAGGCTGGGATGTATTCTTCATAGTCCACGGCGTTCTGTTGTGAAGCGATGGATTCGTCCATGTTGGAAGATTCCGGGAAATGGTGGGTCAGCTTCTTTTTGTAGGCGAACTTTGCCAGATGGACCGCAATCTTCGTGGAGACTTCGCGGATGTCGTTCAGTGGTGAGTAGACACGCCCCTTACAGGTTCTTTTTAGTGATCGTATCAGTTAGGGTCGGAAATATAATGAATACCTTTATTTTTTTTTTGATGTTGTTGTGTGTGTGATGTGTTGTGAAATAACGGGATTTACCGTTATGAACGCGATATATGTGATTTTACATATGAAATAGGAAATTAAAAATAAAAGATTTTAATTGCCAGTTTTTACAATATAGAGAAATGTCCAATCTGCAAACGCAACGTTTTTTTTTTCTTCAAATTTACAGGCCTTTGCAGAAAATTTACTTTGGAATAGTTATGATGTCGCTAGCAATGGTTACCGAGCAAACGGCCGGGAAAACGTAGGCGTTGTTTCTCTGACTGGAATAAAAGGTCCTGTCTCCCAGGGTGACGTCTAAGAAAGGACTGCCGCTGGGAAACACACATTTGCCCTGGATTAGTAAAGGACATATATAGGAAAAGAAACGATAAATATTAACAGCTTTCATAATAACAACACAAACATTATACATCAAGTCAATTCAGAAAACTGTTGTAAGCAGAATCATGTCATTTTACTTCGGGTATTCAATTCCATAAAGACAACAGATTGGCCGAGTTATTTTCCTATATGAATAATAGTTTTGAAAAAGTCCTTATAGTACAATGTGTATCAAAAAATGATTAATATAAATCCTATATCTCACAGGTCACCCCAATTTTCTGACTACTTGGCCCGGTCTCAAGATATTACCAGTTGGTAAGGAGTGATACCATCCAACCAGATTATATGATACCGCAGTCAGGCAGCATTTTATCAGTCTCGTGTAAACAATACCCTCAAATGAATGAAATATGCTCAGAATTGCATTATCACCCGCCTTAAGAAATAAATGAATTAATGAAAAAAATGATAACCAAATAAAAAGAGAGAAGAAAGAAAGGAACAAAAAACACTAATGTTTTCTATATAACTCGATCGCACTAAACAATCATTTGGTTACTCTTGACTTACGTTTGTCGCGGTATATGCCTGCTCGGCTGTACACTCGACCTTGCTGGTTGGGTTGTTGAGAGTGAACATGATCGGGTCGTCATTGAACTCAAAGGGGTTCGACAAGAAGGGGGAAGGGGCACGAAAGGGGGGATAAATCAATATATGTAATACATGAGATACTACTCCAGATCCTTGGGAAAATACTAATTAATATCTCACACATTTATGAATGTATCTTAAAATCTTTGCACCTATTGCTGGTGTATAAATTTATGTAACAGAAAATTACAACTTTTTCAACGAAACGAGGTAAACCGATGCAATAAATCCATAAAACAAATTATTTGTTCACATCGGCATGTATTATCTCTCCTCGGCCGCAAGGAATTCAGTAGATTCAGTTGGTCTAATTTCATTTCAGTCAAGAGCCATTTTACGAATCACGTGACCCTTCATGTAACTATGACATGCAATTGGTTGTAGAGGTAGAATCTGAATGTCACGGCTAAATTAAAGTGGAATTAGATTACAATTATGCATGCCGATGTGAACAAATAATTTGTGTTTTGGATTTATCGCATCGGTTTACCTCGGGTAAACAAAGTGTGTTTGCAAATAACTGAACAACTGAACAACCAATGTACCGTGGTCAAGTGGCAGCTGGGCGTGAGTTATTGAGACTTTATCAAGAATATTTAGTTTGTTGTTTTTTTTTCTCCTAAGTTACTTGACATCACTGATTGACTTCTTTCCTTGTTTGTTGTCGCTGATTAGAAAAGATGGCCACTAATCTAGGTTCAACTGTTTCTTCCAATTTAAAAAAAAAAAAAAAAAAAAGATGAAATGTTTCAAATTCTCTCCTTAAGCGGGGACCCGACCGCGTCATTGAAAAGTCGTTAATGTGCTCAACGTGTGTGTGTGTGTGTGTGTGTGTGTGTGTGTGTGTGTGTGTGTGTGACAACTATATTATTGGGTCCTGAAAGGTACACATACATGGATACTTAAAAACACACACATACACATACGCACAGACACCAAGTTGTTTTACGCATTTGAGGATGAAATGTTACAAATAATGATGTCTTGAATAATATGATAATATTTCTAATTTTCAAATGACATTCACTTTTTGCATGACATCAGACTTTTATTTCTTATAGGAAATCCACCCATCATTAATTTGTGATCATGGTCCATTAAGTGGGCATGGGAATTTCATAGTAAATGTGAGCTTTCATAGACTTTGATCAAAAGAGCCAATGGATGCTTTCATCTGCACTGAAGTATTTTCAAGTATCGTAAGGACTATGATTGTGAATTAATGATGGATCAATTACCTTAATATATATTTGGTACGATATGAAACGAATATTCTCATCCAGAGGACAAACAAATATATTATGGTATTCATTTTCCATGTACCAATTTTGAACAAGTTTTTGTGTATCAAAATAACGGAGCGTTTTGGTCATCAGACAAAGTGTAGAATTTCTAAAAGGTGCCAGACATTTCTTTCAACGGTTTTACACAACGTCCAATATCACAGTCTCTTTTGCAGTTAAAATAATAAGATAATTTTAGGTTATTACAACATTCCAATTTTTAAAATATTGATTCCTTATGTGACAATGACAACATTTTAAAGTTGTATATATTGATACTTCCACGCATTACCAGTTATTTAGGTGTAAGAGAGTGAGCGCGAGTGAAATGGGCTATTTTGAAGAAATAAACGCTGCACGCAGATGCGCTTTTGTCATTTACCCCAGACGTATCAGCAATCAACATCAACAGCGGGTAAGGTTTAAAAGAAAACGGGACTGTGTCGCCGGTTTTGGCATGAAAATTATACTAATATCTGATACATATATCTACCAAATGATTTTTTTTCTCAATAAAACTTAAATTTCTTTTTAATTTATACTGGCTTTTTCGAATTTATGGATACTAGATTTGAACGAGTTGTTGTTATCTCCTACGTGAAATATTCTAATTGAATCAATAACAGACCCACTCATGCGGATGACCTTTGGTACTCCGGTGGGTAGAGCGTCCGACTCGGGAGGTCGCAGGTCCGATCCGCGGTCGCGACATATCAAAGTTGTAAAAATATTGGTACTGGTATATTTCCCTTGAATGGCGCTCAACATATAAGGGTAGTTTCCAGTGTCGGGGAACTCCCACGCGAAACTTTTTAATTCAAAGCTGTACATTCTTGTGAGTGTTTGGGGCGGGGGGTGTAGGGTTGTCACGATACGCCAGAAGTATACCACGATATATTGCGATACGCTAGCGCCATGGGATACGTACCACGATACATTGCTTCTTGAACCAAAGACATGACTGCATATTCTTTATAATTTCAACTCTTTTAATTCAACGTTATTTCAAATTTAATTCCAATAATCTCAATGTCTTTTCATTTTATACCTCGTAGAACCTCTGGACTGGTTCTTTTTGGGCAGATTCAGGTGAAATAGATCCATCAGCTCCTTATTTGATATCACACTAGGGGGGATGACTTGCAATGTGCGCTTTTAAGTTTGTGGTTCCACCACTATATTTTAATTGCAAAGTTGACAAACAGCAACCCCGTCTATGATTTTGACCCATTTTTCATAAGGCTTAAAAATGATGTCCGAATTACTACTCAATTTTGAAGTTTGAAAAAGGAATTTCAATATAAATGTCAATGAATACGGTCTACCTACCTTATTGATATTGTCTATCAATCTTATTCCAGTGCATGATAAGATTTTTCTTGTCATATATTTTTTTTGTATTCATTTTAAACTAGTAAATAACAATCACGATGGAGGCGGCCATTTTGAAATTAAGGAAAAGTTTTATTTTTTTTTTTATTTTTTTTTTTTTTTTTTTTTTTTTTTTTTTTGAATACCGGATGGACATCGATTTTTTTTGTCAAACCTTTGCATATAAATTAAAAGCAGTGACAAGCATTTCATTACAAAATGATCCCGATTATGTTTTAACAATGCAGATAAATGTGTCGTAGTCACCATCTGCAGCCTCACTTGCACTGCAGCTGACTTTTAAAACATACGAGCACAATACGGTCCATACAGAAAAAAAGAAACATCTCTTTTCAACCAAGACTCTTTTATCATTAAATTTGGCAAGTAGATCTAGCAAGGTACATTCAAAATTAAGTCTTACTATGGAAAAATATCGCTAAAAACCGGTACGTTTTTGTTTTTTGTTTTTTTGTTGTTTTTTTTCCGTATCGCGGTACACTATCGTTCAGCTGCATGCTGCAATATACCGGTATAAAGGGGGGCGCGCGAAAATGAATTTGAGAATATTTCCTCCATTTTCATATTTATTTCTTCCTCTTCATCACCACCATCTTCTTCAATAGTAATAGCTATCAATCATTTTCTTATTATCATGGTCATACTCAAACCTTGCGGTCAAGGATAACCCACGAGCGGGTTCCTATTTTTTTTTTGGGGGGGGAGGGGGTTTGCTGAAGAAAAGGATCGGTCGGAAGAGACAGTGACTGGATACAAGCGAGTCTGCGTGCGATACTCTAGCTCTATTTGCGAATAGACCCTTGGTTATTTTACGTACCCGGTGTATTACACCGATATACGGGATATATTTTCTTGCGTTGAACTAGTATTGATTACCCCGAGTTTCCATAGCGCCTGGGTCGTAACATACTGGCATATTATTAGTCAGTAAGTACATAACATTTAGCATTACACAATTGACATTAAAACTCGTATAACAGAAATTTAATGCAATAAGACATTATGAAAATGAAAAAGTATATGAAAAAGTATACATACATGCAAGCACATGTCATTTTCATAAAGCATTCGGAAGTAAGAGTGATGTAATATTTACATAAATAATCTTCCATAGATATGTCTTTGTAAAATGTTTGTTCATAAACCCATGGTGCATCGTAGATACAGGGTCGAATAAAAGATGTATTCTATTCTGTTCAAGAAAAACGGAGTCTTAAACAAAAACACACAAAAAAATGTATTTCTCAAATAACGAAATATAGTCACAATATCACTTACTTGAGCTGATGAGAAGATTGAAATTGTTGACAGTATTATACATCTGAGTGTTTAACTTACATGTTATTAAAAGATTTTCGGATCAGGCCCTCAAGTAGATTTCCATTGTCTATTTTAGCTGAAGAAAAATAATGTCCGAGTTGTATAAATTATGTTACTGTGAAATCATTTATTTTCTTTGGACACAATTTTCGTCGATTCGTGGAGGGATTTATCCATTAAACATATTCATAATCAGCTAAGATACTTTAATTTCCAACTAGAACAATGAGTAAAATCTACCCCTGATTTATGACACAGGAAAAAAAATACGTAATATTCAAACATGATATGAGGACTTAATTTGCACCTTATAATGGCGGCTTGCAGTATACTGCAATGGCACATTTTTCAGTTTGAGCCTTGCAGTAAATTCAGTGTTAGATCTGGTGAAATTAGTCATTGTTCTTTAGATATGTACTTCGGGTTCATTAGTAAAAATGGCGAGTTACATTTCGGTCAAATGCCATTTTATGATGCCATATCACAAGTTTCCTTACTGTCGCCTTACCAAATTTTATCGGTGAATGGTCTTACAATTAGTCTATTTATTAATCTTCAAACCAATCGCAATATTTTATTTGATACTCATGAAAGAAATATACATGGTAAGCACAGTGATGATGGGTCTGGCTCAGCTGTATGATATATATCCTATGACACATTAAATGAATTATTCAATTTTCTCTCTGTGCAGTATGCAGGTTTTGCCAATGAAAGAATTCCAGGCGTTTCAGACCCAGTTTCCGTCTTGGGAGGAAACGACTCGGGAGGAAATGACTTGGGGTGAAACGTCTGACAATCCTTATGAAATGACACCAGTCCACATGTCAAATATTTTTGATCAGGTTAATTTGGAAGAATCCGCTTACTGTGTTGCACAACCACTCACCTAAAATACAACAACAATTACAGCAGACCAATCAGATCAGTTCTTTTATAGTGGTTATGAATATCTGAATCTGAATCTGAAACAAATACGTTGTAGATCCCAATACTGGGTTTTACACAACGGAAATAAAGCCCCGCACTATTGGCGGTGGCTCTTTAAGGCATTTTTGAATGCCTCAACAAGAGCCAGCATGCACTATATTATCAGGGAGATGATTCCAGTGAATCACAGTGTCCACAGAGAATGAATTTTAATATTGTTTAGAGTTTGATGATGGTATTTCCAGGCCCTTTGAATTTTTGCAAATGCGTTTTTCTAATATATTTGATGTTTCGCAGCCATTATTTTTTTTTTCGGCGTCGCTGTATAATTTCGATTTCAACTCGCATCTTAAACCAATCAAATGTACGCTAACAGCGGTAAATAATTCTAAGCTGAATAAAAGGACTCCTGTTATTGGTTAACGCATCGTTATGGACTATAAAATTACTATAAATAAGGGGTGCAGCTTGTATATATCATTCAGCTTGGTGTTATTACTTTTCTTTTTGATGTAAACATGAAAGTGATTTCAGTAAGTTAAATACAATCCTTTTCCATCAATTGAGGAATGCTACTTTGTGAAAATGATTTAAAACAACAAAAAAGAATCCACCGTGTTATGACATGAAACCCCTTAATTACTATGTATATTGAATTCTTCCAGCCTGCCGAGATGCTCTCATTGAAAATTAATTCGCCAAAACCAAAACAACTAATAACGCTTTTATATCATACTTGTCTTATGCAATATGAACAAATATCAAACAAGCCTATTTACAGATATAATTTTTTGTATTACCGTCTATAAATAAGTATATTTCATAGAAAAAATACTGAACTATTTCTAGAGCGTACTAAATTTGTTGTGCGTCGGTCTTTCGCGCGCTTTTCCTCGGAATGTTCTAGAAGTCCTATCAATGAATCTATGCTTTAAGGTGCTGATCATTAATGTATATGCCTGTATAAACTATTTTGATACAGTTTACAACTGATAAAATCAGACCTGAACAAGCTTTTGTCTGTAAGAAATAAAATAAAGGTGAAGAAAAAATTGTATGTCCTAACTACAACGAGCAGATAATTGCTCATTATATACATGATCAGCCTGGAACTAAATTAGGTTTTATGCAGCGGATTATCATATATTTTTTTATAGTTCATAGGATAATTTATAACATAACACTGCTTTTAAATAAGAACATTTGGAGGTACTCTGAAATATTTGTTATATCAAATCATTTCATATTCTGATTTTAATCATTTTACAATTTTTTATGGTGCAGGTAAGCCTGTTTACGATAATGGTCAGTCGTGTCTTTTGTATAATAGTCTAGTTGTCCTTTTAGGTCTGGTGAATTTCACAAAATCTGATGTTGGCAGTGCTGGAACTAACCCCTCAACCACCTTGTTCATTAATATTAATCTGAGGCTTAGACGTCTGTCTTGTAAAGTTTCTAGTCCAAGTTCTTGTTTCATTTTTGATATTTTCCCTGGTGTTTTGCTTGTATAATCTCTTTTTATGAATCTTTCTGCCCTGTTTTCGATTCTTTCTAGTTTGTCTATGTTGTCTTTTTGATAGGGGTTCCAGATGGTAGCCCCATATTCCATTATTGATCTTACTAGTGTAATGTAGGCTTAGATTGCATTTCCAGTCCAGTATACTGACGGAAGCATATCTGATAAAGATAAAGAGATGTTCCGCTTAATCGATTTAGTCGACGTCTGTTAATTTTGTGTATACCTGGAAATCGGATAATTGATCACCGTTTATCATGATGAGATCGATCATGTTTTGACTAATTTTTGTTTCTACACACATTAAAACATAAAAGCTTTGCAGTCTACATGATCTGTGTTCTGCAAAAAAACAAAACAAAAAAAAAAAAAAAAACAAAAAACGAATGACAAGTAAAATTGTGTACACGATTTGCCAACCGGCGCACTTCCTTTTTTTTTTCCTTTTCGATCGGCTTACTTTTTTCAATTCTGGTCGGACAAAAAAATATATCTTTTAGAAAATGAATTTAACCTTTCGCCAAATATACTCATATATCTAAGCCATGTACTCTTCTTCTTTTTTTCTTTTTTTTTACTCTCGGCAAGGTAACAATACCGATTTGAGCCGCAACGTGATCGGTTAAAGCCGTCGTAACGCCGTTTGTGACAATCGAGTATCCCCATTAAAATGGCAGATACGACCATCCCAGAGCACCACGCTCCAAAGTGTGGAAACATTTTGGTTTCAAGAAATTTGAAAACATGAAATCCCGAAAACTTGATATGCCAAGTACTTGGACGGTCATACAAATACAATCGTGTTCGGAGTCACGGGTTTTCACGCACATATGTATTTAGCACGTAGCGGATGATATTATTTTAATTGAAATTAACTGTTAACATTGGCTGCAGCTAGATGTATTTGCTCTCTTTCAACGAAATAAGTGTAGGTCGTATTTTCACGAAGCAGCAGACATTTTTAGGGGATACCCCAAACGTAGGTAACTTGTTTTACGTCCTATGTTTTCGCGCACTACATGCCATGCTATAAAAAAAGGGGGGGGGGGTTCTGGCGATCAGCATTGTTAAATATTGTTTCCAATATCTAAATTACCTCAGTTGTATGTTAAGCGTTAAAGCAACAAATAAAAAAAAATTTCACGTAGGATTGGAAACATTTTTTCCAGCTTATACTGATGCTACCACCTAGAGTATGTCATAAGCATAAAATATGTAAGAAATTGTCCTAATATTAAAGCTTGTTACTTTCCAAAAAACGCAACAATATGCCATATGACAATCACGTGACCGATTTGACAGATTGCGATAACCAGAAGATAAAAAATATTCAAGGAAATGCATTCATTAAAAATTTAAGGGGGTAAATAATAAACTGCTTTAAAAGTTGTTTTTTTTCCTTTATAACAGACTATGACTCAAATCTTTTTACTTTTTACTCTTGACAACTGTATTTTCCACACATCTAATGATCTGTCTGTAGTTGCAAATCAGATAAAGAAAATACCAACGCTAATGACGTTATCAAAGTTTGTGTAAATAGGAATTCCAGAAATTACGATACTGCGCGAAAACGTATGTGCGTGAAAACATATGACTCGTTGATACTTTCTGTTTGTGGCAATTCATGATCGATCAATAGTCGATAATGGTCACATATTTTTATCAAGAGGAAATTGTGCTAGAGAAGTGACAACCATTTATTTTATCAATGAATGCTTCTTCTTCTATTTGTAACTTATTTCTGAAAGCTAAATACCACGGTAATACAACCCAACATCATAAGTCACAAAAAGTAGAAATTCCCAGGTCGTTCTGATGATATTTTGACTGATATTGTTCAAGAACCTACTACACCTGTAAACATGTGTATGTTGGGTGTTAGATTAGTGTGCATTGTTGAGACATCAGTTCAAATGAATTTCATTGGTTATGAAATCTGTAGTGATAATGTCATAACATATGAGAAGGAAATTTGTTTAATTATGAAGTTTTGCAGCACATGTTCTGTTGCAACAGGATTTTGTATACCAATCAAGTAAATGTTTTGGGAAAAAAAATGGTACTCTTCAACTTGGATTGAACATTCCATGTGATTTGTGTGCAACATGTTTTCAATGTCTAAGTAAACAACAAAATGTACCAAGCATTGCATAAAGTAACATAATTTAATCCAGGTGTTGTACCAAATGAGCTTGTAGGTCTAAGTAAACTGGAAAATGTCTGATTTCTAGAGTACATAATTATATTTTTATCAGTTGTATTATTACCTGGGGGACTGTCCGAGAGTTTGCTGAAAAGGGGTTAATATTAGATTTACTTGCACCTACACAAGAACTTGTTTACAGTTTACCCTTGAGTGCAGGCAACTGTTCCCACGTGGTGGTTGGTCTTTAGAAAAACAGCTCAACACCTTATGATATCAAAGCCTAAAAGGGCATCCAATATCTTTGGTTTGGTTAAGAAAAAAACACCACCTGTACAGTGACTTAAATCTGACTAGCTCTTGTGATAGTTTCTGTTTGGTTGATAATATTAAACTGCTGACAAATGTGTTCTTATTCCTGTTAACCAATCCAGCAATTGTTATTCATATTATTACAGGTGAGCAACAAATGTCAGGCCAAACTCAAACTCACCAGTCAATATATTGGAAACCTGTGATGGTGAACAGATGGCCTTCCCTTTGCCTTTTCCTTTTGGCTGTAATGGATTCAAGATTAAGCATCCCATACACCTCAATCCAAGTATTTATTTCTGGTCTAGGTTGCATGGCGCTGACTTTAGATTTAGGACTTCTGCATAGTGCTGTTGCATATAACATTTCATGTTTGAAAAATGCTGTTAATCTTTGTATGAAGATGACACAATGCAATAGTCAAAATGTTTCTTTTGGTCACCTTCGCAATTTGGACCTGCATGAGCATTCATACATGTTTATGAAGGAAAAAAAGGGACAGTTGCTTATTTTAAAAACATGTAGGATCAAAGTTTAACAATTTATTTTAAATTGATTACGAAACAAGTTCAGACAACTTACATTAATCACTCTCGATGGCTGGCTCAGATGGCCTCATATGTAATCATTATTGTGGAAGAATACTGGAGAATGACCCATGTGTCTGACAGGCAACCACTTTACCCTCTCAAGTATGTGACCAGGAATTGAACCCGGGACACATTGGTGAGAAGCAAAGCGCGTTACCACTACACTATGCAGGCTCCAAGTACAATCCACTTTCAGCATTTCGCTATTTAGGTCCTCCAACGCTTTTTATAACACTCTGCAGATGATTATCATTGGCCTGAGTTGGGCTTGACTTTGCAAAATATAAAATTTGAGGATGCATTTGTATGGAATGCCATAGATGCCTTAACATGAACTGATATATATATCATGATAGTTCACAATGACGGTTCAATCTATCATAATCATATTGTGCTAACTTAGAATTACATGATGATCTTTTGTCATTTTATGATGATTTTTATACCTTTTTTTTTATTTTAATGTTATATGATGCTGTTTTAGTATATGATGATATTTAAGGGTTATATGATGATATTTTAGTATCATAAATTAACATTTTATTAGGTGAGGTTGTTGATATGCAGGGTGACAATTGCCTGATCAAATTAAAATGGAAAAATTGCTGATTATAGCTAGGAATGTTTAGCCATAATTTGCCTTGCAGGGGTCGGTAGAATTGTTCAGCTTCCCAAGTGACCAGATATTGACGGCATGTCTATCTGTATGTCTGTTTGTCTTTCTCACATTTGTTTCTAATATCAAAACCTTATAATTATCCTGTCAGTCTATCCATTTATTATATCTGTGCATCCATCTATATGTTTTTCCATCCATATTTTCTATTCATTTGTCGGAGTTTTATCTGTCTGTCCATTCTGTTGGGGTGACCATCAATCTGTTTGTTCATCCATTTTTTGTCTATCTCATAATCTGTCTGTTTTACCAAGCATGTAAAAATAGCAAAATAATTCATACTAAAACTGTAAATGGGAGTCGGTGGATTCAAGCCCTGACTTCAAAATGACAAACACTCAGTGTATCAGAATGATTATGAAGCTACTTGGCTCAGTATCTAATTTAAACTTACTTATTTTATGTTAATTGGGAAACAAGTTCTCAACCATCCTTTGCACCTGGCAAGGTCATGAAAAATCCTTGCCCCCAGTGGGGTTCAATCCTACAGCCTTTGGATTGCAGTCAGGTATATTACCACTGGGCGGCAGCACCCTTGGCAAAGTTTTAGAGTCATGCGACTGACTGTGATATCAGTCCACCTGTCTGCCGGATGATTCTGCAGTGGAGCAGATCCGTATACCTGGCTCATGAAGTCAAAATCCTCTTATGACTGAAATACTGTTGGTGGGAGGTTAAACCAAGAAAATAAACTAATCAATCTTAACTTATCATAGTCAGTATCTACAACATGTGCAGGTTTTTTGTTTGTCTTAATTTCAGATCATTTGTTTTATTTATCAAGTTACGCATGAAATGCACCCATATGTCAGAATATTTGCATATTTTTTCAGTAAATCAGAGCCCATGATAAGCAGTGAATACCCTGTCTTGCCAGGTAACTGGGGACATCCATAGATTCTTTGTTTATCAATCAAGCCAACAACTGGTCTCCCTTCCTGGAAAAAATTGGAGCTGGATTATCTAATGGTTGTGAGTTGATATATCATCATCATGATCATCATCATCATCATTGTCATTGTGGGGGCCGCCGTGGCCGAGCGGTTACAGTCATGGACTGCAAATCTCTCAGCCCCTCACCGCTGTGGGTTCAAATTCCGGTAGGGACTTCGGATTTTTCATGTGAGGAAGCCTTCCAGCTGGCTTTCGGTAGGTCGATGGTTCTACCCATGTACCTCTGTGTACTCGGGGTCTTCCTCCACCTGTAATTAGCTGGACGTCGCTATATGATTGAAATACTATCGCAGCGACGGTAAACCCCAATATAACATATAACATAACATCATCATTGTCATTCAACATGAAATGATAACACATATTGTACATATACCTAATATGTATCTATTTAGTGAGGACTGAATCAGTCTTTCCTAATTTGGAACATATCTTTATATCAACATATTTAATACAGAACAACTCTGTTAGGTAGTTTGTAATGGTTCTGTGACTGTGATTTCCAAAAAGCAATTGATGGAATGTTGTCAAAGGCTTTAAAAGAGCACCCACATTCACACTTCTCCAGTCTTTACAGACATGTGGGGCCTCCGTGGCAGAGAGGGTAAAGTTGCTGACTTTAACACTCACTCACCCCCTCACCGCGTGGGTTCGAATCCTGGCAGGGTCATTCGGATTTTCATGTGAGGAAGCCTTCCAGCTGGATTGCGGTAGATCGGTGGTTCTACCTGGATGCTTTTGTGTATTCGGGGTCTTTCTCCACCTGTATTTAGCTGGACGTCGCTATATGACTGAAATACTGTCGAAGCGATGGTAAACTCAAATAGTCAAGTCAAGTCTTTACAGATGTGTCCAAATTGACACAATAACTAAACACTGTAGTAATAGGTAGTCAAGCAATGACCAGATTTTTACAAAATAATTATGGTTTTGTTTTTGAGCTGTTTTACCTAGGTATGGATAGGAAAGGCTAGCTAATAAATTAGCTAATAAATATGCTTCTTCATTTATTATCAGTACAATTCATTTTTTTTTTACATTCAATCCTGAATTTGGTTGGTTATTCACTGGTCTTGTTCTCTGTTATATTCAGTCTAGGAAACAAATTATTCTCTTGTGGTGAAAAAGTGTCGTGATTCTAATTATGTTTCTCAGATTCTGTTCCCTTTTCAAACAATCTGTATACCAGATGATCTGTGGCATTTAGAAAGCTGTCATAATTTCTACAGATGTGTCATGTAGACGCGACAAGCTTCCGACACTGTCAGACAGTCATCATGTAATGAACCCACACAAACATGTCTGCTGTACATGTCAGATACATTAATGTCTGGTTATAGGAAAAAATATTTTGTACATTTCATAGATTTGATGGTTTGAATATTATATATTTACAGATATACTGGTTTTAAAAAATAAATATTGTATGTTTCACTTCGAGATGTGCTGGTTTGAAAAGGTATGTTGCACATTTTACAGACTTGCTGTTGAATATATAAAAATCTTGAATGCTGGTTAAGAAATATGTATACATATATTGTTTGTTACATGGATTAACTGGTTTAAAAAATCTTGAGTTTGATGAAGAAGATGAGGTATTAAAATTCAAATGAAAATATCAAACAAAAATCCAAGTTGGAAATGTGCCTCAGGTGGTAGCTAGGATACAGGAGTCTGAATCTGTAGGTCATGGATCCAAACCACTTTGGTGGCAAAAATCTTTTGTCACTTGCTTCCAGATAGACATTAATAATATATTACTTTTAATTTAATCTGCAGCGAATGCAATGGTTATAGAAGTGAATGTAGATATTTTGATTTGGTATTAAAATAATCCATTTCATTCATTTTTCATACATTTCAAAGTTATTTGCTCTGAATATATTTTTTGTTTCATGTTTCACTTCTATAACCATTTATATGCACACTATCCTGTAATGTTCAATTTAAGGAAGAAAATGAAGCCATTGAGAAACAAGAATGAAACTTTGAACACTTTTTTCAATATGATGGACACAGCTCTTTTCTAAAAATTTTCATGAGTTGTGACCCCTTTCTATATCAGAATATTAGCTTTATTACAGGGCTCACACCATTCTTTTTTACATAACCTCTAAGTCTGTTGCCTAGAGTTAATACCCTTGATTATTTTTTTAGATAATTGTCTCAAGGTGAGGTAGTAGAGGGAAAAATCATCCTTCAGGAAAAACTCTTGTTTGTTACTTTCAGGGATAAGTCTAGTTTGCTATGATCTTATTTATTCTTAAATGTTTTAAGTTACTTTTGGCCAGTGACATTTTGAAGTCGGAACAACCTGTTGTTGTTGTGAAGATCATATTCTTCACTCTTGGTAATGTTTATGTCACACATCAGTTTGCTGTACAGGAATATAGACTGTTCTGTCCCCAGGGGGTGCTGTGACATGTAGCAGACGGACGGCTTTTAGGTTGGCTCGCATGCTGCCGTTCAATCTGAGGTGTTTGATGGCTCCCTTGATGGATGGAGATAGAGCTGTAACTTGGTTACATCTGTCACTGTGTGCTGATAGATCAGGCTCATAAACTAGCTTGGGACTTGAGAGAGATAGAGCTGTAACTTGGTTACATCTGTCACTGTGTGCTGATAGATTGGACTCATAAACTAGCTTGGGACTTGAGAGAGATAGAGCTGTAACTTGGTTACATCTGTCACTGTGTGCTGATAGATCAGGCTCATAAACTAGCTTGGGACTTGAGAGAGATAGAGCTGTAACTTGGTTACATCTGTCACTGTGTGCTGATAGATCGGGCTCATAAATTGGGACTTGAGAGAGATAGAGCTGTAACTTGGTTCACTGTCACTGTGTGCTGATAGATCAGGCTCATAAACTAGCTTGGGACTTGAGAGAGATAGAGCTGTAACTTGGTTACATCTGTCACTGTGTGCTGATAGATCGGGCTCATAAACTAGCTTGGGACTTGAGAGAGATAGAGCTGTAACTTGGTTACATCTGTCACTGTGTGCTGATAGATCGGACTCATAAACTAGCTTGGGACTTGAGAACACTGCATCCTGTGGCATGGTGTTGCATTTTTCTCCTTTTATTGCTGAAATATCTGGAAGTTTAGGCAGTGTTTTAGAGGCACTGAAGTCAAAGTCAAACCTGCATTTGTCAAGGTTGGAAACTTAAAATTTATTATTTTATGATGTTATTGTTAATGTATTTGGATCAACAGCAATTACTTCTGGCTTTATATAACCTGGACTGTAAATCTTTGAACATGGGGGATCTTGATAAAATCTTGCTTTAAATTTGAAATATATAATAAAAGTGCATACAAATAATATCCTATCAATTTTTTTTCAGCTGGAGTAGGATATTTTTCATGATATAATATTGTGCACTTTCTTTAGATCAGAATTTTGCTAGAAGGAAGTGTGACAAGTTGTAAATCAATATAACACAATATATTATTGTACATACTGGTATATTTACATATATATTCAAGTACATAACTATTATAAGTTAACATGAATTATTATCTTAATAACTAATACTATTTGATTAGAATTGAAATATTTGGGTATGAAGAACTAAATTGCTCCCTAAGAAAATAAAAATTACTAAGTATTGATTATGAAATTCACCCAAAGCTCTCTGTCTGTCTGTCTGTTTGTGTCACACTTTCAGCAGGTGACTCATTTGTTCCGAGAAACATTTCTTAATTGCTGAAAATGATATAGAAGGAGGTCATGACAAACTTTGTTTCACTTCAGATGAGCTGTTTTTATTAGCTCACCTGAGCACAACGTGCTCAAGGTGAACTTTTGTGATCGCCCTTCGTCCGGCACCCGTTGTCCGATGTGCGACGCGTTTCCTCAACAATTTAGCTTGTTAACACTCTAGAGACCATATTTTTGGCCCATCTTCATGAAACTTGCTTAGAATGTTTGTTTTACATCAAATCTTGGACAAGTTTGAATTCAGGTCATATGGATTTAAAAAGTAGGTCATGAGGTCAAATCTTAGAAAAACCTTGTTAACACACTAGAGGCCACATTTTTGGCCCAGTCTTCATGAAACTTAGTCAGAATGTTTTTTCCATAAAATCTTGGACAAGTTTGAATTTGTGTCATGTGGGGTCAAAAAATAGGTCATGAGGTCAAATTTTAGAAAAACCTTGTTATCACTCTAGAGGCCACATTTTTGGCTCATTCTTTCATGAAACTTGGTCAGAATGTTTGTTTCCATAAAATCTTGGACAAGTTCTAATTTGGGTCATGTGTGATCAAAAAGTAGGTCATGAGGTCAAATCTTAGAAAATCCTTGTTAACACACTAGAGGCATATTTTTGGCCATATCTTCATGAAACTTGGTCTGTTTCCATAAAATCTTGGACAAGCTGGAAAGTGGGTCATGTGGGGTCAAAAAGTAGGCCAATATGAAAAATCCAACATATGTTGCTCATTTATAATCAGGTGAGTGATTCAGGGCCATCATGGCCCTCTTGTCTAATATTTAAAATGTTGACATAAAAGAAAAAAATAGAATCCATTTTAATGTCTAATGACTTTATACTGTAAAATCATTTATTTTCGTTGACATTAAATTTTGCTGATTATGTACCTAAGGCGATTTCGTGGGTACATCGTGGGTATCGACTTTGGGAAAAATCCATTAATTTTTGACACAGGTATGGTCCCTTTTTCAATTTTGAGTTTGCTAAAAATACCTTGTCTGATCAATAACTCATCAAAGGCTCAATAGGTTTAGATAACATTTAATACACATGTTTATCTTTAATGAAATGAGGAGCAGATTTGACTTTTAGACAAAATCCAAGAAATTTTGGACATTAATTGTCTGGCTCTTTTTTGAAAATACCTTGTCATACATTCTACTATTGAATATAAAATTTGGTACACCTGTTATCTTAGTAAAATGAAAGCCAATTTCAACTTTAGCAACTAACACTTTTTGTTTAGAAATGAAATATTTGTAAATCTGTAAAAGAAACCTCACAGTGGCCCCTTTTCAACCAAAAATTTGCTGTAATAACCTTGTTTGATTAATAAGACTTCATTTTGTGTCCATTGCTGTGTGATACCTTCTGTGATATTTCTAGTTTCATATTGTGGACAGGTTTAGCATTCATCCCCTCCATTAACAGCCATAGTTTATTTTATCCAATATCATCCTTGTAATAGGACAAATGATTAGTGTTATGTGAAAACTTATTTTAGGATTGTTGTTATTTAGTTGTTTGTAAGTAAGATGCAAATATGTTTTTGATTAATATGTTCTGTAATTACAGGAGTGTGGTAAGATGATGCACGGCGGTGGCGTTTTTACACAGCCAGGATGCGGTGGTGGTGGCGGATAGGTCTGGCGATGTCTACCGCTTCTCATTGGTGGAACCAGACAAGGAAGGGGAGATAATCCTTGGGCACCTCTCCATGGTTCTGGACCTGGTAGGAAATTCTCATACCTCTGGAAAAATAGCTTTATATACCTTGTGTTAAATTTAATTATTATATGTTTCAATGATCATTTTTGAAAATTGCATCACATGAGAATTTTTTGCATGTGTTTTCAAAAAGTTTGATTTTAAAGATTTATCTATATAATTAAGGTATTGGAGGATGTCTTGAGCTAAGAGGTCACAGTCACTGACATACTGTCATTTCTGTTCTCACCATTGTGGGTTCAAATCTGTGTTTGGTCTCTCTGATTTTACATGTGAGGAAGCCTTCCTTCTGGCTTGTTGTTCATTGCAAGAGTTATGTCTCTTGAAACTTAGTTTCTGTAGCTGGTTGATATTGCAGCCTTGTGAACGCAACTCCTCTTAAGTTTCTGAATGGATCTTTATGAAACTTGGTCAATGTCATAAATATAATGGGTAGATGTGCATGAAGCAGGGATTATCTGGTTCAGTGAATTTTGCAAGAGTTTTGCTTAGGAGGAAAAAAGGATACATATTGACACTTCCATTAGACCTACTTCCATATCAGATGTCTCTATAATCTTGATTTTTATATTTTATGGCGGAATATATTGTGTGCCATCGGTTCTGATTAATACTTTTACAGCATGCTGTTAATGCTTCTTCTACATAGACGTGAAGCTGATTTGTTGAGTCGGCTCAATTAGCATTTCAAGCAAAGAAAGACTTTTTTGACCACAACATAAATCACATTTTCATTTCTCTAACAGAGGAACTTGAAGATGCTGTGAGGAGAATACAAATGTGTGAAGCAGAACTGTCAAATAACTCCTGTGAACCTCATACTGATGCAGGTAATGACCAATGTCTTCCATCAATGTCTTTTAATGACAGCTGTGCAAATATCCTTTCTAGTACTGATGAGAAGTGTCTATAGAAAGCCAAAATGCATAGTTTAAGCTGTGTTATGTCTGCTTCTGAGTTTAGGAAATGATACTTCATGCTGGCTACATGTCAAAAACAAGTTGTCTTGTTGCCAGATATGAAGAAATTGGATAGTTGTGAATCTTTACAATTAGAAGGAAAAATTACTCTTTTTTTTAAACTAGTGTATCTTTGAAGAAAATGAAAAATAGCAAATCTCTTGGAAGTGATGGATTTATATCAGAGGTTTTAAAGTATTTTGGAACAGATAAGGTTATTTTTTAGTTAGATCAATGAACTATGGGTATGAAAAGGGGGAACAATCTTTAACACGAAGACTAGGGATTATAACTTGCATTGCAAAGAAAAAAAATCACATTTATTCATGAAAAAATAATGGCCAATGACACTTCTTAACTGTGCTTACAAAATGCATGTAGCTTGCAGTATTATAGCAGGAAGAATCAAAACTGTACTACCTACACTGCTAATAATGACCAAACAGGATTTATACCTGAACAATATATAGGTGAAAATTCTAGATTAGTTTATGATATCATGCAATATACAGAAGAAAATAATTTATCTGCACTTCATATACTTTTAGTTGATTTTGAAAAAGCATTTGAATCAGTCTCATGGTATTTTATTCGCAAAGTCTTTCATTTCGTCAGATTTTGGTGAATCAATTATAAAATGTCTTAAGTGTCTTGAATTAAAATGCTAATCTTGCAGTAACTCGAGCTATTAATTTTTTCTACATAGGCAGAGGTTGCCGTCAAGGTGATTCCATTTCATCTTATATTTTCATTCTTTGTGCAGAAATATTGGCAATAAAACTTAGGAAAAATAAGAATATAAAAGGGATGAATATAAATAACAAAGAATATAAATATGCAGACGACATAAATATGGTTTTAGATGGATCTTCACAATCTTTGAATGAGTCATTAAATGAACTTACATACTTTACAAATCTTTCAGGTTTAAAAGTTAATTTTGATAAAACTCCAGTAGTTTGGATAGGTAAAAATAAGTATAGCAGTGAAACCATAGAAACCAAATGGAAGCTTTTATGGGGACAAAACACGTTTAATTCATTAGGCATCATATTTGATGTAGATTTAAACAGAATTTCATTTATTAAATTCAAAGACAAACTATTAAGGATGGACAAAATAATTAAAGCATGGAAGAAATGGTATATCTCTCCGATTGGAAAAAACTCTGCTTTTACCAATCCTTACTTATCCATTTGTATCCCTTCCGAGTCCTCAGGAAAATATATAGTTACTTAGAACAAGAATTCTACAAATGTATTTGGGATGGACCTGATAAAGTTAAAAGAAATATATTAACAAAAGAATATTGTGAGGGAGGGCTAAAAACGCTATTTGAATTTAGTCTCAGAATTAAGTTGGCTTTTTAAATTCATTAAAGAAAAACATAATTCAATTGAAATATTATTTCTAATAAAATATTTGTTGTTGATCCTTTAATTAAAGGACAGGCATATGCCACAAGTATTGCAACAAAATTGAAAAACATATTTTGGAGGGATGTTCTGATATCATTTCTAAGGCCCCAAATAACAGGGAAATGTTTCTTTCAACTTCTTTTCTTTTTAATCCAAACATTCCACAAGGAAATAAACCTATAAGAAATAAAAACTGATATGACAAAAAGTTCAACTTGATTAATGACTTATTTGATAAAAACAATAATTACTTATCATTACATAAAAACAGCTAATTTTGACATTAAAATGAATTATATCAAATATTATGGTTTGATTAATTCTGTCAAAACACACTTAAACAAAAACAATATTAATACAGTAAGTAAGATACCCTCCCCAGTTTTAGTCTTTTATGTACGGCCTTTTCTAATGAGTGGAAAACAGTAAAAAAATCTATATAAAATATTCTTTCATAAAAGTGATAACCCTACTTCACAGATAGCTTCATCAAACTTCTGTCTAAGCATTTCTCTTTAGCTGTTCAAACAACAGATCAATGATTTGGTGTAAACTAAATGTTAACTAAAAGACATATTTTATGTCACAAAAAAGCCAAGTTGCTAGTTACTACTGATGAACCTGGATGTTTCAGTACTCTGATGTAAATATTACAGGCAATGCTGCACACTGTGTATACAGTTGAACCTCTACTAGTGGTCACCTGTATTAACCCTTTCCCTCATAGAGGAAACCATGAAAAAAACCTATGCGAACAGTATAAAACCAGATCAGCCTGCGAGTAACTCGCAGGCTGATCAGATTGATCAGGTTTTATGCTGTTTGCTGTTCCTCAGTGGTCTGGAAATGAGGATTTTGTAATTAAATTTGGTAAGGTTTAACTGTGGTTTTCTGCAGATCAGGCTTTATGTGGTACCTATTGAGTGCGTCAAAATGAGTCTATATGAGGGAAAGGGTTAAGCGGCCAACCTGCATGTAGCAGTCAGTTGCAATTTTACAAAATTAGCATTTGTTAGATGTTTAACCTCTATTTAGGGATCACCTCTGTTAAGCGGTCACTTTATCTCAAGACAGGTTTGACTGTATCTCTACTCTAAAAATCTTCTTATCTTATATACAGGACCTGTGATCATACCTTAATCAAGACTTTTCATTGTCTTGTTAGATATTCGTTATTGCATTGATAACTGATAACTCGTTTATTCTATTAATAGGTGTGGCCAGTGAGACATGTAATGGTACACTTCCTGTGTGTTGTCTTGGAGTGAGAGATCCATATGGACTTGCAAAGATTGCCGTTTTTGACTAGCTTGCCGAGCAATCCCACCCAGCCAAACACAACAGTGGAGGTCTCCAGTGTGTACAAGAAGGTCTATGATAAGAAAACTCAGCTAGCAATGACTCATCAAACAACATGTCAGGTTTGTTATCATTTGAATCTGATCAGTCAGGTTTAAATTCTGTACTTAGCACTAAGTATTACTTTAACATTTATGTTTTACAAGATATATACAAATACATGATTATTTTCACATTAACAAATACCTTCATATTTAACACTTTTTGGTAAGACAAAATTAAAGGACATTTTCATTGGAGAATCAAAGAGTTATGACATTCACTCATAAGTACTTAAGTGTAACTTAACACTAACTATGGCTGGTGAAATTTGAGCCATGTTGTCTCTTGCCTTTATCTTTAGTTTTACTACCCATCTTTGTAATATTCTGGTGTCAAATACCAAAAATATATGTTAACATATTTTTTCAAATTGTAATAACATGAAAATACTTCTTTGGGGGTACCCAGTATCATTTATACATAATTACTATATATGACATTTTGTACAAGTTGCCAATTTACAATTTCACCAAAGTGTTAATAAAATCTGTACCAACAAATATATCCATATTAAATAAATAAAAACGTCATTAATTTCTTTGTTGTTAAAAAGACTACAAAATAATATTAAAAAAAACAAAAGACACATCTACTAACACTTAATGGACACTTCATAAGTTATCAACCTTTGCCTAACATTTTAAGATTCACATTTTAACTTGTCAGCTGTTATGTACTCTTGTAAGTTGTATCAAATGATAATACATGTACATTACAAGTATTTTGATAAGCCAGTGTAATGAAGATCACAGTGTTTTACTGCTGATTATAAAACAAATAATAATAATAACATATTCAACTGAATATTTTTAAGTTTTTATTTGTCCATTACATGTAAAATTTGGTATATTACTTAATTTGAATGATCCTGCAAAATTATGAACCATTCAGTACATAGAAGTTAATTTCAATACTTTGCACAAACAAAAAAATCAAAGCGCACAATGCGCTGAGAGACGGCGATGGGATTAACATTCTAAACCCAGCGTTTCTGAAATTATTGAAGCAGTCACATGACGACAAAAACTCCACCCACTGTTGCTACAGAAGTTCTGTTTGTAACATAATAATCCGGAGTAAAGGTCATGAACCTTTCATTCATAAAGAGCTGCATACCTAAGTAGGTCATTCTCTTTCTCTAGTGCTAACGAATTCTATCTGTTGTTTTGTATGTGTAGAAATTGACCAGGTATTTGATTATTTAATAGACTAGAATGTTTGCCTATTTCAAAGTTAAGAAATGCCCTGGAGGAACCCAACTTGCCATCATGCAAAAATTGTTGTGGACTACTTTAGATCAATTACAAAACATACGGAGCACTACTTTTCTTTTTTACAGGTGTAGATCTTCATGACGTAAGATGGGTTGCGGTTCTGGTTAAGAAATGTCACGGATATTTTTGTCACGCTAAAAACTGATGCTTTCCCTGCAAAAAAATGGCAAAAGAAAACATGTTAACAAACAATAACACACTTAAAGCCGTTACGGTTATGATTAAACGTCTGGTAACATATTCCACTCGTATTCGTTAGTGCAGAATCGCATTGCATGGATCTGCAAATAAGTGCGGAGAGGTACAGTTAAAATTGTTGTGGGAAAAAATGCAAATTAGCAAGGCCTGATTTCGTTCTTCAGCATAAGACGGCTATCGCCGTCCCAAAAACAGTTTTTTTTTGGGTTTTTTTTTTTCATTTTCAGTTTATTTCTAACAATACTGTCCAGTCACAATGAATGAGCAGGATGAGAGACATTCCTCAAAGACGGTGACTTTGAAGTACCAGACAGAGAGGAAGCTTTGGAATATACAATTGGTGCCCATAATGAGGGACTTTATATGATGCGTGCAGCACACAAGTTGTTAATGTTTATCTTTTCCCTTTTGACTCTGTAAGATAATTTTTTTTTTATCTTGTGCATCCCTCCATCACACTTATTTCTCATCAGTAATTAGAGATCTAGATACTCTAGATTTTTTCAAACTTAATAGAATGATTGGAGTTACAGTGTTTTTTTTCTTTTTTTAACC
>CM037793.1:11804666-11854666 GCA_021229015.1 Solen grandis | reverse complement strand
CCCCTCTCTGCCAAATAGTTTTATTTTAATATACTTACATATTGGTCGTGTTCATACTTAATATGTTGTCACCTAACGGCATGCTTGGTAAAAACGGTTGTAAATTTCGGGAACCCCCATTTGAATAAAATGTTACATCAACACTAAGATTTGTCCTGTTTTCCAATGTGCAAATAATGAGAGGTGCGCCACTGACGAGTAATTGTCATTTGGATTATTTACAGACGCGAATTCCCTAATCGGCAGTAACGAGACAGTCCCTATTATAACAGACTACCTATCACTAGAACTGATTTCAGCTCCCATAATCTCTGCCGACGATAGTTTAACTGTTACAAGTGAAAAACTCGCAAGTTTACTTGAAACAAGAGCAGCAGCTAAAAGCACGACACATATTTATACGTAACGTTAAACATCGAATTACTTTCAAACCAAGGCCGTATTCTTAGACCAAACAGATAATTTTAAAAACACATTCCTTTTTGCAAATTAGAACTATAAAAGCAATGCACTTAATTTTGCGAATGAGAAGAAAATATGATCATGTTCTTCTGATGTTTAAATTCCAAGAAAATTCACCAAATCTGCTGATGTTACGTATTATTTTTATAGTGAGCCGCTCATCTTATATTGAGACACGGATATTCACAGTTCCTAAGAACTTTGCTAAGGGTCGATTTGCGGTTCCATTTTTTATGTGAAGTTGCAAAAGCACCCCCCCCCCCCAACAAAAAAAATACATGTAACACCAAAAAAAAAAATAAAAAAAAAATTAAAAAAAACACAAAAATAAATTAAATAGTATTTTCTTTCCAAATAAATAGTGTATGTGAAATATTTTTCCAGATTTTTCAACAGATTCCAGTCAATTCACGACAAGTGATAGAAAGTACTATGATGTGGTGTCCTCTTCCAAAACATTGCCGGATGCAGTCTCGTCTGTGTTACGCATCACTCCTACGTCTGTAAATACCATTGATGGTAAAAGCATACTTCCAAGCAGTGAATCGAAAATCGAATTGAAACTAGGCAGCAGTACATCAGAAATAGGTACGTTTATTTAGTTTTATTTTACAGTTTTAATTTTGAAAAGGTTAATTAAACATAATCGTTAATATTACTTACACATATCTCTGCAAATGTTTGTGTTTAGTCCTCATGTTCTTTAACATTGGCAAATTCTTTCATTTTGTTAGTTTACTGAAGTCTTTTGACATGGCGACTCTGCTACTATTTTATGGTGTCTCCTAACCGTATTTTTCGTAAAACAAAATTGCAGTT
Organism: Solen grandis; assembly: GCA_021229015.1. NCBI lineage: Eukaryota > Metazoa > Mollusca > Bivalvia > Adapedonta > Solenidae > Solen > Solen grandis. The sequence goes on along the minus strand of CM037793.1, from coordinate 11,853,385 downwards.
TTCGCGAACCTGCGCTTGTAGAAAATGTAACATCGGCACTTAGAATTGTCTTGTTTTATATATATGTAACATATATGTGCATAAAGTTACTTCCTTATTCCTTATTCCTTTTTCGAATAAGGAATAAGGAACTGGTTCCTTATTCCTTATTCAAACACAAATAAAGAACAAAAAAAAGTGGCAGATGCACATGACTTGTTGTTAAAATAAATGTGATCTATAGCATGTATTTAAGCATGAGAAATATTATATAAGAGGTTCCAAGTGCATAAGAACCATTTTTATGAAGAAAATGCGAAAGTCGAATAAGGAATAAGGAACTGGTTCCTTATTCCTTATTCAAACGCGAATAAGGAACAGAAAAATTAACAGATGCACATGACTTTATTTTAGCATAAATGTTATCTAAAGCATGTAATTAAGCATGAGAAATACAATATAAGAGGTTCCAAGTGCCTAAGAACATTTTTTTTAATGAAAAAAATGCATAAGTCGAATAAGGAATAAGGAACTGGTTCCTTATTCAAACGCGAATAGGGAACGGAAAAATTCGCATTTTCTTCATAAAAATGGTTCTTATGCACTTGGAACCTCTTATATAATATTTCTCATGCTTAAATACATGCTATAGCTTCTCGTATTGCCAACCTCGAATACTGGTTCCAAAGGGATTTTAGGTAGTAACTCTCTTTTTCAATATCCCCTCTCTTTGGGCATTTTCCATCTTCTAGCCAAGTTCTAACCTTCATAATATCTTGGTCCTGCTCTTGAGCTTCTTTCATGGACAATTGAACTTTGCTTTCTTTAATGTCAATACTACTTTTCAGAACTGAGATTCCAGAAACGCGGTTATATTGTATATGAGTATCACTTCCACATTGACGACATGGGATTCTACTAACTCCATCTGCATTTCCGTGCAATCTTCCAGACCTGTGTTCAATTTTCATTTGGTAGGTAGACAGAATTTCTATCCATCTGGCTACTTGTCCTTCAGGGTTTTTGAAATTCATCAGCCATCTCAATGATCCATGGTCGGTCCTAACTGTGAATTCCTTCCCATATAAGTAATGACGGAAATATTTCACGAAAAATACGAGTGCAAGCAATTCCTTTCGTGTAACACAATATCTGATTTCCGACTTTGACAGTGTTCGACTAGCGTATGCAATGACGTATTCCTTCCCATTAAACTTTTGTGACAGTACTGCTCCGATTGTTTGATCACTCGCATCTGTATCAAGAATGAAAGGCATTTCAAAATTAGGATGTGCTAATATTGGTGGATTTGAAAGATTCTCTTTCAGTGTCTGGAATGCATTCTGCTGCTCAGCCGCCCACTCAAATTTTTTAGATTTGTGTGTCAATTTGTGCAAGGGTTTTGCTATGTCAGAAAAATTTCTTATAAACTTTCTATAATAACTGCAAAGTCCCAGAAAAGATCTTACTTCATGGGTATTCTTTGGTGTTGGCCAATTCCTGATACATTCTGTTTTTTTCGGATCAGTATGAATACCTTCTGCTGAAACAATATGACCGAGAAATTCGACTTCTTTAGCAAAAAGATTGCATTTCTTTGGTTTCAATTTTAAATTTGCATCTTCAAGTCTTTGAAAAACTAGCTCTAAATTTTGCAGCATATCCTCAAAGGTTTTTCCTATGACAATGATATCGTCTAAATATATCAAGCAAATTTTCCAATGTAACTTTGCTAAAACTATTTCCATAAGCCTTTCAAATGTGGCTGGTGCGTTACATAACCCAAATGGCATAGTTTGAAATTCAAAGAGACCTTGTCTAGTGGAAAACGCAGTTTTAGATCTGTCTTTTGGGTCCACTTCTACTTGCCAATAGCCAGAGCTTAAATCAAGACTGGAAAACCACTGAGCTCCAGCTAACTGGTCTAATGATTCATCTATACGCGGAAGTGGGTAGGCATCCTTCTGAGTGATTTCATTTAATTTGCGATAGTCCACACAAAACCTGTGTGTACCATCTTTCTTCTTTACCATTACCACAGGACTTGACCATGGGCTTGATGAAGGCTGAATTATTTGGTGGTCCAACATATCGTCAATTTGTCTATCTATTTCTCCTTTCATATGTTCTGGTAACCTTCGTATCGGCTGTTTGATTGGCCGTGTATCTCCTGTAAATATTTGATGGCGTATGATACCTGTCCGACCTATATCACTGTCAGATTTCGAAAATACATGAGCATGGTTAATAAGTAATTTAGCTACTAGCAAGGTCTGTGATTGATCTAATCCAGTTGTAGCTCTTTCAAATACATCCTGAAGATGAGGTGGAACTTTTGAGAAAGTCCTATCTCGTGATCGATTGAATTGTTTTTTAACATCTTCTACAGGTGAGAGCAATGCAACGTTTGTTCCGGGGTACAGGACGTGCTCCTCATTTGATGGATTTAGAACTCTTACCGGAACTTCCTCTTTGAGATTTACTAAAGCTCGAGCTACCAACCCCTTTTTACTGTCTAGAAATTTCTCAGTTGATTCTGTTATAAACAAACCACATTCGTTTCCAGAAGTTTCAACTCTTCCTTTAATGATAATTTCCGTGTTAGGTGGCAGATTTACTTTATTAGTCACAACCACACGGAAGCAACCAAGAGGCCCTGTACAATTGAGTTGTACCTGATGCTGTCTGAAGGTCATTAATATTCTCCAACATCTATTGTCACATCATTTTCTTTCATAAAGTCAAGACCCAATATCATATCATTGTCTATATTTGAAACAATAACAGTTGTTAATGTTGAAAAGCCCTTTATCTCTATTTCTACTTTGGTCATTCCCTCAACATTCAAATGATCCCCTGACGCAGTTGTAATATCTTTATCGAATTGTTCAAAGGTCAGTGACTGTTTTAAAGACTTGACAAAGTTACTTGATAAAACGCTCAGTGTTGCCCCAGTGTCAACTAAACAAAGTGCTCTGACTCCATTTATTTTTGCAGCTACATACATCCCAGAGCCTTGTCGACCAGAACAGTTTACATTTCGATCTTTCTGCTTATTTTCATTTGCATTACTCTGGTTACCAAAAGTTTTAAAGTTTTTGTTTTCATTATCGGTAGATCTTGCTTTATTTTGAGAGAAAGACGTACCCTTAAATTGTCTGTTGCTATTGTGGTTATTTGGTGGGCCTCTTCTATACCCTTGTGACTGTCTGTCATACCTGTGGAAGGGCTGTGATGGATTTTCATATGTTCTGTATCTATTATTGCGTTCAAAATTCTCCATCATATTCTTAAGATAATCTATATTTTTCTTCATTTCAGCCATATCATCCTCTACGTGACGTCCAGTTTTTGTCGGCATATTCACTTTTCTCATGTATCCTTGTGTTTCAGCATTCTTCTTCTCAGCTCTGTTAAATGCCTCTAGTTCCACCGCATGTCTAACTGCATCGTTTAAGCAAGTAGGCCGGCCTTTTTATTCTCAAGCGCATGTCCACACTTACCAATGCGTCAACAAATTGCTCTTTGGCCAGAGTTTCCCTCACATCAGCCGGTGCTGACGGATAAGCTAAGTTGACTAGACGTCGAATATCTTGTCCAAGTTCTGACAATGTTTCTGCAGACCTCTGTCTTCTGTCTTTCAACTGAGCTCTGTATAGTTCTGTTTGGTTAGGTGGAGAAAATCTCTCTTCTAATGCAGTCACTAATTCAGTATAATTGTGTTTGTCTGTACTTAAATTTCCGAACACTCCTTGTGCTTGTCCTCTCAGTGACACAGCTAAATACAATCCTTTCTGTCTGGAAGTCCAGTGATTTATTTCAGAGCAAGCCTCAAAATGTGCTTTATAATCAAGCCATGAGCCCGAGCCATCAAAAGTAGCTGGTTTCATATACGTTTTACCATCTTTTTGCTCGGAATTAGGACTCATATAATCTGATATCCCCCCTAAGAAAGGCTTTGTATTCTGTTTTTCAACCCTTTTTGTGATAAATTTATCCCATTCATTACTGTCTGTTTTTGAACTAGGTTCTTCAAATTGAACCTTTCTTGAAACCGAATTAAATGGAGTACTACTAGTCAAAGGTCTTGAATGCAACAACGATGTTTCCGTAACACTATCCCCGGACTTGTTCAAGCTCTGTAGTTGCCTTTCTAAACTTTCTTTTTCTAACTGAAGTCTGAGGCTTTCATTTTGAAGTCGCAACTTTTCTAACTCTCTTAAGTATTTTGAAGAATTGTCATAACTCATTTTATCAAGTGGGTCAGACATTATCAAGAATATCTTTATATCCCACCGCTGCCACCAATTTTTGTAACGTGTCCGAGCGGTCTGAATAACACTATATTTATATAAAACTAAATTTTCCTTGTGACTCTCCTGGTCGTTTGATTAGATAAATAAAAGGTAAGTTACGAAATATATACAAGGCCGATTTTTAAATGATTTTTACAACAAATTACTGTCTTAAATGATTAACATTTAATTAATTTAAGAATCAGAGAGAGAAAACTACCTGAACTTAATTAACTATCCTAATAAACGAAATTTAACACAATAGCTCTATCTTACTTCTAAATATCTAACCCTAAGCTTCAACTTACATAAAAATATACGTGTAACCCTAAGCCCTATCAAGCTACCTCACACCAGATAGCGCAATGCTCTCTGCGTGCGTCGGTAGCCTTTCCTTAAGATCCTTAACGTATTTACTCCTTACTGCTACCCGGCCAGCAGGTTCGCCACCTCTAGTCTTGCAAACTTACCAGATAGCGCAATGCAATCTGCGCAATAAATGCAAGGAGGTGTTTTGAATGTGCTGGCTACAACATGTAACAGAGGAGAATACCACTTCACTCTTCAACGGTCGTGACCAGAATGAGAAAAGCACAATCTGAAACTGTCGTATTACCTTGCGCACTCACGCATAAAAAGATAAACGACTGGACAAACACTCTGCTTTGACACACAATATATATTTGAGAGAATTATATCTTTCCACATGGTTTAACTAAAGGGAGGTAATTCAAATAAAATCCAAATTATTAATATCACGTACACATCTCCCTGTAGACATCTAAAAGGACCTATTTTATTACTCGAAACTTAATGAAATATTTTTCTCACACGAAATAACTACACATACTTTAGGAAATCAATGTGATTAATTAATTAGATAAAAATAAACAGTTATTTAGAATTAATAAATATTTACCTTAATATCTCGTGCTAATAAGGAGCTCACGCTAAAGAAGAATTTTCTAGAAATAAACAAGGGGAACAACTACCAAAGACTTGGCAAAGCTCAACCAAATTTTAGTACCTTCATAAAAAGGTAAAATAAATAAATAAATAAATAAATAAATAAATAAATATTACATTCCCTAATGCAATACTTCCAAACAAACAAATGAATTAAGATATATATATCCAAGAACATCTTTATTAACTATACAATACAAAACTTTTTCCAAACTCGTAAATCTGTCCCATTAACAAGTTCACTGTTACAGCGAAGCAGAGAGAAAAACAACAACAAGATTACACACTGTCTTGAGCGTCATACAACACTTGCTGGATTTTCAGTTTAAAGCTTTGATATTACTGATCTGCCTCAATTCGTGTGCAACATGCAGCCCAAAAATGTAATGCTCGTCCTCATCCTTGTTTCCTTTCTTTTCAGCTGGGCCTACATTCCCATCCGGAATAGGTTGGTATTCTGTCTGGCAAGCCATCTCGTTCTTGACTTGTTCTACCTTCGTTTTTGCTGAACTGTTCTCATACTGTGTTCCAGCGTCACGAGTAGCAAACGATTCTGTGCATGTTTTCTTACTCTTTTCCTATGGTTCTTCCATCTGTCGTTTCTTAGAGGACACTGACAAAGGTTGGGTGGCTTTACGTACTACTCTACCACAATAGAAGTCATCATAACTTTTGTCTTGTTTCTGAACCTCATTATGAATTTTAGCACCTTGTTTGTCTTCCTCCACTACAGAAACAATATTGTCCCCTTGAACATTTCTTTCAGCCTCGATACTGATGTCTGGTTCTTCATCCCAGTCTGAATCATGTTCGGAATCTGGCTCTACTTTTGCTTGATCATCCAGATGTGACCTCTTCTTGTGTTGTTTAAGATACAACACTTTCTTGAAGGTAACCCCGCACTTTTCGCAAGCGAACCTCTTCTCGTTACACTTCTTGACATGTTCTGAAAAGTCTTCATTTTGTGGAATATTCAATTTGCACAACGGGCAAACTGTTGTAACTATCTTTCTGGGGGTTGTCTTGGTTTTAGCCATACTGCAAGTAGAACAGACATAATCTTTTAAGTACTTTGGTTTACGAAGCTCTCTACCATATCTGTTTGTTAGAACAATCTCTTGATCAGAATCGGTATCATAATGTTCTACTATCTCAGTATCTTGATTTGATTTACTATTTTGAAAACCAATATCGGTGCCTAAACTAAATCCTTCATTTGAAATAATCTGATTTCTAGCTTTTCTCATTCTGTTCACATGTATGACCTGAGTTGAGTGTGATCGACCACAGTCAACTTTATACAACACATCTGAGAGTTTACTAACTACTTCAAAAGGACCTTGCCAAAATGATGTAAATTTCGTGGAGCAACCGACACGTTTGACTGGGAAATAAACATACACCTTATCACCAGGATCAAATGTTTCATAAGACAATTTTGTATCATGGTACAGTTTCTGTCTTTGAATAGATTTGCCAGTATAATCTCTGACTACATTGTGTACTGTTTCCAACGTTTCTTGTAACTGCCAGACCCATTGTGTATCAGGTATTTTCTTGATGCTCGAGGGCATTTCAAATGCTAGATCTAAAGGCATTGTGGTTTCACGTCCCAACATAAGGATGTTAGGAGTCATACCAGTAGTTTCATGTTCTGTCGCTCTATAGGCCATCATCACGTATGGTAAGTGTAAATCCCAATCCCGATGGTGATCTTGAACATACATACTCAACATTGTTGTCAAAGTTCGATTAAATCTTTCGACCATACCATCAGACTGGGGATGGTAAGGAGTCGTCCTGGTCTTCTCTATCTGAAGTAATTCACACATCTCTTCAAACAACTTACCCTCAAACTGTCTGCCCTGTTCAGAGTGAATCACCTTTGGTATACCGAACCTAGTAATGACTTCCTCAACAATGATTTTTGCTACTGTAATGGCTTCCATGTTCTGCATTGGGAAACTTTCTGTCCACTTTGTGAAATAATCAGATATCACCAAAATATATTTATTTCCTTTTTCTGTTTCTGGTAATACCCCTAATATGTCGACTGCGATCCGTTCCATAGGATACCCTGACCTTACTATCTGCATTGGCGCTTTCTTGGTTTGTTGTGGTCCTTTCCTTTTAGAACACATTTCACATCCACTAACGTACATCCTTACATCATTCTGTAATCCTGGCCAGTAGTAGTTCTGCCTAACTTTCGCGATCGTTTTAGTTACACCAAGGTGACCAGAAGATCTTAGGTCATGTGAATATGTCAGAACTTTTCTTCTGTAACTTAATGGAACAATTGCTTGCCATCTGACCAAATCTGTGCCTAAAACGTTCCATCGTCGAACAACAAGAGCTTCTCGTATTGCCAACCTCGAATACTGGTTCCAAAGGGATTTTAGGTAGTAACTCTCTTTTTCAATATCCCCTCTCTTTGGGCATTTTCCATCTTCTAGCCAAGTTCTAACCTTCATAATATCTTGGTCCTGCTCTTGAGCTTCTTTCATGGACAATTGAACTTTGCTTTCTTTAATGTCAATACTACTTTTCAGAACTGAGATTCCAGAAACGCGGTTATATTGTATATGAGTATCACTTCCACATTGACGACATGGGATTCTACTAACTCCATCTGCATTTCCGTGCAATCTTCCAGACCTGTGTTCAATTTTCATTTGGTAGGTAGACAGAATTTCTATCCATCTGGCTACTTGTCCTTCAGGTTTTTGAAATTCATCAACCATCTCAATGATCCATGGTCGGTCCTAACTGTGAATTCCTTCCCATATAAGTAATGACGGAAATATTTCACGAAAAATACGAGTGCAAGCAATTCCTTTCGTGTAACACAATATCTGATTTCCGACTTTGACAGTGTTCGACTAGCGTATGCAATGACGTATTCCTTCCCATTAAACTTTTGTGACAGTACTGCTCCGATTGTTTGATCACTCGCATCTGTATCAAGAATGAAAGGCATTTCAAAATTAGGATGTGCTAATATTGGTGGATTTGAAAGATTCTCTTTCAGTGTCTGGAATGCATTCTGCTGCTCAGCCGCCCACTCAAATTTTTTAGATTTGTGTGTCAATTTGTGCAAGGGTTTTGCTATGTCAGAAAAATTTCTTATAAACTTTCTATAATAACTGCAAAGTCCCAGAAAAGATCTTACTTCATGGTATTCTTTGGTGTTGGCCAATTCCTGATACATTCTGTTTTTTTCGGATCAGTATGAATACCTTCTGCTGAAACAATATGACCGAGAAATTCGACTTCTTTAGCAAAAAGATTGCATTTCTTTGGTTTCAATTTTAAATTTGCATCTTCAAGTCTTTGAAAAACTAGCTCTAAATTTTGCAGCATATCCTCAAAGGTTTTTCCTATGACAATGATATCGTCTAAATATATCAAGCAAATTTTCCAATGTAACTTTGCTAAAACTATTTCCATAAGCCTTTCAAATGTGGCTGGTGCGTTACATAACCCAAATGGCATAGTTTGAAATTCAAAGAGACCTTGTCTAGTGGAAAACGCAGTTTTAGATCTGTCTTTTGGGTCCACTTCTACTTGCCAATAGCCAGAGCTTAAATCAAGACTGGAAAACCACTGAGCTCCAGCTAACTGGTCTAATGATTCATCTATACGCGGAAGTGGGTAGGCATCCTTCTGAGTGATTTCATTTAATTTGCGATAGTCCACACAAAACCTGTGTGTACCATCTTTCTTCTTTACCATTACCACAGGACTTGACCATGGGCTTGATGAAGGCTGAATTATTTGGTGGTCCAACATATCGTCAATTTGTCTATCTATTTCTCCTTTCATATGTTCTGGTAACCTTCGTATCGGCTGTTTGATTGGCCGTGTATCTCCTGTAAATATTTGATGGCGTATGATACCTGTCCGACCTATATCACTGTCAGATTTCGAAAATACATGAGCATGGTTAATAAGTAATTTAGCTACTAGCAAGGTCTGTGATTGATCTAATCCAGTTGTAGCTCTTTCAAATACATCCTGAAGATGAGGTGGAACTTTTGAGAAAGTCCTATCTCGTGATCGATTGAATTGTTTTTTAACATCTTCTACAGGTGAGAGCAATGCAACGTTTGTTCCGGGGTACAGGACGTGCTCCTCATTTGATGGATTTAGAACTCTTACCGGAACTTCCTCTTTGAGATTTACTAAAGCTCGAGCTACCAACCCCTTTTTACTGTCTAGAAATTTCTCAGTTGATTCTGTTATAAACAAACCACATTCGTTTCCAGAAGTTTCAACTCTTCCTTTAATGATAATTTCCGTGTTAGGTGGCAGATTTACTTTATTAGTCACAACCACACGGAAGCAACCAAGAGGCCCTGTACAATTGAGTTGTACCTGATGCTGTCTGAAGGTCATTATATTTCTCCCAACATCTATTGTCACATCATTTTCTTTCATAAAGTCAAGACCCAATATCATATCATTGTCTATATTTGAAACAATAACAGTTGTTAATGTTGAAAAGCCCTTTATCTCTATTTCTACTTTGGTCATTCCCTCAACATTCAAATGATCCCCTGACGCAGTTGTAATATCTTTATCGAATTGTTCAAAGGTCAGTGACTGTTTTAAAGACTTGACAAAGTTACTTGATAAAACGCTCAGTGTTGCCCCAGTGTCAACTAAACAAAGTGCTCTGACTCCATTTATTTTTGCAGCTACATACATCCCAGAGCCTTGTCGACCAGAACAGTTTACATTTCGATCTTTCTGCTTATTTTCATTTGCATTACTCTGGTTACCAAAAGTTTTAAAGTTTTTGTTTTCATTATCGGTAGATCTTGCTTTATTTTGAGAGAAAGACGTACCCTTAAATTGTCTGTTGCTATTGTGGTTATTTGGTGGGCCTCTTCTATACCCTTGTGACTGTCTGTCATACCTGTGGAAGGGCTGTGATGGATTTTCATATGTTCTGTATCTATTATTGCGTTCAAAATTCTCCATCATATTCTTAAGATAATCTATATTTTTCTTCATTTCAGCCATATCATCCTCTACGTGACGTCCAGTTTTTGTCGGCATATTCACTTTTCTCATGTATCCTTGTGTTTCAGCATTCTTCTTCTCAGCTCTGTTAAATGCCTCTAGTTCCACCGCATGTCTAACTGCATCGTTTAAGCAAGTAGGCCGGGCCTGTTTTATTCTCAAGCGCATGTCCACACTTACCAATGCGTCAACAAATTGCTCTTTGGCCAGAGTTTCCCTCACATCAGCCGGTGCTGACGGATAAGCTAAGTTGACTAGACGTCGAATATCTTGTCCAAGTTCTGACAATGTTTCTGCAGACCTCTGTCTTCTGTCTTTCAACTGAGCTCTGTATAGTTCTGTTTGGTTAGGTGGAGAAAATCTCTCTTCTAATGCAGTCACTAATTCAGTATAATTGTGTTTGTCTGTACTTAAATTTCCGAACACTCCTTGTGCTTGTCCTCTCAGTGACACAGCTAAATACAATCCTTTCTGTCTGGAAGTCCAGTGATTTATTTCAGAGCAAGCCTCAAAATGTGCTTTATAATCAAGCCATGAGCCCGAGCCATCAAAAGTAGCTGGTTTCATATACGTTTTACCATCTTTTTGCTCGGAATTAGGACTCATATAATCTGATATCCCCCCTAAGAAAGGCTTTGTATTCTGTTTTTCAACCCTTTTTGTGATAAATTTATCCCATTCATTACTGTCTGTTTTTGAACTAGGTTCTTCAAATTGAACCTTTCTTGAAACCGAATTAAATGGAGTACTACTAGTCAAAGGTCTTGAATGCAACAACGATGTTTCCGTAACACTATCCCCGGACTTGTTCAAGCTCTGTAGTTGCCTTTCTAAACTTTCTTTTTCTAACTGAAGTCTGAGGCTTTCATTTTGAAGTCGCAACTTTTCTAACTCTCTTAAGTATTTTGAAGAATTGTCATAACTCATTTTATCAAGTGGGTCAGACATTATCAAGAATATCTTTATATCCCACCGCTGCCACCAATTTTTGTAACGTGTCCGAGCGGTCTGAATAACACTATATTTATATAAAACTAAATTTTCCTTGTGACTCTCCTGGTCGTTTGATTAGATAAATAAAAGGTAAGTTACGAAATATATACAAGGCCGATTTTTAAATGATTTTTACAACAAATTACTGTCTTAAATGATTAACATTTAATTAATTTAAGAATCAGAGAGAGAAAACTACCTGAACTTAATTAACTATCCTAATAAACGAAATTTAACACAATAGCTCTATCTTACTTCTAAATATCTAACCCTAAGCTTCAACTTACATAAAAATATACGTGTAACCCTAAGCCCTATCAAGCTACCTCACACCAGATAGCGCAATGCTCTCTGCGTGCGTCGGTAGCCTTTCCTTAAGATCCTTAACGTATTTACTCCTTACTGCTACCCGGCCAGCAGGTTCGCCACCTCTAGTCTTGCAAACTTACCAGATAGCGCAATGCAATCTGCGCAATAAATGCAAGGAGGTGTTTTGAATGTGCTGGCTACAACATGTAACAGAGGAGAATACCACTTCACTCTTCAACGGTCGTGACCAGAATGAGAAAAGCACAATCTGAAACTGTCGTATTACCTTGCGCACTCACGCATAAAAAGATAAACGACTGGACAAACACTCTGCTTTGACACACAATATATTTGAGAGAATTATATCTTTCCACATGGTTTAACTAAAGGGAGGTAATTCAAATAAAATCCAAATTATTAATATCACGTACACATCTCCCTGTAGACATCTAAAAGGACCTATTTTATTACTCGAAACTTAATGAAATATTTTTCTCACACGAAATAACTACACATACTTTAGGAAATCAATGTGATTAATTAATTAGATAAAAATAAACAGTTATTTAGAATTAATAAATATTTACCTTAATATCTCGTGCTAATAAGGAGCTCACGCTAAAGAAGAATTTTCTAGAAATAAACAAGGGGAACAACTACCAAAGACTTGGCAAAGCTCAACCAAATTTTAGTACCTTCATAAAAAGGTAAAATAAATAAATAAATAAATAAATAAATAAATAAATATTACATTACCCACGCCTCTGATTTCAATCGTCTCGATTGTTTAATGCAATACTTCCAAACAAACAAATGAATTAAGATATATATATCCAAGAACATCTTTATTAACTATACAATACAAAACTTTTTCCAAACTCGTAAATCTGTCCCATTAACAAGTTCACTGTTACAGCGAAGCAGAGAGAAAAACAACAACAAGATTACACACTGTCTTGAGCGTCATACAACACTTGCTGGATTTTCAGTTTAAAGCTTTGATATTACTGATCTGCCTCAATTCGTGTGCAACATGCAGCCCAAAAATGTAATGCTCGTCCTCATCCTTGTTTCCTTTCTTTTCAGCTGGGCCTACATTCCCATCCGGAATAGGTTGGTATTCTGTCTGGCAAGCCATCTCGTTCTTGACTTGTTCTACCTGCGTTTTTGCTGAACTGTTCTCATACTGTGTTCCAGCGTCACGAGTAGCAAACGATTCTGTGCATGTTTTCTTACTCTTTTCCTGATATGGTTCTTCCATCTGTCGTTTCTTAGAGGACACTGACAAAGGTTGGGTGGCTTTACGTACTACTCTACCACAATAGAAGTCATCATAACTTTTGTCTTGTTTCTGAACCTCATTATGAATTTTAGCACCTTGTTTGTCTTCCTCCACTACAGAAACAATATTGTCCCCTTGAACATTTCTTTCAGCCTCGATACTGATGTCTGGTTCTTCATCCCAGTCTGAATCATGTTCGGAATCTGGCTCTACTTTTGCTTGATCATCCAGATGTGACCTCTTCTTGTGTTGTTTAAGATACAACACTTTCTTGAAGGTAACCCCGCACTTTTCGCAAGCGAACCTCTTCTCGTTACACTTCTTGACATGTTCTGAAAAGTCTTCATTTTGTGGAATATTCAATTTGCACAACGGCAAACTGTTGTAACTATCTCTCTGGGGGTTGTCTTGGTTTTAGCCATACTGCAAGTAGAACAGACATAATCTTTTAAGTACTTTGGTTTACGAAGCTCTCTACCATATCTGTTTGTTAGAACAATCTCTTGATCAGAATCGGTATCATAATGTTCTACTATCTCAGTATCTTGATTTGATTTACTATTTTGAAAACCAATATCGGTGCCTAAACTAAATCCTTCATTTGAAATAATCTGATTTCTAGCTTTTCTCATTCTGTTCACATGTATGACCTGAGTTGAGTGTGATCGACCACAGTCAACTTTATACAACACATCTGAGAGTTTACTAACTACTTCAAAAGGACCTTGCCAAAATGATGTAAATTTCGTGGAGCAACCGACACGTTTGACTGGGAAATAAACATACACCTTATCACCAGGATCAAATGTTTCATAAGACAATTTTGTATCATGGTACAGTTTCTGTCTTTGAATAGATTTGCCAGTATAATCTCTGACTACATTGTGTACTGTTTCCAACGTTTCTTGTAACTGCCAGACCCATTGTGTATCAGGTATTTTCTTGATGCTCGAGGGCATTTCAAATGCTAGATCTAAAGGCATTGTGGTTTCACGTCCCAACATAAGGATGTTAGGAGTCATACCAGTAGTTTCATGTTCTGTCGCTCTATAGGCCATCATCACGTATGGTAAGTGTAAATCCCAATCCCGATGGTGATCTTGAACATACATACTCAACATTGTTGTCAAAGTTCGATTAAATCTTTCGACCATACCATCAGACTGGGGATGGTAAGGAGTCGTCCTGGTCTTCTCTATCTGAAGTAATTCACACATCTCTTCAAACAACTTACCCTCAAACTGTCTGCCCTGATCAGAGTGAATCACCTTTGGTATACCGAACCTAGTAATGACTTCCTCAACAATGATTTTTGCTACTGTAATGGCTTCCATGTTCTGCATTGGGAAACTTTCTGTCCACTTTGTGAAATAATCAGATATCACCAAAATATATTTATTTCCTTTTTCTGTTTCTGGTAATACCCCTAATATGTCGACTGCGATCCGTTCCATAGGATACCCTGACCTTACTATCTGCATTGGCGCTTTCTTGGTTTGTTGTGGTCCTTTCCTTTTAGAACACATTTCACATCCACTAACGTACATCCTTACATCATTCTGTAATCCTGGCCAGTAGTAGTTCTGCCTAACTTTCGCGATCGTTTTAGTTACACCAAGGTGACCAGAAGATCTTAGGTCATGTGAATATGTCAGAACTTTTCTTCTGTAACTTAATGGAACAATTGCTTGCCATCTGACCAAATCTGTGCCTAAAACGTTCCATCGTCGAACAACAAGAGCTTCTCGTATTGCCAACCTCGAATACTGGTTCCAAAGGGATTTTAGGTAGTAACTCTCTTTTTCAATATCCCCTCTCTTTGGGCATTTTCCATCTTCTAGCCAAGTTCTAACCTTCATAATATCTTGGTCCTGCTCTTGAGCTTCTTTCATGGACAATTGAACTTTGCTTTCTTTAATGTCAATACTACTTTTCAGAACTGAGATTCCAGAAACGCGGTTATATTGTATATGAGTATCACTTCCACATTGACGACATGGGATTCTACTAACTCCATCTGCATTTCCGTGCAATCTTCCAGACCTGTGTTCAATTTTCATTTGGTAGGTAGACAGAATTTCTATCCATCTGGCTACTTGTCCTTCAGGGTTTTTGAAATTCATCAACCATCTCAATGATCCATGGTCGGTCCTAACTGTGAATTCCTTCCCATATAAGTAATGACGGAAATATTTCACGAAAAAAACGAGTGCAAGCAATTCCTTTCGTGTAACACAATATCTGATTTCCGACTTTGACAGTGTTCGACTAGCGTATGCAATGACGTATTCCTTCCCATTAAACTTTTGTGACAGTACTGCTCCGATTGTTTGATCACTCGCATCTGTATCAAGAATGAAAGGCATTTCAAAATTAGGATGTGCTAATATTGGTGGATTTGAAAGATTCTCTTTCAGTGTCTGGAATGCATTCTGCTGCTCAGCCGCCCACTCAAATTTTTTAGATTTGTGTGTCAATTTGTGCAAGGGTTTTGCTATGTCAGAAAAATTTCTTATAAACTTTCTATAATAACTGCAAAGTCCCAGAAAAGATCTTACTTCATGGGTATTCTTTGGTGTTGGCCAATTCCTGATACATTCTGTTTTTTTCGGATCAGTATGAATACCTTCTGCTGAAACAATATGACCGAGAAATTCGACTTCTTTAGCAAAAAGATTGCATTTCTTTGGTTTCAATTTTAAATTTGCATCTTCAAGTCTTTGAAAAACTAGCTCTAAATTTTGCAGCATATCCTCAAAGGTTTTTCCTATGACAATGATATCGTCTAAATATATCAAGCAAATTTTCCAATGTAACTTTGCTAAAACTATTTCCATAAGCCTTTCAAATGTGGCTGGTGCGTTACATAACCCAAATGGCATAGTTTGAAATTCAAAGAGACCTTGTCTAGTGGAAAACGCAGTTTTAGATCTGTCTTTTGGGTCCACTTCTACTTGCCAATAGCCAGAGCTTAAATCAAGACTGGAAAACCACTGAGCTCCAGCTAACTGGTCTAATGATTCATCTATACGCGGAAGTGGGTAGGCATCCTTCTGAGTGATTTCATTTAATTTGCGATAGTCCACACAAAACCTGTGTGTACCATCTTTCTTCTTTACCATTACCACAGGACTTGACCATGGCTTGATGAAGGCTGAATTATTTGGTGGTCCAACATATCGTCAATTTGTCTATCTATTTCTCCTTTCATATGTTCTGGTAACCTTCGTATCGGCTGTTTGATTGGCCGTGTATCTCCTGTAAATATTTGATGGCGTATGATACCTGTCCGACCTATATCACTGTCAGATTTCGAAAATACATGAGCATGGTTAATAAGTAATTTAGCTACTAGCAAGGTCTGTGATTGATCTAATCCAGTTGTAGCTCTTTCAAATACATCCTGAAGATGAGGTGGAACTTTTGAGAAAGTCCTATCTCGTGATCGATTGAATTGTTTTTTAACATCT
This sequence comes from Solen grandis, assembly GCA_021229015.1. Taxonomy (NCBI): domain Eukaryota; kingdom Metazoa; phylum Mollusca; class Bivalvia; order Adapedonta; family Solenidae; genus Solen; species Solen grandis. Next base: position 11,837,063 of record CM037793.1, on the reverse strand, counting down.
TCTACAGGTGAGAGCAATGCAACGTTTGTTCCGGGGTACAGGACGTGCTCCTCATTTGATGGATTTAGAACTCTTACCGGAACTTCCTCTTTGAGATTTACTAAAGCTCGAGCTACCAACCCCTTTTTACTGTCTAGAAATTTCTCAGTTGATTCTGTTATAAACAAACCACATTCGTTTCCAGAAGTTTCAACTCTTCCTTTAATGATAATTTCCGTGTTAGGTGGCAGATTTACTTTATTAGTCACAACCACACGGAAGCAACCAAGAGGCCCTGTACAATTGAGTTGTACCTGATGCTGTCTGAAGGTCATTATATTTCTCCCAACATCTATTGTCACATCATTTTCTTTCATAAAGTCAAGACCCAATATCATATCATTGTCTATATTTGAAACAATAACAGTTGTTAATGTTGAAAAGCCCTTTATCTCTATTTCTACTTTGGTCATTCCCTCAACATTCAAATGATCCCCTGACGCAGTTGTAATATCTTTATCGAATTGTTCAAAGGTCAGTGACTGTTTTAAAGACTTGACAAAGTTACTTGATAAAACGCTCAGTGTTGCCCCAGTGTCAACTAAACAAAGTGCTCTGACTCCATTTATTTTTGCAGCTACATACATCCCAGAGCCTTGTCGACCAGAACAGTTTACATTTCGATCTTTCTGCTTATTTTCATTTGCATTACTCTGGTTACCAAAAGTTTTAAAGTTTTTGTTTTCATTATCGGTAGATCTTGCTTTATTTTGAGAGAAAGACGTACCCTTAAATTGTCTGTTGCTATTGTGGTTATTTGGTGGGCCTCTTCTATACCCTTGTGACTGTCTGTCATACCTGTGGAAGGGCTGTGATGGATTTTCATATGTTCTGTATCTATTATTGCGTTCAAAATTCTCCATCATATTCTTAAGATAATCTATATTTTTCTTCATTTCAGCCATATCATCCTCTACGTGACGTCCAGTTTTTGTCGGCATATTCACTTTTCTCATGTATCCTTGTGTTTCAGCATTCTTCTTCTCAGCTCTGTTAAATGCCTCTAGTTCCACCGCATGTCTAACTGCATCGTTTAAGCAAGTAGGCCGGGCCTGTTTTATTCTCAAGCGCATGTCCACACTTACCAATGCGTCAACAAATTGCTCTTTGGCCAGAGTTTCCCTCACATCAGCCGGTGCTGACGGATAAGCTAAGTTGACTAGACGTCGAATATCTTGTCCAAGTTCTGACAATGTTTCTGCAGACCTCTGTCTTCTGTCTTTCAACTGAGCTCTGTATAGTTCTGTTTGGTTAGGTGGAGAAAATCTCTCTTCTAATGCAGTCACTAATTCAGTATAATTGTGTTTGTCTGTACTTAAATTTCCGAACACTCCTTGTGCTTGTCCTCTCAGTGACACAGCTAAATACAATCCTTTCTGTCTGGAAGTCCAGTGATTTATTTCAGAGCAAGCCTCAAAATGTGCTTTATAATCAAGCCATGAGCCCGAGCCATCAAAAGTAGCTGGTTTCATATACGTTTTACCATCTTTTTGCTCGGAATTAGGACTCATATAATCTGATATCCCCCCTAAGAAAGGCTTTGTATTCTGTTTTTCAACCCTTTTTGTGATAAATTTATCCCATTCATTACTGTCTGTTTTTGAACTAGGTTCTTCAAATTGAACCTTTCTTGAAACCGAATTAAATGGAGTACTACTAGTCAAAGGTCTTGAATGCAACAACGATGTTTCCGTAACACTATCCCCGGACTTGTTCAAGCTCTGTAGTTGCCTTTCTAAACTTTCTTTTTCTAACTGAAGTCTGAGGCTTTCATTTTGAAGTCGCAACTTTTCTAACTCTCTTAAGTATTTTGAAGAATTGTCATAACTCATTTTATCAAGTGGGTCAGACATTATCAAGAATATCTTTATATCCCACCGCTGCCACCAATTTTTGTAACGTGTCCGAGCGGTCTGAATAACACTATATTTATATAAAACTAAATTTTCCTTGTGACTCTCCTGGTCGTTTGATTAGATAAATAAAAGGTAAGTTACGAAATATATACAAGGCCGATTTTTAAATGATTTTTACAACAAATTACTGTCTTAAATGATTAACATTTAATTAATTTAAGAATCAGAGAGAGAAAACTACCTGAACTTAATTAACTATCCTAATAAACGAAATTTAACACAATAGCTCTATCTTACTTCTAAATATCTAACCCTAAGCTTCAACTTACATAAAAATATACGTGTAACCCTAAGCCCTATCAAGCTACCTCACACCAGATAGCGCAATGCTCTCTGCGTGCGTCGGTAGCCTTTCCTTAAGATCCTTAACGTATTTACTCCTTACTGCTACCCGGCCAGCAGGTTCGCCACCTCTAGTCTTGCAAACTTACCAGATAGCGCAATGCAATCTGCGCAATAAATGCAAGGAGGTGTTTTGAATGTGCTGGCTACAACATGTAACAGAGGAGAATACCACTTCACTCTTCAACGGTCGTGACCAGAATGAGAAAAGCACAATCTGAAACTGTCGTATTACCTTGCGCACTCACGCATAAAAAGATAAACGACTGGACAAACACTCTGCTTTGACACACAATATATATTTGAGAGAATTATATCTTTCCACATGGTTTAACTAAAGGGAGGTAATTCAAATAAAATCCAAATTATTAATATCACGTACACATCTCCCTGTAGACATCTAAAAGGACCTATTTTATTACTCGAAACTTAATGAAATATTTTTCTCACACGAAATAACTACACATACTTTAGGAAATCAATGTGATTAATTAATTAGATAAAAATAAACAGTTATTTAGAATTAATAAATATTTACCTTAATATCTCGTGCTAATAAGGAGCTCACGCTAAAGAAGAATTTTCTAGAAATAAACAAGGGGAACAACTACCAAAGACTTGGCAAAGCTCAACCAAATTTTAGTACCTTCATAAAAAGGTAAAATAAATAAATAAATAAATAAATAAATAAATAAATATTACACCTTGTTAGACATACATTCCTTATGTCCTTAATGAATTCTCCCTGTATTTGACACCACACCATGTGTGGTATTTAATCTTTTGAATGGGATGGACAAATGGACAATTTATTTGATGTACAATGTTCCTTGACTAAATACTACCTTTCATGAACTTTTCAGAAAACTGTTTTAAAATCACATTATTTAAAGAAGAAAATTGTATCTGTTTTCATAAAAAGACATTGGATTCTCGGACTGGTCAGAATGGGAAAAATGCTCTCAAACATGTGGAACCGGAAGTCAGACGAGGTTACGTGTTTGTGTTACTCCAAAAGGTAGATTGTGTGAAGGTAAATCAACTGAAAAACAGAATTGTAACACACATGAGTGTCCGGGTAAGTACTTTTGAACGAAACATACTTAAGCATTTATTAGAGTTTCTGTCTCCAGTGGACATTCTTTCATCCTTATATAACCTTCTTGTAATGGTTAACGAGTCTGCCCTTGATGGTGTACAGATGCCTAGTTTATATTTATATATTTATATTTTATATGTTTATATAGCCGTTGGAAAAATTCTCCTGGTGTCAGCTCAATAAGGTTGCGAGACATAACAATAGACAGTCATGCAACAAAACTGTTGTTATCACATAGATACTACATTCCTATAGGTTGGAAATTAATAAATGCATCCCCGTGTCTGCTTTTTAGCTCACCTGAGCACTTGTGCTCAAGGTGAGCTTTTTTGATAACTTTTTGTCCGTCGTCCGTCGTCTGTCGTCCGTTGTCCGTCGTCAACAATTGCTTGTGAACACTGTAGAGGCCACAGTTTGAGCCCAATATTCACGAAACATGGTCAAGATGTTTGACTACATGATATCTCGGATGAGTTCGAAATTGGGTCATGTGTGGTCGAAAACTAGGTCACCAGGTCAAATCTTAAGAAAACATTGTGAACACTTTAGAGGCCACAGTTTTAGCCCAATCCTCATGAAAGTTGGTCAGGGTATTTGTCTACATGATATCTTGGAGGAGTTCGAAATTGATTCACATTGAGTAAAAAAAATAGGTCACCAGGTCAAATCTTTGAAAAACATTGTGAACACTCTAGATGCCACAGTTTTAGTCCATTCTTCATTAGATTTGGTCAGGATGTTTGTCTATATGATATCTTGGATGAGTTTGAAATTGGGTCACGCGGGGTCAAAAACTAGGTCACCATGTCAAATCTTAGAAAATCCTTGTGAACACTCTAAAGGCTACAGTTCTGGCCCAATCTTCATGAAAAATGGTTAGAGTGTTTCTCTATATGATATCTTGGATGAGTTCGAAATTGGGTCACGTGGGGTTAAGAACTTGGTCACCAGGTCAAATCTTTTAAAATCATTGTGAACCCTCTAGAGGCCACAGTTTTAGCCCAATCTTCATTAGATATGGTCAGAATGTTTGTCTACATGATATCTTGGATGAAATTGGGTCACATGGGGTCAAAAACAAGGTCACCAGGTCTAATCTTGGAAAATCCTTATGAACACTCTTGAGGCCACAGTTTTGACCCAATCTTCATTATATTTGGTCAGAATGTTTGTCTACACGATATCTTGGATAAATTTGAAAACGGGTCACGTGGGTTCAAAAACTAGGACACCAGCTCATATCTGAGAAAAAACTTGTGAACACTCTAGAGGCCACAGATTGAGCCCAATCTTCATTAGATTTGGCCAGGATGTTTTTCTACATGATATCTTGGATGAGTTCGAAAAAAGGTCAAATTGGGTCAAAACTAGGTCACCAGGTCAAATCCTTGAAAAACCTTGTGAACACTCTAGAGGCCACAGTTTTACACTTACACACTTGTGCTCAGTGTGAGCTTTTATCCGCTTTTTGTCTGTTGTGCGTTGTGCGTCATCCGTCGTCAACAATTGCTTGTGAACACTCTAGAGACCACAGTTTTGGCCCAATCTTCATGAAACTTGGTCAGGTGTTTGTCTAAATGATATCTTGGATGAGTTCGAAATTGGGTCACATGGGTTTAAAAACTAGGTTACCAGGTCAAATCTTTTAAAATCCTTGTGAACACTCGAGAGGCAAACGTTTTAGCCCAATCTTCATTAGATTTGTTCAGGATGTCTGTCTACATGATATCTTGGACGACTTCGAAAACGGGTCACGTGAGATCAAAAACTAGGACACCAGGTCATATCTGAGAAAAACCTTGTGAACACTCAAGAGGCCACCGTTTTAGCCCAATCTTCATTAGATTTGACCAGGAAGTTTTTTTCTACATGATATCTTGGATGAGTTCGATAATACGTCAAATGGGTTCAAAAACTAGGTCACCAGGTCAAATCTTGAAAAACCTTGTGAACACTCTAGAGACCACAGTTTTAGCCCAATCTTTATTAGATTTGGTCAGGATGTTTGTCTACATGGTATCTTGGAGGAGTTCAAAGATGGGTTACGAGGGATTTAAAACTAGGACACCAGGTCATATCCTTGAAAAAACTTGTGAACACTCAAGAGGCCACAGTTTGAGCTCAGTTTTCATTAGATTTGGTCAGGATGTTTGTCTTCATGATATCTTCGATGAGTTCGAAAATAGGTCAAATGGGTTCAAAAACTGGGTCATCAGGTCAAATCCTTGAACAACTTTGTGAACACTCTTGAGGCCACAGGTTTGGCCCATTCTTCATTAGATTTGGTCAGGATGTTTGTCTCCATGATATCTTGGATGAGTTAGAAAATGGGTCACATGGGGTCAAAGACTAGGTCACCAGGTCAAATATTAATAAAACCTTGTGAACATGCTTTAGGCCACATATTTGGCCCAACCTCGGATGAATTCAAAACTGGGCCACATGGGGTCAAAAAGTAGGTCACAGGGGCAAAATTTTAGAAAAATCTTGAACACTCTAGGAGCCTACATTTTTGTAACAGTCTTCATTAAACTTGAAAAGAATGATGACTGAATGAATTCCCAGTTGAGTGCAAGTTCAGGTAGGATCAAAATCTAGGTCACTTAGTCAAATGTTAGGAAAACACTTTAGATGCCACATTTTTTGTCATCATGCCTAACACAGCAATCGTACTCAGGTGAGCGACACGGGGCCATCTTGTCCCTCTTGTTTTAAATCAATATGATCTCTAAATCTCCAACATGTTGTCACTGAGATGCTGCATTTTTGTATACCCATCGTTCAGCAATGTCGTCTCTCTCAAAAATATAAATAAAAAGTTCACTTATTTGCGAAACAAAATAAAACAATACTATCGTATTAGTTAGTTTAAATATTTTTATTTATTGAATATTATCACTGAGCAAATCACATACATTTAATACTGAAATAGGATTGAATCGGAAGGTTAAAGCTAATTGACTTTTATTACTCTGCAAGTTTTGATATTGTTTTAAATGAAATAATATGTTTCTCTCCTACACTACATAACTTTCCGATATACAATGTCAAATTTAAAAAAGAGACATAAGTAGTAATTATAAATCCCTGGCATCAATATCAATATAATGAACTTTTAACTTTTCCCTACTATATTTTTGCACAGTTCTCAGCACTTGCTGTCACGGATAAAGTAGATACGCACCATTTTATAAAGCAAACGCACTGCTAGAGAATAAACTGTCTTTTAAAATTTGTTTTCACCTAGAGTAGAGTCGGGTATTGCTCTACCTTTCGGTATGCATGTGTGTGTTTGTTACATTTTGTTGTTGATATGCCACATTAAGTTAAGTATTAATGTGCAACTTCATTGCTGCTTACAAAATAAAATAAAAGCTTAAGAGCCCGAACAAGATACTTTCGTATATACTTATGGTTATGATTAAGATGATGTTTTAGGGCAATTTGATTTTTTGTTAAAGTTAAATGATGGGCTAAAGTAATTATAAAATATAAGTTAAATCAAGCATGTAACACAGTGTGAACTGGAATAACGATCGATATGACAGACATTAACATGACATACAAAGCCATTAAGTTCATTTTGATTAAATGTCCCAATCCAAAGAGGTAAAGTTTAATAATTTCTAAGACAATGAGGTAGCACAGTTTCGACTTAATCATAAAATGCACGTCACATTTATACATCTCGTAAATTCCTGTATTACATAATGTTCGAATGTGTACATATATTTTCGGTGCACAACGTTTAATTTAATGCCAGTTTCAGTTTTATGTTAAACGTGTTTCGACTAAAGAGATTGTATATAATAATAATAATAATAATAATAATAATAATAATAAAATAAAAAATAAAAAAAATATATCAAAATAAGTCTTGTTTTAATTGCAGCTAGCAGGAGGCTGAAAAAAAGAAGGCAGAGAATAAAGATAAAACTAAGTCATCTCCAAATACCAATCAACATATCTGATAACAATATACTGTAAGATCAAAAAGAAAATATGTCTTTTATATTTTTCTTAGATTCTTAGTTCTTAGATTTCGTTTCACTTGATGACAGTATGCCTTGTGGAAAAAAGCAAACTAAACGTTGTTTTTAAGTCAAAGATTTTTTAATATCGGCCAATGAGAACGTGCCTTTTAAATGAAAAACTCATTGGCGCGCGCGGAGGATTGAAAATCATGGAAACTTATAAAAATATGCTGTTAACAGTTGTATAAAAGGAACTCTTTGATTGGTTAAATAACTTGAAGGATCCAATGAAAATGAATGATTTGACAAATACTACAGCCATAAAATATATAGTGATATAAAATCCAAAGGCAGATACATAATTTCGATCGACCTGGCGTGGTATCCGACGATGCTTAGATGTATGCATTATTTCTTTGGGTACCTTAACTGAACTTATTTGACACCAATTTCCAAAATAATTAAATAAAAAGACTATTAAGTAGCAAATCAAATATAATATGAAACATACCACACACTTTCAATATCTATAAAAAAAACGTATCCTTTTAATCACCTGATGTCCCCTCTTTTATTTTCTATCAATCCAAGCATGTGCAAATTAAAACCAAAATCAAAAATCAAACATTGCTAAATACTTAAACCACAATAGCTACCCTATATGTCCATAAACGTTCCGGAACCACCACTCTATCGTGTTGAACACCATCTTACTCTTGGATGGCGAATAAAAACATTAGGTTTAAAACTTAAGTGAATATATGTACGATCCATATTTACGACAATCGCAAAATTTCAGCTTCAGGTTTTCAACCGAATGTCCTACTTTTAAGTTTCTAATACTAGTCAAACTACACTGTCAGAACCAATGACAAAGTGACTAACTCTCCTCATCCTTCCGCTAAATGTAAGACTTTCCACTAGCAAAGCATATAAAGGGAGATAATCATTCAAGCATCTACATCGCACTTACCATAACATAAATCTTAATTTCAAATCCAAAATCGTTTAATTCTCAGTTTAGCGTACGGACCAAAACATCACACAGAATTATTATGTATGTCTTAAGTAAGTCGGCTTTATGAAATTTATTTCTTAAGGGAATGTAACGTATTTGACGAATATGTTTTGGACGTTTATATGCATAAAATGAACGTGACTTTAACTTTTAGGCGTTCTAAACTTTACATGATGAATATAATTTAATACTTAATTTAAAGGTTTGAATGTTGTACAATTCCTCATTAAAAAACTAGGAGTAGAGGACATGATGAAATGTGGCCAGAATTTGACGCAGCCTGGAGTTATTGCCCTCCCGTTCAACTATGACCAGCCGCTCAACTGTACGTGGTTCATCTCGGCCCCTGATGGCAAATTTGTCAGAATTGATATCATGAGGCTTTATCTCTCATCTGATAAGGTAAGATTGATTTTATATTCAACGAAATTGTATTATAACAATCAGACTTATTCGGATTAACCGAACACTTAGTTAGTTATAAGGTACACTTTCGCTAGATCCCGATTTCCCTTCTTTATCTTATATTTTGATATTTTTATAGAATACCTGCTTATAACGTAATCTCGGTAAGAAGAAACCCCTTTTCTGGTCAAAACCAGCATTTTCAACTGCAATTTAGATATTTTCAACGGACTGTGAAGATCGATTTCATCCTCGCAGAAACCTTGACACTTTTGATTGGCACGTAATACACTAATTGCCACAGAAATCAAGTAAAAACCGCAATTCTTGTATGTCTGCAGAATATAAATCTATTAGTTATTTTGAAAGGGCATACTATGCAGTTTGCATGTAGCGCATCTGAATGTGTGCACCTGTGTGTAGAGACATGTTTTAGTGACTCACAGAGATATTACGTAGCTGCTATGAGTGAACTCTTTCCGTACAATAATAACAGTTCAATGCAATTTATAAATCTAAATTGCTTGTATTTTTGTCCACATTGTATAAAGCCATAACTTGATGGGATATTTTTTTTTCTGTCCGCATTTGATTGTTAGATAAATATTGCGACAGCAGCGTCAAAACGTGGAACGATGCATACCGATTTACGGCAAAATCGGAAGTAGTGGGTTAATTCACTGTATATCATTACATAAAGGCTATTGGAAATATGTATGGACTGATGATAAGTAAATAATGAATCGCCATAATCATACACAATTCACAGTTTATGTGTATGAACTTATGATTTATTAGTAAATCCATGATCATAAGAATAAATAATAATTCTATCTTTCTCTCGTCGAGCATTTTAAATGTTCGTTGTGGAAATCTGTTCGCTATGTTCGCTATCTAAATGTCATGTATAAGATAAAAAAAATCCTTATATTGGTTACAAGAAACGTCGGATAGTGCGAACAAAAAGTCATGGTCCGGACTAGTTTGATATAACCAAGTTTTACGGTATGTGGAAATGGGTGAATTGCAATGAAAAATGTCAATATTACAAATAAAAAATAAGTAGTTATAGGCTACCCGGCGCACAATCGACCATGACACGACCCTGTAATGTCTCCAGTCAAACCTTTCTGCTTAATCCCCCCCCCCCAAAAAAAATAAAAAAATAAATAAAACAGTTCATATTACATACAACTTTTCATCTTTATCACCGTACCAATCAGCACCGAAGTCGCTGCATATTTAGCTTGGACCCATTATTGAAAGATTCTTAGCTGAGACGTGAACTCTGGACAGACACGAAAGTCCACCTGCGCCAGCACATGGCTGAACGAATCGAATAAGATATCTGAGAAGCTTAAATCGTATGGACTTTATTCTTAAACACACACACACATGCAAATATGTTAAAATGACAGTTTGTTTTCTTGTTGGCCCTTGGCTCTTGTTGGAAGAAAATATTACAGAATCCAAATTAAGTCGCATTGTATCTAATGTTATGAAACAGATCTGGTTTACGGGATTTGTAAGAGTCTACAAGAGTTACTCTCACGGACATGAAAATTACATATAACCAAATTACATTTATTTATTCATATACATATCAAGAATCAAGCTTAAGTTTACATTTAAAACCATATATTTACAAATGCAAATACATTATTAATTTCTTAGTTCATGTGTACGAAAACGATTTAAAATAATAATTCCATGTTTATATTTTTATGAACATGATACATGTAGTCATTTTTAACCGCGTCGGTGGGTTTTTGGAATGTCGTTTTTTTTTGGATTTTTTATTGTTTTTTTATGTTTTGTTTTGTTTTTAAATCAAAAACTATAGGTCTGGTATATATTTTTTAAAAATATATGAATGTCTTGATTATGAAAAATGCATTTATATTAGTATATAAGTTGAGATATCGTGCCTTGAAAATAACGCATTACCGATCGTAAATAGCTGATTTCCAATAGGAAGACTGAAAAATACGATCGATTTTTACCTCTCGAGATAAACGATTGATAATGGCTGACTTCCTATCGATTTTTTTCTATCGAGAACACCCTATCGTTTATTAGCGGTCGGTTAATTGTTTGGGCATTGTTACCAAAAAGTAATTTGATCTATTTGTAAACAAGTATTCAAAATCGCACGGTTGTGTAAAGTATGCATAAACCGGTAACCTGTGTTAAATCAGACTTGTATTACACGTCTCTGGTTTTAAACGTATCGTATTCGGATTCATCAGAGGTTTAAATTACCTAATGTAGCATCGTGGATTCAGATACCGAATTTGTGCTGTATTTTTGTTCCTCCAAAGTAAATTTGATCAAAAAGTAACGTTATTTAATCGAATTCTACATTTGTTTTCATCAGTAGATCTACGTACAATACTGTATTGAACTATACGTTTCCAGGATCAAATTAGGGTAAAAGTTTTAATCTAAAATACTTTAAAGAATAAACTATTTGAAATTTATAACCGGTAGAGAAATTTCTTGAACAGATCATTAACAATATATATTTGTGTGTGTAAAAATAGTTTTTATATAAAACTAAGGATATTTGTAATTATAGATAATGTTAATGAGTAATTGTCATCTGAAACCATACTAGAGTAGAGAATATACTGTAATATTAGGAAAACTCTCTGGTGAAGTGGTTACAGCTGCTGACTTACTATCACATAGCTCCTTCTATTGCGAGTTCGAATATCTGCAGGGTTACTTATTCATATGAGTAAGCCTTTCTGCTGGCTTGTGATAGGTTGGTGTTTCTGCTTGGGTGCCTATGTTCATTCCGGGTACTTCCTCTATACGTTATTATCAAGACACTATATAAGTGAAATAGTGTTGTAGTGACAGTAAACCCGAGCACAACATTGTAATATATCTTGATGTGTTTATAAAAAGTATCACTGTCATTTGTTCATAAAAAGAAGCACCAGAGAAATGTTTTCCGACTGTTAGTGCATGACTCATGCCAATGACCCCAGATTCAGACATTGTGCTCCAGCAAATAAGGTAGCCACTTATAGAAGTAGTGGTAGTCAGTGGCGGATTCGGGTTGGGTGGGGGGCGCACCCATCGTGCGCCCCCTCTAAAATTCCCCGACCATACATTAATATAGACATACACCCCCCCCCCCCCCCAAAAAAAAGAACTCACAAGAAAGCACTATTTTCAGCTGTTAATGAAAAAAAAAATCACACAGGAATTCCCCAGGATCCCTAATCCAACCGGAATAACACCCTTACCACGGTCCTGGCAAAGTGGCAAGCCGCTTGCATTGTCACTGCCTACAATTTTTTAAATATTGTTATAGAAGTAGTAGTAGTAATAGTTATAGAAGTAGTAGTAGTAGTAGTAGTTATAGAAGTAGTAGTAGTAGTTATAGAAGTAGTAGTAGTAGTAGTTATAGAAGTAGTAGTAGTAGTAGTTATAGTAGTAGTAGTTATAGAAGTAGTAGTAGTAGTAGTAGTTATAGAAGTAGTAGTAGTTATAGAAGTAGTAGTAGTAGTTATAGAAGTAGTAGTAGTACTTATAGAAGTAGTAGTAATAGTAGTTATAGAAGTAGTAATAGTACTTATAGAAGTAGTAGTAATAGTAGTTATAGAAGTAGTTGTAGTATTAGTAGTTATAGAAGTAGTATTAGTAGTTATAGAAGTAGTTGTAGTAGTAAGTAGTTATAGAAGTAGTAGAAGTAATAGTAGTTATAGAAGTAGTAATAGTAGTTATAGAAGTAGTAGTAGTAATAGTAGTTATAGAAGTAGTAATAGTACTTTAAGTAGTAGTAATAATAGTTATAGAAGTAGTAGTAGTTATAGAAGTAGTAGTAGTAGTAGAAGTTATAGAAGTAAGTAGTATATAGTATGAAGTAGTAGATAGTAGTAGTTTAGTATAGAGTATAAAGTAGTTATAGAGTAATGTAGTTTAGTAGTAGAGTAATGATAGATAGTAGTTTTAAGAAGTAGTATAGTAAGATAGTAGTATATATAGAATATAATAAATAGTAGTATAAGTAGTAATAGTATTAAGAAGTAGTAGTAGTATATAGTATTTTAGATAGTAGTATAAATATAGATAGAAGTATAGTAGTAGTATAAGATTGTAAATAGTTATAAGAAGTATAGTTATAGTAAGAATAGAGTTAGAAATAGTATATAGAGTAGTAGATTAGTTAGAAATAGTTAAAGTAGTAGTATATATAGAAAGTAGTATATATAGAAGTAGTATATTAGATAGTAAGTGTTAGTAGTAAGTAGTTATGAGATGTAGTATAGTAGTTAGAGATAGTTGTAGTATTATAAAGTAGTATAGTTATATAGTATAAAGAGTATGAATAGATAAAGTATAGAGTAAAGTTAGAGATAGTAGAGTAAGTTATAGAAGTAGTAGTAAGTATAAAGATAAGTAATTTATAGAATATAATAGTATTATAAAGTTGTAGTATAGTTTTTTGTAGTATAGAGTTTGGTTATAAATAGTTAAAAAGTTAGAGTAGTTAGTTATAAATAGTAGTAGATAAAGATTGTTATATAGTTATAGATAGTATAAGTTTAAAGTATAGTAGTAGTTTTTATAGAATAGTATAGTTATAAAGAAGTGTAGTATAGTAGTATAGTAGTTATAGTATATAAGATAAGTATATAGTAGTTTAGAAGTATAGTGTATAGTAGTTATGAGTGTAGTATAGTAGTTAAGATGTATATAGTATTAAGAAGTATAGTATAGTGTTATAGAGATAGTATAGTATATAGAAAGTATAGTATATAGATATAGAAGTAGTTATATAAGTAGTTAGTTTGAGTATAGTAGTATTAAGAAGTAGTAGTAGTTATAAAGTATAAGAGTTATAGAAGTAGTATTTAGTTATAAAGTAGTAGTTATAGATAGTAGAGTTAGTAATATAGTAAGGTATAGTAGTATATAGTATTTATAGAAAGTATTTGTAGTTATAGAAGTGTATAATAGAGTTTAAGTTAGTAAGTAAGTAGTTATGAGTGTAGTATAAGTATTATAATAGTAATGTAGTATATATAAGTAGTTAAGTATAGTAGTATAGTAGTTATATAGTATAGTAGTAAAAGTAGTATAGAGTTAGAAGTTAATTATAGTAGTAGTATAGTAGTTATGAGTAGTGAATAGTAGTTATAGAAGTAGTAGTAGTTAAAGTAAGTATTATAATAGTAAGAGTAGTAATAGTAAAGATAGTAGTAATATAGATAGAAGTAGTGTAGTAGTTATAGAATAGTAGTAAGTAGTATTTAGAAGATAGTAGTAGTAGTTAAGAAGTAGTAGTAGTATTATAGAAGTATAGTAAAAAGTTTAGAATAGTTAGATAGTAGTTTTAGTAAGAGTATAGTAGTAATAGTAGTATAATAGTAGTAGTGTAGTAATTAGATAGAGTATTAGAGTAGTATAGTAGTTATAGAAGTAGTAGTATAATAGTAGTTAAGAAGTATAGTAGTTGTAGTATGTAGTTTAGAAGTAGTATTAGTAGATTATAGAGTAAGTAGTATAGTAGTAGTAGTAATAAGTAGAAGTAGTAGTTATAGATAAGATGTAGTATAGTAGTATAGAAGTTAGTAGTATTATAGAGTAAGAATGTAGTATAGAAGTATAGTATATAGTAGTATAGAAAAAGTAGTAGTAGTTTAGAGTTTAGTAATGTAGTATAGAAGTTATAGAAGTAGTAGTAGTATATTATTATAGAGTATAGTAGTTTAAAAGTAGTATAAAAGTAATAGTAGATTAAAGTAATATTATAGAGTAGTAGTAGTTAGTTTGAATAGTAGTAGTATTAGTGGTTATAGAAGTAGTAGTAGTAGTAGTAGTAGTTACAGAAGAAGTAGTAGTAGTTATAGAAGTAGTAGAAGTAGTAATAGTAGTAGTAGTAGTAGTAGTAGTAATAGTAGTTATAGAAGTAGTAGTAATAGTAGTTATAGAAGTAGTAGTATTAATAGTAGTTATAGTAGTAGTAGTAGTAGTTATAGACGTTGTAGTAATAGTAGTTATAGAAGTAGTAGTAGTATTAGTAGTAGTTATAGAAATAGTAGTAATAGTAGTTATAGAAGTAGTGTTAGTAGTAGTTATAGAAGTTGTAGTAATAGTAGTTATAGAAGTTGTAGTAATAGTAGTTATAGAAGAAGTAGTAAGTAGTAGTAGTAGTAGTTATAGAAGTAGTAGTAATAGTAGTTATAGAAGTAGTAATAGTAGTTATAGAAGTAGTAATAGTAGTTATAGAAGAAGTAGTAGTAGTAGTTATAGAAGTAGTAGTAGTAGTAGTTATAGAAGTAGAAGTAATAGTAGTTATAGAAGTAGTAGTAGTAGTAGTAGTAGTAGTAGTAGTAGTAGTAGTAGTTATAGAAGTAGTAGTTGTAGTTATAGAAGTAACAGTATTAGTAGTTATAGAAGTAGTAGTAGTAGTAGTAGTAGTTATAGAAATAGTAGTAGTAGTAGTTATAGAAGTAGTAGTAGTAGTAGTTATAGAAATAGTAGAAGTAGTAGTAGTAGTAATAGTTATAGAAGTAGTAGTAGTAGTAGTAGTAGTAGTTATAGAAGTAGTAGTAGTAATATTATTACACCACATTTATATAGCACTTTTTTCATATATGTTATACGTTCAAAAGTTTTTTACAATCTGTTTAAACCAAAAAAAAAAATAGGAGATGTAAAATACATGCAATGAAACCATCCACTGAAGCTAAATACACCTAAAATAAGGTAAGAATATCATGCGTAGAGTGTTTTCGAATATAAGTAACAACAGTGTCATAATATCAAATAGTATTAAAGTAAAGTAAAGGTTCTCTGATAAAATTTAAGAAGCAAACTGGGAAAATATCATTAAATAATAAACGTGTAAAAAACCAATATTAAAATGTTTGAATCCACAGTTATTAAAAGTACAGTAATCGAGTAATTTCCATTTTAATGATCGCTATAGAATCGAACAAAGAAGTATGTTTTTAAGAGTATTTTTTTAAATGAGACGAAACTGATGGACTGGCGAATTAATATTGGCAACGAGTTCCAGAAGTTTGGAGCACTAAGAGTAAAGCATCTGTCCCCATACTTCGCTGTTTTGGTTCTAGGTTGGACTAGTGTCACTGAAACGTCTTGGGATCTAAGAACACGGCTGGGTCTGTAAACTTCTAACATTAATTGAATATACTCCGGTGATTGACCATGTAGTGCCTTGAACGTAAGAGTTAATATCTTAAACTGTATTCTGGCTTCTACAGGCAACCAATGCAGTTCTTTAAGGATGGGGGTTATATGCATGAAACGTGGGTTTTTTGTAATAATCCTAGCCGCTGTGTTTTGGACAGTCTGTAGCTTTTGGAGAGTGTTTTTTGGTAATCCATATAATAGAGAATTACAGTAGTCCAATCGAGATGTAACAAGACTGTTAACAAGCGAGTGTGTTGCGTCAGTGGTAAGATACTGTCTGATGTGGCTAATTCGGCGAAGTTGAGCATAACAAGATCGACACACTGAGTTTACGTGATCTTCTAAGTCTAATCTAGAGTCTAAAAAAGCTTCAAGATTTCTAACAACAATAGCCGGTTGTATTTTAGATGCTCCAATGGTTATTGAAATATCACCCACAAGCTTTTCATTGTGTTTAGAAGAGAAAAGAATTACTTCAGTCTTATTGGTGTTGAGTTTAAACATGTTTTGATGCGTCCATGAAACTATGTCTGTCAGGCAGGCCTCGACACGCTGAACAGCTTCTGCAATATTAACTTGGTCAGTAGGTTTGAAAGCTATGTAAAGTTGAGAATTGTCTGCGTAAAAAAATTCTGCAGATGGCTCCAACTGGTTTTGTATACATAATGTAATTTTTCGGACCTAAAACTGAGCCCTGCGGAACACTGTAATTCATCGAAACTGCTTCTGACAACTGGCCGTCAATACAAACTGTTTGGTACCGGTCACCTAAGTAAGACGCCATCCACTGAAGTGGTTTTCCCTCAATTCCAAAGTCATGTTTCAAACGATTCAAGAGTAAACTATGGTCGATGGTATCAAACGCAGCTGAGAGGTCAAGTAGGACAAAAATGGCGACTTTATTTTGATCTAAGGATTGCATTATGTCATTTTGGACTTTAATTAATGCTGTTTCTGTAGAATGGAACTTCCTATAGGCAGATTGATGTTGTTCATGTAGATTGTTCAGTGATAAATGATGCTCTAGTTGTGAGTCTACTGCTTTTTCTAAAACTTTTGAAAGAAATGGTAAATTTGAAACTGGTCTATAGTTTTTTAGTTCATTTTGGTCGAGGCCGGGTTTTTTTAGTAGTGGTCGTATTCGTGAACATTTAAACAATTTTGGAACATACGCTGATTCTAATGATGTGTTAATGATTTTAGTTAAAATCGGTGAAAGTTCATCGATGCAAGATTTCAACAGCCATGTGGGTATTGGATCAAGTTCACATGATTTGTTTGGTGACTTCACGATTATTTGCTTGATATCCTGTTCAGACATTGAAGAGAAAGCAGTCAGATTAGAAATTAAACATGGCCGAGATGGTTCTACAGCTTCGGGAACGCTCGTTGTTGAGATGTCTGCCCTTATATCATTTCTAATGCCCTTGATTTTGTCAATGAAAAAATCACTAAAGTCCTGCGCTAATTCCTTCGATGATGTTGTAGAAGGTAAAACCGCTTCAGTTGTCGAGCCAAGAAGATGATTTGTTATTTTGAAAAGACATTTCTGATCTCGTCCTGAAGATTTTATTTTGTCCGTATAATAAGCAATTCTGGCTTGTTTAAGCAATTTATTTACCAGAGCATTGTTCACGGTATATCTGATGATCTATTATAAGTTTTGACTGTCGCCATTTACGCTCTTGCTTTCGGCGATGGTGTTTGGCATCGTGAAGTTCGTCTGTGTAACAGTCACGTCCGGGCCTCAAAACTATAGTCTTAGAACGTAATGGAGCATGTTTTTCTAGGAGAGAAGATAATTCATTTATGTATGTATTTACGTAATGGAGCATGTTTTTCTAGGAGAGAAGATAATTCATTTATGTATGTATTTACTAACTCATCAGCATCTGAAGACCATGACTGAGAATTTTGTAGACCAGATGATACAATGTCCTCCTTAAAAGATTGTATATTAACAGTACTAACTTTCCTAAAAGAAACGGTTTTTCTTATAGGTAATAGTAGTTACAGAAGTAGTAGAAGTAGTAGTAGTTATTGAAGTAGTAGTAGTAGTTATAGAAGTAGTAGTAGTATTGGTAGTTGAAGTAACTGGTAGTAGTTGTTGTTGTAGTAGTTGTTGTAATAGTAGTAGGAGTAAGTAGTAATAGATTTAATAGTAGAAGTAGTTATAGAAGTAGTAGTAGTTGTTGTAGTAGTAGTTATAAAAGTAGTAGTAGCATTGGTAATAGAAGTAACTAGTAGTACTTGTTGTAATAGTAGTAGTTGTTGTAGAAGTAGTTGTAATAATAGTAGTAGTAGTTGTAGCAGAAGTTGTAGTAGTAGAAGGATAACTAACAGGATATATATTTCTTCCCACGCACTTCACGTCTTTTCATCTGTCATCATTGAAGTTTGCACAGGGGGAGGGCGTGCAAAAACGCAGGACTCAAACTCATAAACGCAGGAACACAAGCATGGTACTTGCTCTACCAACTGAGATATCTGTAGGGATTAAATATAAACAAGAGTGTTCTTTGAAACATGTGTCACAAGCGTGACGGAAAAAATGAGTCGGACAGACAGACGACGGAACAGTGATCCCCATTGGTCGCCTCTGCTTACAGCAGGCGATACAAAAAGATCACAATTAAAATAAAAACAAATATGTGTAAACAGATTGGGATTCAAACCCGTGAGCCCTAGCTTACATGGCAAATGCTCTACCGATTGAGCTGCTGGACAGCCTAAACACATCTTTCATTAATGAGTCTTACTTATAAATACTAGGCGATTACATTATACAATGATTGTGAAGAAAATTTCTTGTAGCCTTTACAATTAACCTACATAAGGACAGATGATGGTGCATTTGTAATACTCAACAGAAACCTGTGAATATTAAGCATAGCTCACTGAGACTCAATATAAAGCCTCTGGTTCATTTACAGTCCCAGCAGCTTATCCTTAACACCCGTCAAGTACCTGTATATATATTTTTATTAAAGCCTCCTTATGGTTACAACAACAACAAAAAATACAAGACTATATGTGAATAACATAAATATTAATGAACCATGCCATATTTTTTAAAGAATCATATACCATATTGCACTTGTTACATAATAATATTTAAGATATATACTGTCTCTATTAATCTCTGCATACTTGTATATTCATATATATAGATCAGTTGATAAATTCTGCATTAAACACAATAATTTATGAACTGACAAATGAATATTGGCAAAAACGAGCCCTTTATGAAATATTCTTAAAAAATCATTTATTACCCCAAATCAGATTTGGGATAAACTGATAAAAGGAAACTGTATACTGAGAATGAAATTCTGACTAGATACAAGGACATAATCAAATCAATGTCCACTTTAAGATGTCATAGTCATAAGAATTAAGGAACAAAATGTAATGCGATCAAATATCATATTTTCACATTGTTATATAGCAGACTCCTGCGTCTGTTTAAAATAAAATGGTAGGATTTGGCAAAAGTGCGTATCAAGTTTTCATTGAAAATAAAAAAAAATTATCGTTATCATTCCTTGAGTTAAGTTGAGTGTCAACTTCAGATACCTTGGTAAAAGTAATATTCCTAATATCATTATAAGTATCACATTTCATAATCACATGGAATTCGTTTTCAACACAGTCTCTACAAAATTGGCAAATTATGTGCTCTTCTGCTAACATTTCGAACCGACCTGTTTCTATGCGCAGTGGAGCGTAACCTGAACGGAATTTACTTAAAGCTGACCTGTGTTTCGCTGGCCGTATGATTTTGACAATTTTCAGTTCCGATGTTTTGTTTAAAAAGTTTATAAGTCCTTAATTTATTACCTCCATTGCCAGATATAGACTGTTCTCTATTGATTGTATCACACCATTGGCATACAAAACATTCCAAAGCCGCTGTTTTAATACAACTAACTAGATACAAATACTATTCTCTATACATGTATAACTGCATAACTAATAATCTTTTAAAAGTTCAGAGACAGAGTTTTAACAAGTTCGGGCAGATTTTCTAGCACAATATTTGAAGACTTCCTTATTTGTTCTAGTCTCTTCCATGTCAACACATCTTGCCCAGAATGCACACACTTAATTAAGCTGTCTGACTATAACTGACCCCCACCCCATATCTCCAATGATTGCTGCATCAGGTGTTTACTTATCAGTGCCTTGATAAAACCTAATTGCTCTGTTAAAAACCGCATCAATGCACGAAAACATTCTGGTACCCCAAATAACAAGCACATAGCACGGAGTTTTTTTCCATAGGATAGTCATACGCCTTTCTAAAATCAATAAAAGCCGCAAAAGTAGATTGTTTCTTTTTCTTTCAGGATTCAACTATATATGTTAAGGTAGATGAATGATCAATGGTACTACGTTTAGGTCTGAAGCCGTTTTGTTCATCATTTATAACATTTTTCCGACTTGATCCATCGAGATATCCTATTATTTAAAACAATGCAGTAGAACGTGTATATGACTGGGGCTAACGTATAACTAAGTGGGTCACGAGGGTCTGTAGTTCCAGACTTTGGTGTAGGGTTAATAACTCTTTTACCCAGTCTGTCGGTATTTTTCCTTAGTTAAAACAAACATTAAAAAGCACATGTAAAAAAGAAATACATGTATCGTTTTTAAAAAATGTCAGCAAAATTCATCATAACCACAGGCTTTACCCCTGTATGCACTGTTAACCGCAAGTTTCACTTCATCTGTAGATATACCATTATTATAAGCTTGCTCCTCGTCGTGATTTTGTTGGGTATTGTTAGCATTGGCATTTAAAGTTCCCCATTTTTCAAGCACAACAATACTATCTCTTACAATCGCTCCGTCTTTAATTTCAAATTAAAGGTATATTACTTTTCTTTGAATGGGCAACTCCAATTTTACCAATAAATTTCCAATCTCTGTATTATTATTTTCGACAATGTTACTTAAATCATGCTGCAAGACATACCAGTATTTACAACTGGATCTTTGAACAGCCTGAGCAAAACATTTCCTTCTAGCAACGTAGTTTGACATAAATTTACGTTTTTCTGAGTATACTCTGCATACTAGCCATAATTTCTCTGCTGTGCATGCGCTATTCCAAAGATGAGTAAGTTGACCATTCCACCAGGGCTTCCCAACCCTTCGTTTCTTTTGATTTAAAATGCTGCAGCCTACAGCTTTACATGGAAGTTTATTCTTCAATTCCCGGTTAATAGCTTCACAGAGGGATTAATACGAGTCATCAATATCCTGTTGGCTGCGTATACTCTCCTCAAGCTTAAAGATATATTCATGTATATTTCTAATAAAATTTTCATCAGCCATAAAATCATCTGCTATAATATCAACTTTAAATTTTGACGCCGAAGCCCTGGGTGATTCTGTCGTGGAGCCGCTTTAAGCAAATCTTCACTTAAGAAATGAGTGGTCGGGAATACTTGATATAATCTGGATACCTGCCATATTAATAAGATCTAAAACACGTATAAAATTAAATTATGTAAACAAATTAAGACAGTCATGACTTACTAAACAGTAATCTATTCTACTACAGAGCATCTCTGCGGTCTAATACAAGTAAAATCATTTTTAAGAAAATTTCTTCCATTTAAAATACAAAAGTATGAATCTTTTAAGAGTTGTACAAAATATCACAATAATCATTGCACGTAAAATCAACCACATATCTAGACGAAATATAATCAATACCCTTTATAAAAATCGATCTCATCGCTGCATCTACTATTGAAATCAACACATATAGAAATAGGGCCTTTTTCCTGACATTCATAAATGATCGATAAAAGTGAATAATAAAATTTACTCAGGTCAATCGGTCTAGGTGAATTTTTGGGCAGCAAGTAACAGACGCATGAATAAAAAGAAAACTTGTAACATAAATTTGTTTAGCTCAGTCATAGAATACCTTTCGTTGAATTTTCTTCTACTTTAATTTTAAAACAGTTATACAATTCTTGCTTAACTAAAAACCAATACCGCCTGACCCCGCCCAAGCGTTTCTAAGTAGTTCATGTCTATTGTGACCATACCAAACATATCCGTTAAGCTCTAAGTTCTCGTTATTCTAAACTGCGTTTCAGCCACCCCTATCAAGTCTAAGTATAAAACTTCAATAGCTTCTGATCTTAGGTAAAAATTGTCTGAAGACTGACTAACACTCCATCCATTTACGTTTCTGAATCCCGCTGAGACCTAGTGTCTTCTACGATTCCACGGGTTCTGTCCTCGCCTACCACAATCGCGCCCGCGCACATTGTTCCCGCGTAAATCACTCCGAGTTGATTGTCCCATTGATCGTTCCTGTGGCCCCTGTCCATATTTCGCGCGTTCCAGGGAAATGAGATAGTTCACTAAATGGGGACAGGAGAGACCATTTTCTCGGGACCTGTCCCAACAATCCTGGAACGATTGGTGGAAGAGGGTTATGTCCCCAATGTATCTCATCTGAGATAAAATAGTATGGAAAACAGAGAAATTTATGTTGTAATATTGTTGACAGACTGAAAATATTCCTTTCGGGTGAAGTAAAATACAGTAAATGTAGATTTAATTGTTGACTGTCCGACTGTGCCCCGGTTTCTAGTTAGGTTTGTTGTCGGGGAACTTAAGGGAGGTCAGACACAATTAGGAATAGGTCCGTTTAAGGTTAATGAAATTTTATTTCCTTCTTTTCTTTTCTTTCTGTGGCAATCCACAAATTCATATAATAACAATGGTATAGTCCGTGAAAACACAGTAGTATTAAATAATGAAAATAATAGTAGTGGTAATCCACATGAATGTCCGTGAAATTGCAGTAAATATCAATATAAATTATCAGTTTATAATTGTTAAGAGTTTAGGAAACAGGAAACCCTATTAAGAGGCCCTTCCTCCTTGAAAGCCAGATTTCGAATCCTAACCTTTCACAAAGAAATGCTTCGTCTACCCGGGACGGGATGGCAAACATACCACGAGACCAGTTTAATGCGATTAATTGCGCAACGTATTAACTGCAGACACGCCAAACATGCCATGAAACCCTGGCGTTTAAGTAAACTTATCTATGACAGATAGACAAAGAATACATCATGTGGCTGAGACGAAATTTTGAAAGGAAGAAAGTATAAATTTTTGATAAGGAAATGCTTAATTATTGCATCATATAAACATGTCAATGCTTTCCTTTTCAAACTTTATTATGGAAAAACAAATCATTAAAACAGTTTAAAGCACAAAGTTGCAGGTAAAATATTAAAAATATTTTACCGGTGTAGCTTATATGCTCTGCGCTCTGTGTGCATAAGACAGAACATTTGCACATAAATGCTTTGGTATTTTATATTTGAGAAAAGGCGTGAAGAAATGATATAAGAAATGAAAACCCCATATCACTGCTTCAACAATTTAGAAAAAAAAACTTGACTAACTTGACTATTTGAGATTACCGTAACTTCGACAGTATTTCAGTCATATAGCGACGTCCAGCTTATTACAGGTGGAGGAAGACCCCGAATGCACGGAGGCATCCAGGTAGAACCACCGACCAGTCAGCTGATAGGCTTCCTCACATGAATCCGAACCACCCTGCCGGGATTTGAACCCTCGTGGTGAAAGGCTGAGAATTTAGAAAAAAATCTTTTATTGTGATATTATTATTTATTGTGAATAGTTACAGGTGCAGTGACTGGACAGCTTTGTAATACATGTAGCTTCTCCAGCATTGAAAAATAAATGGTCTTTATAGGCATGGAGTTGCACATGCGCAATATTTTCTTAATTTCTAAATACATCAGCCTGTCTTCAATAGTTCTTTTTTAGTGATACCATTTAAATCAATGGTTGATCTGTCATTAAAAAAGTATTTATATAGAAAGCCCAATCAGGGAAATTCCATTATGTCTGTTGATGTGGATTTCATGTTAATATGATACGATCATATAGTTTTGCCAATCTTTGGTATCATGTCAAAGATAAGTGGCATGATATCACACCCAGTTATTGCGGGAAAGGGTTCCCGCTATATTTTAGACGAGGTGGTATATGGAAAATTCTCTCAGCTATCATGATCATGTAACGGCCTATTAGTAGCCGAGTTACACTTATCAGCTTGAGATTTGTGTAAATAGTCTGGTTTCTAAGTATGTATTGCAATGACCCAGTAAGCAAAGGGTCCTGGGTTTTAGTCCCTGTCTGGCTGCACCTTGTTCTAGCCTGGTTACATTTGGCGCCAGATGTGAAGTCATTGCTATAGTCCACCAGTATTGTTTTCAAAAACATATAGCAATTTGTTTTTTCCTTGGAATCCAGAGAGATATTCCAAGAGAGTATGTAATGTTCTACGCATAACCGTTATCGGCGAGGGATTTGTGTAAGTGGTTCTGTAGTAGACCAACTTGGTAAGCAAAAGATAGTGGGTACAAACCCTTGACTGGCTACACATCTTTCTCACTTGGTTACATTGGTGCCAAATGTAGGACCATTATTGTATAGCTCTCCAGTATATGCCTCACCTTTGGTTTGTTCAAGATCATGGTGCATTATAATTTGTCATTTGTACTGTGAATTAATGGACAAATTAGCATTAACCTAAATTTATAAGTATCTCTTATAAAGAGAGATGTGTGTAAGTGGTCCAGTTTCACACCCATTTATTAAGCAAGGGTTCTCAAGTTTAAAATCCTTGTCTGGCTGCACACTTTTGACTTTTGAATATTTGAATCATATTGTAGCTGTCGACATGGGATTTGTTGATAGCAACTTGTTCTCTGTCCTGTGAGTTTAAGGGCGAATTCCAAATAAGAGGTGGGTATAAATCTGTTATGGCCTTTGAAAAGCCCATACATCATTGTTGATACTTGTATAGCAGATTGGTCTGGTCCTGGAGACTGCGTCGTTAGAGCGTCTGCCCCGTAATGTGAGAGGTTTTGGGTTTGATCCCCGGCCACGATATACCAAAGTCACGAAACATGGTACTGGTATAGCTCTTGGCGCATAAAATTTAAGAGTAGTTCCAAGACTGGTTGGCCAGGTGTTGGGAAAATATGACTTAGTGCGGTGTCTATGGCTCGATTTCGCTGTTCGCAGCACTGTTTCTGTAGCAAGTAAAAAACTAGGGCTGTCGCGATACGATTGAAGCGTACCAAGCCAAGATATATAGCGATACGTTATGAGTGTACCGCAAGACATGCCATATCGTCATATCATACTCTAATTAGAGGTTATATCAAAAATGACTTGTGTCGATGAAATCAGCTGAATAAACTCCTGTAAATCAAATGCTCTGGAATTATATCCCCTAACATGGATCTGACCATTGCTTGTAGGAGATCGCGTTTTACAGCCTTAGCAGATATGGTATCCAAATGACTGAAATAATGTCGGTGGTACATTAAACCCAATTAATAAACATATTAAGCAATCCAGTAGATCAGGCTGAAGAGCACTCACACTGGACATAATCGTCTTGGGTTCAAACTCTGGTTTGGCTGCACATTATTTTTAAGGTTTTCGTCACACAAATATTTATTGTAGTTACACATTCACTGAAATGTTTGGTGTTGAACTGCGTATAGGGATGTTGTTACGATAATCGGTCTAATTATATCTATCATTTTTTGAGTATGTTTTATACATGTATAATTAATTGTCATTCTGATAATCAGGAGATATTGATAAAAAGTTAGGATCATCTTTCTTCGGTAAAATCCAATTTTAAACGATGATAGATATGTCTCAGTAGCCATAACTCACAAAAGACGAGAATCATGTGTAAGAAGCCGGGTAGCTCAGTCCATAGAGCATTGTCCTGTAAGCAAAAGGCTCCGGATTAAAGTTCCGGTCAGGCTGCACATTTTTCTCTCTCTGTGATATTTGGCACACGATGTGGGGCTTTGGCTGTATGTGCTCCAATATAATGTTCTAAATGTTTTAAGGATCTTTTTTGAAATTCAAAGACAAATTCCAATTTGATGGAGGAATATGTCAAGTTACTACAATAGTGGATACTCATGTGTAAGCGGCCGGGTAGCTCAGTTGATAGAGCATTCGTCTTGTAAGGGAAAGGCTACAGTTCGAATCTCGGTTAGGCTGCATATTTGCCATCCTATGACAAATACTTTTCATTCTTGACAAAGTCTAGTAAACACTTAGAAAAGGAATCAAGAAATAAGGAAAAAAAAACTCATCAAAAGCATTAGAACGGTCTGAATCTGAATTTGATATGCTGTAGATCCGAAAACTGGGGTTTTACACATAAACAGATAAATAAAGGAATATATAGGTTATTAGATTATAAAAAAATACAATAGAATTATTGTTTGGTTGGTTAGTTGGTTCGGTTTTACGTCCCACCGTCAGTATTTCAATCATTTGCAGACTATATCTACTTGAGACAGATATAGTGCTGTCACACTGCAGTATGTGAGGAAGCCTTCCAGCTGGCTTGCGGTAGGTCGGTGGTTCTACCCGGGTACTTCTGTGTACTCGCGGTCTTCCTCCACCTGTAATTAGCTGGACGTCGCTATATGATTGAAATACTATCGCAGCGACGGTAAACCCCAATACAACAACAATACAACAACACACTGCAGTATCATACTGTAGAAATATGACATGATAACACACCCAGTCACATTATCCCGAGATATTATCCCGACACTTTTAGTCTGGGCGCCAAGCAAGAGAGCTATACCAGTACCTTTTTTTACAATTTTGGTATGTCGCTGCCGGAGATCGAACCCACGACCTCCTGCTTACATTATTGCTTTGATTCTAGTTAAGTAAATGTAAAACATTTAATATGGAGAAATACAGCAAAAGTTCTTGCAGAGACTCAGAGAGAGAGAGAGAGAGAGAGAGAGAGAGATGCAATTAATAATACCTCAAGAGAGAGAGAGAGAGAGAGAAGGGGAGAAAGATGCATTGAAAATATAAATAATTTTTAAAAGTAACATCAGTATTTTTTTCTGCGATCGAAAAATCTTTCTCTTGATTCATATATTTATAGGCGTTTCTATTTATAACACAACAGAGCGAAAGACAGAAAGAGAAACAGGGAGAAAGAGAAAGATACAATGAAAAGTAGAATTGGTTGATTATTTCAGTCGAATATAAATATTAAAAATGGTTTCCGCTTGAAAAGTACAGTTTCCGTATCGGTAGAAGCTGTTCCTGTTGTTGTTGTTGTTTTTTTCCCCGATTACAGTATAATTAACCACACGAATAAGGTATGGTAAATAACGTCATCATCATAATCAACCACAATATTTGTAGTGCATTAGAGTATGTTTGAATATTAATTTCCACGTGCAACGAAGCCAATTATCACGGGCTTTTTTGCCTTTTACGGACTTAACTATATAAATTGGCACACACGTGTGTTGTGGTCAGAGACTACTTTTTCTTTGGAATATTCGGATATAATTTTCTTTGTACGCTAACGTTGTAAATTGTTGATAGTAATTTTATTCTGGAAATTAAAATGTTAAAAATTGAATAAATTTGTTTTCATTAACTTTGCTGAGAATAAATAAATAAGACTCCAGTGTGACGATTTCTTGTGATAAAACAAAAGCTCTCCCACACATCAACCAATAATGTTTGCCACAATACATACCAATCTTTAAAATCGAGTCCCGAACCTAAGACTGCGTCTCCCGTCGCTCTCTCACTAGTCCTATAAATATTCCTTCGCTTTGCGATAAAGCAACGTCATATTGAATAGCCAAAAAAACACATAGCAAAATAAAAAATGTGCAACTTTCGTAATATCAGTGTTACCTCTCATTATATGATTGAATGAAACCCTAAAATTCCAAATCCGCTAAGGTTTGTGCAAAGTTACGCCAAAATGCAGTCATTTAAGCTTATTAATTTAATCCTGTTCACTCTAGAAGACGCCATAACTATCATAGTTATCGCGTCTTCTAGAGTGAAGAGAATTGAAGGGGCAGGGCGGAGATCAAAGGCGGCAGGGTGCGGCGCCCTGCCATTTCGACCTAGCTGAGCACTGATTTGTCTATAGGTAAATAAATTTTCGAATCGGAACAGACGAAAATTTTAATCAAAAATTACCGAGTACATACCGACCGTGTTTACAATTTTACGATATGGGAATGTTTCCATACAATAACTTATACAGGATATCTAGATGACAATGACAAAGTCATAAGTCACAGGAATCACTCTTCCCTATTTCAAGTAACTTCCTTTAAAATTTCGTTTAAAAACAAATGGACAAATCAGCTATCAATATGATGTCAACATGTATACATAGAAATGGATCAGATATCTGAAGCCACAGGGGAGATTTATTATATGAATAGATCGTAATAATGTGTTATGTTTTTATGTATGGTTTGGATTTATGTCATCTTTTTCAGCTTGCTGATATAAATCTCTTATATAGTATGATGCATGTAATGCAGACATATATAATTAGAAATTATTTTGTCCATGAATGTATCACCTGTAGACATTGTAAATATTTGTCCACATTGGTTTGGCCTTCTGGATTTATATAAAATAAAATCTTTCCAATCTAAATGGAGATGTCTCCTGTCCAAGGCAAGGAATTTAAGTTCAGTTAGTGTTTGCATGTTCAGTTTGCATTTACCTTTCATCGGATATACATTTTGTTAACATAGTTATTGATTAAAACGTTTAAATGCATTAGATCTAAATCGATGTCTAATGACGACTATTTTGCTACACGTTTTTTGTAGACATCTGTTAAGACCTGACGCTACATGGAAAATGAAAAATGTAAAATATCAGATATAATGAAGAAAAATGGTGAAATAGGTTACGTCTAGGTCTTATAATTAAAATTACTCTCTCACATGCCAAAAGTAAATTATTAACCAAATACCTAAAACTGCAATGCACGTTGTTAAGAAGCATGATGGTACAAACCGATAGTCCAATTCATTCCGCTCGGAAACTATAACTCATTGCACGCGCGATACACACAGAATCAAAGCACTGAGAGCACTGCCAGAAGCGAAAGTTGCATGTTGGTATGCATGTAAAAAATCAAGGTAGTTTAATCTTATTAAAACAGCAGGTAAGATAGATTATTTCTTTATTGGTTTCTCTCAAATTAAACAAAAATGGATAAGAAATATGTTTTTCTCAGTAATGATCCTCTCAATACCTTTAATACTTCATAAATTTGCTGCAGACAGAAATAATTTGGATAGAAAAGTAAGAAAATGGGACGATATGAAGTTATTGTTCTTTGTCACTTCACATCCTTCCCATGTGTTAAGAATTATATCCATGCCTTCAATAGTTTTTTAGACTGCATGCGCATGCATTCTTTAGTACCACAATTTCAAGTCGATTGACGACAGCTGGCACGTCAATTTTAACATTTCGTAGTATATCTACGCAGACGAAGTTCTGAGATTAAAAATAGTTCATATTGAAACATGTTGGTTAATAGAGGAAACTCCAATGTTTTCAAAATTTCGTTCAGCACTAGACAAAATCTCATTATCTATTCAGTATATTCGCTAGAATATTTTATTTAGAACATGTAAAGTAAGCGTCACTTGTCAAGTTAGGTCTTCTTTTGGTATACCAAATGTAATTGTAGAATTACCGAAATCATATTGATACAGCCAAAATAAAAGCCACAAAAGCATAAATTTCACCAAAACTTAAAAAAAGAATTATATGATTAAACTTGAATCAAACGTGTGATGAAATCTCAAAGCTTTATTCATCTTTGATGAAAGTTTTAGTTAAAATATATAGCTATAAAGTAAGAGGTGCATTGTATTTTATCATTTCTAATCCCCCCCCCCCCCACACACACACCAACTACGTTGATAGTGAATGACAATGGAAGGAGCGAACATAATTTCCAGTTTTGAAGAGGATCTATCCATTAGTAAGATAGATGCAGTAATTTGAAAGTCAATATCTATTAGACCGATCGATTTGATAATCGATTTCCCCTATCATTGTGATTTAAAGGTTTGCTCTTAAATTTGTTTATATTTTTATCGCCATAACAGCCCAGCTAGTTTCTAGTCTTTTAGATTCAAAACAATAATTTCCATTTTTTTTGTATTTATTATTTAGTAGTGTCTACATCTACATTTATTTATTTGATTATCTTTCTTTCTGTCGATCGTCCTCGTACTTTCCAGATTTTTAGATTTCTGTTACATTTAAGCTTTATACTAGAGCTACACTTATGCAGGGCTTCTGCAGATTTATAACATACAGCATAATTGGATCAAACAATTAATTTAGAATAATTATGAACAATTATAGATATGATAAGATTGAGAATCACAATTACTTGAATTACAATTACAAGAGGCATTTCATTGAATGATGTGAATGTAATTTAACAATTTAAGAAAAACTTAATCCAGACATGGATTTGAAACCATGACCCCTCAAATGGTTTTAGTAAGAGTGGTCATGAGAATGAAATCATATTGACCGCTTGTTCTAATGACTTATTAATACATTATGTTTTTTTTTAAAGGAAAATAACATCCACTTCAATTTCTGAATTAATTTGGCTCTAAGGTCAAAGGACTCAGAACAAATACCTTTTTTAATCCAATGGCAACACGTTTATAAATAGTAAATGCAAAATGATCAGGTAAAAGAAATGTATAGCCAGACCAGGACTTGAGTGGGTGCACATACAAAAATCTTTTACTTAGGCCCACATGCTGCATTTGGAATGTATCCCTGAATTCACATGACATAACAAATTTCCATATTATTGACAACCGAAGGGCGATATATACAGATTAACTATACTGAAAAGGCCACCCTTTTTGGCACCGAAGGTAACCAGGTGAAACAGAATGTAAAGCCGGACCAGAATTCAAACTTAGGACCCTTGGCATACAATGCGAGAGCTCTACAGTCTGATATGCAGAATTGCTAATACAATCTCATACTGATAAAGGTTACTCATGGGTTGTTATTTTACCTAGTATGAACAATGAACAGCCAGACAAGGATTTTGATTCTAACAGGGTGGTCATACAATTAGACCACTGACAATAATCTCTTACCTAGCAGTTACATATGGAATTTTTACCTTAATTCAGGACAGGACAGAACAATTTGCTATGTTCTTAACAAACCAAAGACTGATATATACGCGAAAATGTTACCAAAACGGCCCCATGTTTGGCACCAAATGTAACCAATAAGTAGGTGAAAAAAAGAATGTGCAGCCAGATCAAGATTCGAAACCTTACAGCTTACAGCGCGAGAGCTCTACATACTAATCTTCGGGATTACCAACACAAATATCACACTAATCAGGATTACTAACAGGCTATTATATTACCAGGTAAAACATTCAGCATGATCCAGATTTGAACCCAACTCAGACCCCAAGCATACAGAGTTGAAGAACCACCAGACCACAGACACAAATATCTCTCGGATAAGAATTACTTTTGGACAGTTTAATAATATACATCCATGCATAAGCCATATTTGAAATTTGTTCATGAAAATAATCTCTGTTCTTGATATACCCAAGTGTGATATACACTGGACAATAATTACTGTAACGGCCCTACATTTAGCCAAGGACTAGAACCAGTACCATATAGATACAGTTATCGGAATGTTTACACGGCGACAATGGTAACTACTTGGACATTACATAACAATGTGTAGAAAATGTGCAGATAGATCAGGATTTGAATCTGAGACACATCACTTACAAGTTTTGAGCTCAACAAACTATTAGCTACCATGCTGCTTACACATTATAATTTTGGCTACTTGAAGTATTTGAAGGCATCTGCTGAAGACTTGAGATCTTACTTGTTAAACAGCATGTTTCTAAACGGGCCTAAATAAACAACTGTTGAGTATTGGCACTTTACTAAAACTACTCTTACAAAACTATTAATTAAGTCACTATATTAAAATCCATGTGCAGCTGATGCTGTTGTTAACATAAGACAGGTTTCAAGTGATACCAGCTCTTTAAAAAATGTTTAAAATTCATTTTGTAGACCAAAATAGATTTTATACTATCCAGACTCTGTGTGTGTTTCTTCTTTTAAATTCCTCTTTAGATAGGAATCAATGAACTCCTGCTACATATATATGATATTTCTAAAAGCTTAGCACAGGTCACTGTTATTTACATATATTCAATATTTTATGAAGTTTATTTATTAAATTTAAATATTGTTACATTTTATTCCCATATTAGAATTCCACATTGAGCAACTGCATTCAAGATTCAGTTTTCAACAGATATTCGTACACATGTTTTTTTTTCTGGTGCATGTGGTTGTTGAAAAAACAAAATGGAAGATGTAGTTTGCTTAAAATTTGCTTGCATCGTATGCCTCAGGTCCTTTTATTTTTACAATTGTTCACTGAGTTTGGGCTATTGATATATATATA
>CM037793.1:11793860-11804566 GCA_021229015.1 Solen grandis | reverse complement strand
TGTACAAACTTTTGTAGTCAATTTCAAATGTGACGTCATATGACGTCATAGACTTCTGAAAATCATTGAAATCGAAATTTCAGCATCTGAAGCATGCGGCATTAAATTTTCATTGCCCTTCGAAAATTTCAATATATAGAAATAATCTTGTTAGAATTAGAAATTCATTATCATATAATGACGTCACGTGACGTCACATGACATTTATTTTCACAAAATGTTTAAGACTCCCAGAGACCTATATACTGACCCAATATCATCTTTTTATCTCAAATAGGACCGATTTTATAAGAATTTGAATCTTTACGACCTTGATTCGAATCTTGGAATCGCTATAGAACCTTGGACTTTTCGAATTTTGAAAAACGGACACCGGAGTGCACAACTAGAACTTAATATACACATTCTGTGAAAATTTGATGAAAATCGGTTCATTAATAATGGCTCTGAACCGCGTACAAACTTTTGTAGCTTATTTCAAGTGTGACGTCCTATGACGTCATAGAGATATGAAAATCATAGAAATCAAAATAACATTTCTTGGAGAATATGACATCAAAATTTCATTGTCCTTGGACCATATTAACATATATAAATTATGTGTTTAAAAATTAAATTTGACGTCACAAGACGTCCATTTTCACAAAATATTTAAATCTATCGGAGATCTATATACTGACAAAATATCAACCTTCTGTCTCATTTAGGGACGATTTTATGAGCATTTGTCAATTTGACGTCCTTGGTTTGAATCTTGCATTCGCCATAGAACCTTGTGCTTTTCGAATTTTGAAAAACGGACAACGAGATGCACAACTAGAACTTAATATACACATTCTGTGAAAATTTGATAAAAATCGGTTCATTAATTATCGCTCTGGACCGCGTACAAACTTTTGTAGCAAATTGCCAAGTGTGACGTCATATGACGTCATAGGCATATGAAAATTATAGAATTTTACGCATATGAATAATATGCCATCGAAATTTCATTCTCCTAGGACGATTGCAACATATGAAAATCCGTGAGGAAGAAAAGAATAATAATAACTAGATGTCATTCGTTTAAACGAATGATAGGACTTTCTGCAACATCTGCTGTATATAGTATATATATAGAAGATGACATAATAGATAATCTGTCCAAATTGCAGCTTTCTATCTCCTCTATTTCAATATAAAATAGCACAAATAGAACACATTCTGTGAATTTTAATAAAAGTCCGCCCATATCTTGCACATGTAGTTTACATACAAAATTTATACTATGTCATATGACATGGAAGAAAAATGAAACTGTTCAAATGTAAGTTTCTAACTTTCATCACACATAGAATTTCATCACTCCAGCTCAGTTGTAACCTTGTTTAATTTTAGCCTCATTAGGAAGAAGTATTGAATATTTGTATAGTGCTATATCCTTTCGACACCTGTAACGTAGTTAAACGTATTTAGCGATTTTGGCGTATTTGGGCTTCCGTAGTTTTGCCATAAATTCCTGGAATTTCGAACTATGGTGATATTTTGAAAGGTAACATCCCAGCCTACAAACTGATGCAATATGAATATCGTTAGCATAACAATGCAGTTTTTAGATGGTCTAAAATGTTGGGCTGCGTGTGAATTTTTCAAGGCTTGCAAACTGCTCGCTAGCTACATAGTGTTGCAAATACGGATTTTTGTCTTGTGCCGTTGTACATGTATTAACTTCAATGCTTATTTTGGAAACAGTCAACATTCGACAAAAAAAAAATCAAAAAAAATCAAGATATAGCCGATCAATTGCAATTTGATATTTTTTTTTTTTTTTTAAGTCGTTGCGCAAGTATTTAAGCTTGGTGACCCCTGCGCGTGACCTTTTCCATATTTTTATGATGCATGATTATGAAATATCTTATTTTCCATGTAACTTTCTTATATGAAGTCCAATTTCAATAAACTTGGTACCGTTAGAAAGCTCTTAAAACATGCATATTATCAGCATAATTAGCTTCATTTATTTAGTTTTTTTGCTTATAACTTTGTATTGCGTAAACCAATTTTATTAAACTAAATATCTTTGGAAACGTCAATTATTCAGCTATAATTTTTATTCATACATATATTTACAAAAATCGATATTTATTGAGATATGGCTACATATATGCAGTAGGGGTGAAATCAAAATTTCCTCACGTGCCTAATAACCCATAAACATTTCATCGTCCTAGGACTATTGCAACATATTAAAATAAGCGTTTAGTTAGGAAGAAGAAAAGAATAATAATAATAAACAAATGACGTCACGTGACGTTTATTTTCACATAATTGTTAAGACACCCAGAGACCTACTAACTGACAAAATTTCAACTTTCTATCTCAAATAGGACAGTTTTTATAAGCATTTAAATATTGACGTCATTGGTTCGAATCTTGGATCCGCCATATATGCTTGAAC
Source organism: Solen grandis (assembly GCA_021229015.1). NCBI lineage: Eukaryota > Metazoa > Mollusca > Bivalvia > Adapedonta > Solenidae > Solen > Solen grandis. The sequence continues at coordinate 11,802,129 of CM037793.1, read as the reverse complement.
TTTTCGAATTTTGAAAAACGGACACCGGCATACACAATAAGAACGTAATATACACACTCTGTGAAAATTTGATGAAAATCGGCCCATTAATAATGGCTCTGGACCGTGTACAAACTTTTGTAGTCAATTTCAAATGTGACGTCATATGACGTCATAGGCTTCTGAAAATCATTGAAATCGAAATATCAGCGTCTGAATCATTTGTCATTAAATTTTCATTGCCCTTCGATAATTTCAACATATAGAAATACTCTTGTTAATATTAAAAATACATTATCATATAATGACGTCACGTGACGTCATATGACGTTTCTTTTCACAAAATGTTAAAGACTCTTAGAGACCTATATACTGACCAAATATCACTTTTCTATCTTAAATAGGACCGATTTTATAAGCATTTAAAAATTTACGACCTTGGTTCGAATCTTGAATTCGCTATACAACCATGGACTTTTCGAATTTTGAAAAACGGACACCGAGATGCACAACTAGAACTTAATATACACATTCTCTGAAAATTTGATGAAAATCGGCCCATTAATAATGGCTCTGGACCGTGTACAAACTTTCGTAGTCAATTTCAAATGTGACGTCATATGACGTCATAGGCTTCTGAAAATCATTGAAATCGAAATTTCAGCATCTGAAGCATGCGGCATTAAATTTTCATTGCCCTTCGAAAATTTCAACATATAGAAATAATCTTGTTAGAATTAGAAATTCATTATCATATAATGACGTCACGTGACGTCATATGACATTTATTTTCACAAAATGTTTAAGACTCCCAGAGACCTATATACTGACCCAATATCATTTTTCTATTTCAAATAGGACCGATTTTATAAGAATTTGAAAATTTACGACCTTGGTTCGAATCTTGGAATCGCTATAGAACCTTGGACTTTTCGAATTTTGAAAAACGGACACCGGAATGCACAACTAGAACTTAATATTCACATTCTGTGAAAATTTGATGAAAATCGGTTCATAAACAATGGCTCTGGACCGCGTACAAACTTTTGTTGCATATTTCAAGTGTGACGTCATATGACGTCATAGGCACATGAAAATCATAGAAATCAAACTTTTAGCGATTGAAGCATGTGTCATTAAATTTTCATTGCCCTTCGACAATTTCAACATATAGAAATACTCTTGTTAATATTAGAAATACAATATCATATAATGACGTCACGTGACGTCATATGACATTTATTTTCACAAAATGTTTAAAACTTCTAGAGACCTATATACTGACTAAATATCAACTTTCTATCTTAAATAGGACAGATTTTATAAGCATTTAAAAAATTTACGACCTTGGTTCGAATCTTGGATTCGCTATAGAACCATGGACTTTTCGAATTTTAAAAAACAGACACCGGGATGCACAACTAGAACTTAATATACACAATCTGTGAAAATTTTATGAAAATCGGTTCACAAACAATGGCTGTAGACCGCGTACAAACTTTTGTAGCATATTTCAAATGTGACGTCATATGACGTCATATGCATATGAAAATCATAGAAATCAAAATTTCATCGCATCAAGTATATGCCATTAAAATTTCATGGCCCTGGGACCATTGCAACATGCTTAAATTAACGCTCAGTTTGGAAGAAAAAAAGAATAAGAAGAATAAAAAAACATAACAAACCCAATAGGACTTTCTGCTTTAGGCAGAAAGTCCTAATAAACATAACAAACCCAATAGGACTTTCTGCTTTAGGCAGAAAGTCCTAATAATAATAAACATAACAAACCCAATAGGACTTTCTGCTTTAGGCAGAAAGTCCTAATAAAGTATACTACTGTCTGTAATAATTCCCCTCATTACCCTTTACCAAATGAATATTCATGTTGTTTTAGGACTTTCTGCCTACTGGCAGAAAGTCCTATTGGGTTTGTACTGTTTTTTTATTAGGACTTTCTGCCTACTGGATGAATGTCGTATGACGTCATATGACGTCATGAGGTGAAAAGAATTTTTTAAATTTTATGTGTTAATTTTTATATATTGAAAACGTCCGAGCACCTTGAAATTTAAAAGCATATGCTTCAGATAAAACATTTTGCATTTCAATCGTTTTCATTTGTCTATGACGTGTTCCGACGTCAAACTTGACGTCGTCTTAAAATATTTGTACGCGTTCTACAGCCATTTTTTCTGGGCCTATTTTCACCAACATTTCACAGAATGTGTATGTTAGGCTCTAGTTGTGCATCCCGGTGTCTGTATTTCAAAATTCGAAAAGGCAATGGTTTTATGGCGAATCCAAGATTCGAACCATTGACGTCAAATTTCAAATGCGTATAAAAACTCTTACAGATGAGCTAGAAAGATGATATTTGGACTAAATATAAGTCTCTATGTTTTCTTCAAATTCGCAGAAGATGAACGTCATATGACGTCATGAGGTGAAAAGAAATTTCTAAATTTTACGTGTTAATTTTTATATGTTGAAAACCACCGAGCACCTTGAAAATTTAATAGTAAATGCTTCAGATAAAAATTTTTGCATTTCAATAATTTTATTTGACTATGACGTGTTCTGACGTCAAACTTGACGTCGTCTTAAAATATTTTTACGCGGTCTACAGCCATTCTTTCTGGGCCGATTTTCACCAAAATTTCACAGAATGTGTATGTTAGGCTCTAGTTGTGCATCCCGGTGTCCGTTTTTCCAAATTCGAAAATGCAAAGATTTTATGGCGGATCCAAGATTCGAACCATTAACGTCAAATTTCATATACGTATATGATCGCTTCCAGATGAGTTGAAATCTGATATTTGGATAGCATATAAGTCTCCAAGTCTGCTTTATATTCCATGAAGATGAACGTCATTTGACGTTAGATGACGTCATAAGGTCAAAAAGAATTTCTGATATATACGCGTTAATTCAAATATGTTGTTAACTTACCAAGACCATGGAAATTTAATAGTTTATACATTAATCCATAGGCTTTAGAATGCAATGTTTTCCATAATAATGTAACGTTATATCACGTAAGATTTGATATCAGGGCAAAAAGGTTTTACGTGGTGTACAGCCATTATATTTGGACCGATTTTCATCAACATTTCACAGAATGTATATGTAACGCTCTTGTTGTGTATTCCTTGTCCGGTTTTCCAAATTCGAAAAGGCAATGGTTCTATGGCGAATCCAAGTTTCGAACCATTGACGTCAATTTCAAATACGTATAAAATCGCTTTCAGATTATTAAGAAAGTGGATATTTGAACTGAATATTAGTCTTTTAGACTTATTTCTATTATGTGAGGATTAACGTCATTTGACGTCATAATTCAAAAAGAATGTTTGATATCTTAGCGTTAATTTCTATATGTTGCAAAGTTCCAATGGGGCATGAAAAATTTACTTGATTTTTTTAAGATACTTAATATTTCATTTCATTGCTTTTCTTATGCTTATGACGTCATATGACATCAAACTTGACGTCTACACAAGTTTGTACGCGGTCTACAGCCATTATTTTAGGACGGATTTTCATCAAAATTTCACAGAATGTGTATGTTACGCTTTAGATGTGCCAACCCGTCTCTGTTTTACCAAATATGAAAAAGCAAGGATTTTGTTGGGCATCTTTACTTTCGTTATCAAAATATTGAAAAGACCGAGGTTCTGTGGTGAAACCAAGTTTGAAAATATGACCTCGGAATTAGGTTTAGTATTTCAGAGACCCTATTCGAGGTAAAAAGCTGAATTTCACACATGTTGTAATTCAAAAAGTTTTCTTTAGATTTCCATAGGCCAGAAGTCATTTGAATTAATTGGATTATAATACGATTTCATTTTTGGTTCAATAAATTCAATGTGATCCCAATGGTCCAGAATTACAAAAAAAAAAGGTTAAATTTTATGCAATAATATTCTTATTAAAAAAGCGCTCTGCAGACATTATGAATTGATGAATTCGTCTAAAATTTTCAAAGAATGAAATCTAGTTATTATTATTCCTCATTTTCCAACCAAATCCAAGAGTTAATTTCAGTATGTTGCCAGTGTCTGAGCAAAATGAAAATTAAATTGCCTCGACAAAAACGTTCAAATTTTTAAATTCTATCATTTTAAATTTTCAATGACGTCAAATGACGTCAGATTTAACGTCAACATCAAATGTTTGTTCACGCTCTGGAGCCTTTATTTTTTGTCGTTTAATCTTGATATTTTCACAGAACAAGTATGTTATGATGTAGATGTGCACCTTGTCTTTCAAATTTTCAAATTCGAAAATATTAAGAATTTATGGCAAAACCGAGTTTCGAACTTTGGTCCTAAAACTATCATTTAATTTTACAAAGGCTACTGATGAGTTAGGAGCATGAAAATTGGACAGCTAATCGGCCCAGAGGTCTACTTTCTTTTTCTGAAAGAATACCTTTTAAGTCACGTGGTTATGACGTCATTTAAAGGGCAAAATCCTATTTTTTCAAAGATTTCTCTCGCTCTGACATCATACACGTCGAGTAAATTTTAATGAAATTGAAATTGCAGCGATAAAAATATATCTTTTTATACATTCTTTCATTTTCAATTTTCATTGGCGTCATATGACGTTATATTTGGCGTCAGCTTCAAAAGTTTGTTCGCGCTGTAAAGCCTTCAATTCTGGTCCGACTATCTTGATATTTTTACAGAAGATGTATTTTAGGATGTAGATATGCAACTTGGCGTTTAAATTTCCAAATTTGAAAAGATTAAGATTTCATGGCAATACCGAGTTTCGAACTTTGGTAAAAAACTAAATTTAAATGTTACAAAGCCCCCTGATGCGTTAGAAGCATGAAAATTGGACAGCATATCGACATAGAGGTTTACATTCTATTTTCTGCATTATTTATTTTGAGTCACGTGGTTATGACGTCATCAAAAAAGATAAAAAGCATTTTTTCAAGGATTTCTCTCGCTCTAGTATCATGATTTTGAGTCAGTCTTAATTAAATCTTCAGAATTAATAGAGTTAAGATTGAAGTGAGGCATACTGCTAAAAAAAATGTCACGTGTTTATGACGTCATGCATACTAAAGCAAGAATTATTTGAAAAAAAAATCATATAAAATCGCCAATTAGACCAATGAATTTATAATTTTCAAAAATGTCGAAACTTATACGTCATAAGGTCTTAAAAATTTAATTTTTAAAAAAATTTTAAAAAAAATCTGGATTAATAAACGTTGTTGAAAAAATGATATTTTTCTTTAGACACTTGATTTTGACGTCGTTGAAATATAAAAAAATCATTCATTTCAATATGTATTCGCGCTCTAGCGTCATGAGTATTGATGCCAATCTTAAGCAAACCTTAAGGAATTTATGTTGTGTCACTTGTTTATGACAACATTGATTTGTAAGCAACATATTTTAAAAAGATCAAAAGATTGGATATATTAACTTTAGATAAGTAACATTGCTGTACTTTAACATGCGCAAAAAGTTCAGAAAATTTCAAGTGATTATGTTATCAAACATGACTTATTCATGTTTTTCGTAAAAGGGCTAATTCATGTATATCTATTAATTTGAAGAAAGAAATGAAAGTGGTCATTGGTTTGATTGAGCAAGATCCCATTGTTCTTTTGCAGGAATGAGTGCCTGCGTTGAATAGTGAATTGTGATACGTTTTTGAGTAAATGAGTCGCATTTACGATGAAATAGTATAATTATACTAGAGCCAGAAAACCTATACGGATATCTTATTGCATTTGTTATCACGGCTTTCTGCAAACCTGAAGAAAATGACAAAAACATGTAATTCTATCTACCGATTTTTTTGTGTTTTCTAAAGGTTTAACGGTTTCTTTTTCTAAATCTGTATAAATAAGGAAATATATAAAGCAAATGAATGGTTGAAAGTTTCAAGACGTTTATAACGTTAATTACATAGAAATAAGAAATTATTTTCATGATTTGCTTACACCTCTGCCCTTGTTTCAATCTATTTTCTCAACTCAATCAATTTAAATTTTGAAAGTCATGGATTTCAAAGTATTTTTTTCTTTTTTACAATTTCAATTATGTGGATCAAATTGCAATGATTATTTGTTAAGTCATATGCTTACAAAGAAATAGATATTAAATAAAGAATAAAAAAAACAGCAACATTTAAAATCGATTGAATAACGTAAGAAAAAAATGTATTGAGGATAGTATTATCTTAAAATTTTCCTGTTGTTTTTAGTGCATGGTAGTAAACGGTTGGATAATGATGATTTACGTATTAAATTTTACATTTTTATGCATCATCATTCCATTTCTTTGTATTAACTTACATATTCAATACCTTTGAAATAAGCAAACGGAAAGCCGCTTCGTTTGTATCTTAAACAAACGACTTCTATTTCTTCTTCTTATTATTATTAATTTTCCTCCTTTTGAGGTTCAAATTAAAACAGGTTGCCAATAAACCAGCAGCATGAAATTTTAACAGTATTCAGAGTGACTTTTGCCCTTTTGAAAGCAACAATTTTCATCTTCATATGACGTCATTTGACGTCTCAGTTCATATAAGCTACCAAATTTGGTTCGCGCTCTGCAGCCGTCAATATTGGTCCGATTGACTTGATATTTTAACAGAAGGTGTAAGTTGGGATGTAGATGTAGATTCATGTTTATCGGGTGAGGGCTTGTATACGAAAATCTAGCAATTTGAAGTAAGGAAAGAAGGCGGTTATTTGGTTGGTTACCCTAAATCCGGACGATCAAAGGTCAAGTTCACATTGACACTTAGTGTAAAGTGCTTGTCCGCACAATATATTGAGAATGAATAAGCATAGGTTTTGGAAACATAGTAGAGAAATTGCCCATTGTCACTTGATGACCCCTATTGATTTTGAGGTCATTCGATCAAAAGTCAAGGTCACAGTGACATTTAATATAAAAATCCTTGTCGGCCGAATTCCTTGAGAATGAATAAGCCTAACTTTGTAAAACTTGTTATGGACATTGTCCATGGCAAGTTCACGACCCTTTTTAAATTCTGAGGTCATTAGGTCAAAGGTCTGGATCAAAGTGAAACATAATATAAAATCTTTTTTTTTATTTATTACTTGAGAAGAAATAAGTCTTTGTCTGAAACTTGATAGGGACATTGCCCACGGCCTGTATATGACACCTATGATTTTGAGGTAAGGAAGTCAAAGGTCAAGGTCACAATGACACTAAGGTCATTAGAGCAGAAAACCCTATCGTTTGTTCGGGACAAACGAAATCTAGTTATTCTTCTTCTTCTTATTCTTTTTTTCTTCCTCTTATATTTGTGTTAATTTTGAGGTGTTGCCATTGACTCAGAACAATGAAAATTTTATGGCATATATTTCAAACCATGAGCTTTCGGATGCAATGAATTTCATATTCATATGACGTCATATAATGTCAGATTCGACGTCAGGTGAAAAAGTTTGTACGCGGTCTACAGCCATTATTTCTGGACCGATTTTCATCAAAATTTCACAGAATGTGTATGTTAGGCTCTAGTTGTGCCTTTCGGTGTCCGTGTTTTCAAATTCGAAAAGGCAAAGGGTTTATGGCGAATCCAAGATTCGAACTAGTGATACCTGCAGTGTGGCAGCACTATAACTGCATTATGTAGACATCGTCTCCAAATGACTGAAATACTGTCGGTGGGACGTTAAACCCAACAAACAAACAAACAAAGGAGCGGGAGGTCGTGGGTTGGATACCAAAGTCGTTATTCTGCTTCTTTACTTTGAGTTTCACAGGAAGTCAGGGTGAAAATAAACGCCGAAAAGATACAAGATCATTAACAAACAAAACAAAATGTTATATACCTTCCTTGCTTGGCGCTCAGAATATAAGGGTCGTTGCAGGACTGGTTTTGCCCGGTGTTAGGATTATGTGACTGGGTGTGGTATCATGCCACATGTCTACGGCGTGATACTGCAGTGTGACTATATTGTATATATGTTTCAAATAGACATTGTCTCAAAATGACTGAAATACTGTTGGTCGATGTTTAACCCAACAAACAAATAAAAAATAATACAATTATTAAAAAAAAAAAACAGAATCGGGATGTTGTTGGTTCGATCCTCGGCCGCGACATACCAAATTTGTAGAAAAATAGTACTGGTACTACGCCCTTGCTTTGAGCTCAGCATATAAGGGTAGTTCCGGAACAGTGTACCAGCATAGTAATAAACTAAAAACAATCCCATTTTCTCAAAACACATGAACTTATACCTTCACTAAGCTTTATGTATCCGGGAATAGCC
>CM037793.1:11743760-11793760 GCA_021229015.1 Solen grandis | reverse complement strand
GTTCAGGGGTTTGAAACGACGGCATAAATAAATCTTCAATGAGAAATGTAAAGCCAAGCCAAGTTTCAGAAAAAGAGAAAATATCAAAGCCGTACAATTCAGTGCATAGCATGTCGAGTTTGTGTTTGAAACTCTGTACACTATAGTGAACAAATGAAAGATAATATGGATGTATAAAGTTACAAATGGCGCTGTTGGAGGATGATGTTGATGAATCTTCAAGACCTAATAGACCTGGATTTAATTTAACATCACCAGCAATGAAAAAAAGGATTCTTATCCAAAGAGAGACATCAATACAGATTAAGAAAGAAACGCAACGAATAGTGAAGTCAATGTTTCTCCTAAAGGTGGCACCTGGTGTAATTGCTTATGACAGAGTTTAACTGTACAAGAAGTAAAATTGTAAATTTGAAGAGATGTTAATTGCAAAACTTGTGTCAATAGGGCGAAGGCAAAAAAGATATGATGGGTAATTACAAAAATTACTGCTACATCTGTAATTCGCTATGACAACACATTTAAGACCTGATTTGAAACGCCGGCATAAATAAATCTTCAATGAGAAATGCAAAGCCAAGCCAAGTTTCAGAAAAAGAGAGAATATCAAAGTCGTACAATTCAGTGCATAGCATGTCGAGTTTGTGTTTGAAACTCTGTACACTATAGTGAACAAATGAAAGATAAGATGGATGTATAAAGTTACAAATGGTGCTGTTGGAGGATGATATTGATGAATCTTCAAGACCTAATAGACCTGGGTTTAATTTAACATCACCAGCAATGAAAAAAAGGATTCTTATCCAAAGAGAGACATCAATACAGATTAAGAAAGAAACGCAATGATGGGTAATTACAAAAATTACTGCTACATCTGTAATTCGCTATGACAACACATTTAAGACCTGATTTATTCATGTTATGGATTCCAAACGGCACAAAAAAGACAAAAGTGTCGTCATGACAATATTACATGATGACAAAAACGTTAGCCTTAAGTTACTGGTAAATATGGTAGACTTGAGAGAAGAAGTAGTTAGAATAGAAGATTGGAGAAGTATAGGAAAGAACACGGAATTAGCAAAAACTAGAAAAAAGGAGAATATAGGCCATAAGTATAGCTAAGTAATCAGTGTAACAAGTTTATAAAAATTAATTTAGAATAGATTAAATTAAAATTACCCAGACTAAAATCATAAAACATTAATTTTGTCTCAAAAATGAGATATTATTTGTACATTAACATAAATGAATTTTTCTTTTATGAAAACTTGTCAAAAGTCACAAAAAAATTTAAAATAATGTTGTTAAACAATAATATGTTAAAGAATTCTTTTTTTAAGCTTCTAAACTACTCAGATTCATAAAACATTAACACTACCTCTTTGTATTCGCCGAAATTCTGAAATTATTTTAAATGTCGACGTCAGTTACTTATAGAAACATTGTTTTATTTGCGTTTATATTTGGATTATGATTGATAATGAAATGCAGGAATGAACAAATATATTGTATTTTCTAGGGTAGCTTTAGATTGGCTACATTAGTAAATAATTCCCATGACTAATCCTATTCTATTTTTTGTGGATGACAAGGGCTTTGTGGTCTTGATATGTAAACAAAGCACTGAAAAATGGCCCAGTGGCTTGAAAATATAGTAAACATAACGAAGGAATGATGTCGCTTGTTCTACATGTTCTTCTAAATAGATACTGTACTGAAGTATAGCAAATTCATGTAATACTATTGATCTTTGCTTAGAAAAAACAAACAACAGTTTCTCTCTTAATCTACATGTTTAAATATGGCATCACAATTATCTATGCGTAGTAATACATTAACGTTTAGAACTGATAAGCAAAGACTTCAGTAACAAAAAGAAAAAAGCTAAATAATGGTGGTAAACATGAGTGCAACCAATATTGATTCATACACTTCCTATACATACAACCATGCCTAAATTCTTAAAGCAGCTCGTTCACAGATGGTCATTAGCGAAGAATTTGATTTCTTATTGTATATACGTATTACGTCTATCAATACCCATCTACAGCCGCATGTCATCCAGTGCATTACTCCGTGATTGTAAAAAAATTGGATGGTTTCTTCATCATAGGCAATAACATTACAGATGGTACTGAACCTATATTTAGAATAACAAACCTATATTTAGGCATTCTTTTTTCGTTTGCCGTCACATGAATGATTACAATCACTGTTCTCGCATGCGCTCACAGCACAGACTGACTTATGGATTCTCTACTGATTTTCCGGAACATGTCTCCTGCGAGGATACCGTATTCTATACATAACCTATTTTCCGGAACATGTCTCCTGCGAGGATACCGTATTCTATATATAACCTATTTTCCGGAACATGTCTCCTGCGAGGATACCGTATTCTATATATAACCTATTTTCCGGAACATGTCTCCTGCGAGGATACCGTATTCTATACATAACCTATTTTCCGGAACATGTCTCCTGCGAGGATACCGTATTCTATATATAACCTATTTTCCGGAACATGTCTCCTGCGAGGATACCGTATTCTATATATAACCTATTTTCCGGAACATGTCTCCTGCGAGGATACCGTATTCTATACATAACCTATTTTCCGGAACATGTCTCCTGCGAGGATACCGTATTCTATACATAACCTATTTTCCGGAACATGTCTCCTGCGAGGATACCGTATTCTATACATAACCTATTTTCCAAAGTGGATAGTTACGAAAATAGCGTTTTCCGTGTAATGTACCTATACTTGCCGAGATTATTCGTCAGGAAACATTTCATCAACATTTAAGTGGAGGTAGAAAACCTTTATTTTATTACTACCGATCATCTGTGAAAATGCTGCTTTATAGGCACAGTTCTTTGTCCCCAAACAATATGTGTCTAGAAACTGCTCCTAATGTTGTGTTGAGAGTTCTGATAATAGTCTCGTTGAACGGCTTCTTGTAGAACCTGACGTAATAGTGCATTCCATAGTTGGTGGACCAGTCATAATTGGTATTGAAAATTAGCTGTAATTGTTTGAAATTTGGTCGTGTAAAGTTGAATCCTTCCACGTGAAGCAAATCTGGGCGTTTTTCATAGATCTTATACGGGTAGAAGAGTGAATTTACCGCCCAGTTTTTTGAATACTTTCTGTATCCTTCGTGCCACAGGTTAAGGAAAGTGGCGTTTTTCTCAGCCATAATGACAGAAATCGAAAACGCGTTCGGAATTGCTTGGCCCAGTGTGCAGCGAAACTGTCGGAGATTGTCGATGGATCGCAGCAAAATTTGATCGATATCAAGGTAGACTCCGCCGTATTCTGTGAATAAACAGCTCATTGGTTGAGTTCACTGATAATGCAAACATCGAAGTAAATAATTATAATGTGTCGACCATTTTAACTAAGTAATACGTCCTCTATCAAGTTATCGATTTCAAAGCTTTTTGTGAAAAACAGCCATGAGGAATTAATTTAGGTTTAGAATAGCTAAATGGTAAACTAACTTGAAACCTATATTGTTGAAGCCATTTAATTGTAATGTATCGGTCATGCATTGTATTGCCTCCTTTTTCGTTTACCTTATGCAAGTAAATGGATTAAAATATCTACAGTAGAAACTCACTTAGCGGGCACCTCAATAATACGGGCAACTTCTAATTACGGGCAAATTTCGCGGTCCGGATCGCTTTGCTATATGTTTATTTGCCCGCAAAACTCAATAATGCGGGCACCTGGCTATTGCGAAATGCGGGCACCATTTTCGGTCCCGGTATCGAAATACGTCCGGGTCGTTGTACCCTATGAAGTAGTTCTTTTAAATATTAAAGTCTTGAAATTGATGCTTTGCCTTTCTAGACTGGTTAAAGTTCAACTTTTTTTATTAGAGCATTATTGTTTCTGTGTCATTTCTGGTACATTTAACAATGATTTCTTCTGTTTTTTTCTGGACTATATGCCTGAGTGGATGAATAACAGAAATGATGTAACGGGTGCACTGTGAGATTTGTGTGTTGAAAATATTGACAGTGTTTGTAAACATTCAGTGATAGCAGAAAAGTTCATCGGTGATGAGGTAACTTTTTTGGCCTCCATTTGCTGGGACAGGATTAAAGAAGAGAAATATAGACCACTAATTATCAGGAAAATGTTCTGGAGTCCACAGTGTATGTTCAAATATTCTGGATTTACTATAGAATAAAGAAGGGAAAAAAACACCGGGCCAACACCTCCCGATCGGTGTTTACAGTGCAAAATGAACCTAGCTAAAGCGGGCACCTGTCCAAGGGCGATAACACTTTCGATTTTTTATCTGACTGGTTACGTGAAATACCGTCGTAAGTTATGTTTACCAGTCTCAGTATTTTGCAAACAAGTCTGTGTGTTTCATGCGCCCGACATTTTGACACTTTCTTTTGTTTTGATAGCAGTACACACACAGCAGGTGTCAGTTTGTTTCGAAAAATGGGACGTTAATGAATCCCTTTATCAAAAGCGTTGTGTATGATGTTTGTATCTTTTTGTCCAATAAATTTAGCAAAGGGCGTTTGATAACGCTATGTTTTCAATGCATCGTCATTATCAACATCGAAATCAAACTGATGGTAATTAATACTATAATTAAAGACATCTGAGCTACATTTAGTCAATATTCCTTCTGAGATAATGGGTAAACATGTACATGTATGATGTGATTTCTTTTGCAGCTTTTGTGTTGTTGCATGTTATTTTTATTGTATTTATTTTATATTTCTTTTGTTGTATTTAAATAAAGATAAAAAAATATTAAAATGGCTTAATTATTGAGTTATTATTGAGTTATTTGAATAATCAATTGATTACACAAAACTCACGTAACACACACTCACATAACACACAAGTGTAGGGTTAATGTGTCAAAGGGACATAATCCCTTTTGATTTTGTGAAACCTTGCTATTAAGGCCAAATTTCAAATTAAGGCCACTCGTGCCCGGTCCCATTTGTGGCCTTAATAGTGAGGTTCCACTGTACATTTACTATGTCATTTCTACATTTCTGTTTGAAATTCAAATTAGATCTAGATGTTCGCTATCATCATAAAATGGTATGTACTTTAAATAGTCGTGCCAGGGTCTGGCAAGTTCATAATTGTAAACTGTAGCAAACGCTACAATTAAAAAATACGCAGATGACATCTTTGATCAATGGAAATCATTAGCAATGCATAAAACTGGAATCGTACATGTCCCAGTTGTGCACAGAACATTATTACTAGTTTTGAAACATGAGCATGAACAAGCGTACCTTGGAGACCTTCAATTCTCATGACATCGGCTCCATGCTCTGGAAAGGCCAGCTTCTGGTCATAGATTTCCTTTACCAATGTCCTTCTAGCATGCACTACTCTTGGAAACATTCGAATAAAAAAGTCCCAGTATTTACCTTTCGGAAGATGTTCCCCTTGGAACACCATTAGGCATGGCTTCATAAAACGAACAGCGCTGAGAAAACTTAGGAAGTGAAAGAAGCTAATTTCGTTGTTTCCGTACCAAACATATTGCACGACATTAGGAACAGGCTTATCATCTGAGCAGTAAACGTCAATTACTTTCTTCAAGCATGTGTCCCCGAAATCTACAGCCATGACCTTAGAACTTGAATTAGTCATGTTATATAGAATGTTAGGCTTTGGGTCACAGTAAAAGTAAAGTTGCTCCCTGTTCAAAGGATATTTACTGAATGTTATCTCTGGACATTTGACTTTGCTGCTGAAGTCCCAGGATGTAAAATTTGTTTTGACGTCAGACCGAATTAACTCCTTTGCATACCATGGCATCTGGCTTGACTGAAGTTTTGATGTTGCTGAAATAATCATTTGCATATTTAAAGGTTAATTTAAGTTAGAGTAATTGTGTTTTTTACGCAATAAAGAAGACATCTTTTTAAATTAAAAACAAATTATACTAAGTTCTCAAAAAGTTTAATATCAATGTATTGTTCACTTAAATGTTAGTATTATTACAGACATGTCCAAAGAAAAAATAGAAAATATATCATAAAATACTATAAAAACATATAGTCTTCCCTCGAAATTATAAGAGTAAATACGAAATAACTAATTTAAAAAGTCCTCATAATAGTCCACCTTACCATCCGCTAATTTCCTGAATGAAAACAGTTTATTTATTCCAGGCATACTTCTCTGGTGCATATTTATCAAACCAATTAGCAGGAAGGCAGCAGAACCAGTCATCAAAAGCCCCATGAAACGTTTCTTCATCTTTAAAGTGTGGTCAATTCCCTGTAATTAATTTACACATAACGTTTCACATCCAAACGCACATATACAACCACTCTCTTACACATCGGATTACATTACATTCACCTCTGTGGTTGGCTCAGAAAGTAGTTTCAAGTCTATGACGTCATCCAGACCGTTATTCAGTTATTTTATTTGAAGGGCGACTAGATAAGCCCCTTAAACTGTGAAATATATATAAATAGCACCACTGAACCTGATCGGAATGGTCATTAAAATTACAAATTATTAAAATAAAAAGCTTGTCTTTAAGTACGATATCCGGCTGAATCTGTAAATATTAACATCTGCAGACGAGCGTTCGCGGATTGTTCCGATCTGCGAAATAAGACAGGAAATAATAATAACAATTAAAACCATTGTTTTCCACACGTTTTATGATGATTCAAAAACATTATTCAACGTTTCTATACTCTTGATTCGTAAAATACACTTCAATCCGCGTTAAATAATTGTTATCCGTTTTGACAAGGTTCTTGGCATTGATCCCATTGCAGAGATGGTTTAGTGAGGAACGAACGACAACTCTGCTTGGAGATTGATATACAACAGAAAACAGAACATGAACAAAAAACGATCTA
Organism: Solen grandis; assembly: GCA_021229015.1. Lineage (NCBI taxonomy): Eukaryota > Metazoa > Mollusca > Bivalvia > Adapedonta > Solenidae > Solen > Solen grandis. The sequence goes on along the minus strand of CM037793.1, from coordinate 11,786,875 downwards.
AAGGACAGTTTGTTTTTATATCTCTTTTAACCTCACCGCGTGGGTTCGAGACCCGGCAGGGTCATTCGGATTTTCATGCGAGGAAGCCTTCCAGCTGGCTTGCGGTAGGTCGGTGGTTCTACCCGAATGCCTCAGTGGATTCGGGGTCTTCCTCCACCTGTAATTAGCTGGACGTCGCTATATGACTGAAATACTGTCGCTTTGATAAATTGACAGCTTACAAGTTTTTTTTCCAAAACTCGTGTCACATATGACATGATTAGTTTTATCCATTTAAAGTCTGTAATTCTAACAACTTTCGATAAAGTTGCTATACAACTGTTAGCTTAACGACAGGTTAAAATTATTTTAAAACTAGGCAAAAGCTTTTTAGTGGTTAAGTGACCGCACAAAACATATCACCAACAAACAAAAATATCACAAAAGAGACACATGTAAACTCGTTACTTTTTTGTTTTTGTACTGACAGTCTATCTTTATACGCGGACGTTACTCTGGTTACCTCAATTATGCGCATGTGTTTATTTGTGAAATTTAAAAAAAATAATAAAATATTGAAAACTTTTAACACACACACACACACACACACACACACACACACATGAACCCTGTGCCCTGTGATAAGGAAAACAGACAGTTGTGTCCTTTTATATGGTTTTGTGTGTCGCTGGGTTTCTATGCTACATGAAACAAGTCAATGTCATAGTAAAAGTGTCGGTCCCTATCTTAACGTCACTTTTATTTGGGGTTTCTGCAACTCCTCTTTTTGATGTGTTCATAATTGGACTCTTTTCTCCAAATGACGTCAGAAATAAAAAAAAGTAAAATGTAAGCGCTCTACTGCCGCCATTTACTGTCAGATGTTGACCTTAAATTCGTGTTTCGACTTTTTGTGAATGGTTGTGCTTTGAAATTACTTGACTCAAACAAGAACCAAGTTGCTAGCTTCAAGGTCAAGGTCACAGCAGTTGAGTTTAAATTTGTGAAAGCAGTCCTGTTTAGGCTGCATCTTGAAATTACTTGTGAAGGCTAACATTAAGTGGTGTTCTTCGGCGTAACGGCGTTTAGAGCTAGATTAAAGCGAACATAAACGGGTTTAAGCATTTTGACAAATTTGTATGAAACTTTCACTGAATTTTTAGAATATCATCTTATGTTGGACTGAAACGGTTTTTTCCCCTTTGGTTTTAAATGTTACAAAAAAAAAAAAAAAAAAAAAAATATCTGATCAAGACAATATTGTCATATATTAGTGCTTTACAAACCCTTTCAGATTACTTCCCCTGGATGTGAAAGGTGGTGGAAATATGTTATGGAAATAAATGGACTTTTTAACATGTTTTGGATAAACTTTTTTTTTCTAAAAAGTGGATTGGGATTATCTTAAACAATCAAGGTAAATCATTTTCAAAAAATAATTGAAAAACAAAAAGAGTTCTTGAATTTATAGGCATGTGAAAAAAACTTTCAAAACTACATAGAGGCAATGTAGAACCAAATACAATATTCTATGCCTTGAGGCAAATATCCATATGTACAAAGACTGCTCAGGTAACTCAGGTGGACCTACACACAGGTGTTGCTAAAAAAAAGAAGTGGAGTATAGTTACATAACAGTCAGGTAGTAAGGTAGACTACACTACTAGTAACAACACAAAATGAGTACAAATAAGCAAGATGAAAAAAGTGATGAAGACACACGAAAAAGAGGAAGAGATGAACTGAGTAGCATCAGTGAGCTTGAAAGTAGTATTACTGAAGATAATAAAAAAATGTGAAAACAAAAAAAAAAAAAAAAATAGCAGTGAAAATGAAAGTGAAGAAAAAAAAAAAAAGATGACATAAGTATTGCAGAATGCTTAAAAAGGCTGGAAGAAAAAATAACAAGTTCAGAAAATAATCTTCAAGGAAAAATTAAAAAAATGATAGTGGAGATGAAAAAAGAAAAATTTACCTCCGTAGAACAGAAAATGGACATACTGGAAGGAAAATTATATGACAGAGAAATAGAAATTGACAATATGAAAAAAGAAATAACAACACTACAAGAGAACATAAACACAGAAAGAGAGGAAAATAAACGCTTAAGAAAGGAAATTGATAAAGAAAAACAACAAAATAAATTAAAAATTAATGTTTAAGTATGGACGAAGAAACAACTTAAGAATAGATGGGATTAAATACAATGAAAAAGAAAACTCAGATGAAACAACAAAAATCGTCCTTAAAATATTAAATAGTAAAATAAGCAACCTGAAACTGAGTGAAAATGATGTCGATTCCTGCCACAGGATTAGTGAATGCAAAGATGGAAAAAAACAAATCATAATCAAATTTATATCACGCCAGACGAGAAACAAAGTGGTAAGAGCCAGAAAGTGTTTTCGTGAAGACTCTATTTTCATAAACGAAGACCTGACAAAATTAACAGAGACTGTGCTGATGGCCGTAAAAAGAAAGATGAAAGATGAAATTCAATGTGTGGACGAGAGACTGTAAAATATCATACAGAAACAGGTATGGAGCCGTACACCAGGTGCGAGCCCAGGACTATACGACATGGCTGGACCTTCCCTGGCCAACAAAATGACTACCCCAAGTAACTGTCACTTAACTTTTGATAAATTATTTCCTCTTATACAACATTGCTTGTAACATATACACTATTAATAGATAGAACATTATTTAGGAAACGTAAACTGCATTGGCGTAATCAAGAATGTACATGTAAGTAAAACATGATAAAATAAATAAATGTGTGTACTGAATCCAGAAATAAGCCCTAACATGGATGCATGTAAATGTATGTATATATGTATGTGTGTAGGTGAGTATGTGTATATATGTATGTTGGTTCATATATGTGCTATGTTTTTGAGGGTATAACCATATAATGCCACTGTACATACGTGTATAAGGGAAATGTCACTAACAATGATATTTTCATTTAGAAGTAATTGAATTATGGTTAAAAGCATACAAAAACTGTAAGAGAAATATATGAGAATTCAAAGAGAAAATATAAGAAACAAAATGAATAAAGACTGAACTTTAAATGACTCTTATGGTTATTAAAAGAATGATATACATGCATAGGTTATGTTCTTGTAATGTGTTTATGATTTTGTGACAGAATATATATGAATAGTTATACCTGTCAACCACATGGTTGCTTGGAAAATGGATTCATACAAAGGAAGTTATACATGTTTTGAGTGTATACTAAATGTGTACATGGCTATACATTAAGATAGCAAAGAAAACATCAATGAATTACAAAAATATGAAATTGATATGAATTGTATCCCATGAATATACAAAAAATGAAGTAGAAATATAGAAAATCAATATATATGTGTATATGTATAGTATTGTTTGCTCATAACACAAACATGAAAAAATAAAAAAAACATTTATGATTAGCAATATAATAACATGAATATAGATGTGAGCAATAGATATATAGACATATATGTATCATTGTATATTAAAATCAAAATGAAAGAATATACTTTCTGAGTATACTAGACAACTGTGTAGAGTGATGTATAAGATGAAAAAGAGAAAATGGTTATAATTGTGTTATAATTATATAAATAAATATGTACACAAATACAATGATTGTTGAAAATAATGGATATGTAAGTATGATTGATCATAAATAATTTAAAAAATCAAATTGTATTGAATATTGTTAAAAAAATTATGAATTATCAAAATGCCTCCTTGTATTTATGAATAGGATAATGTATAAGCCTAAGTTTATTCTTATACCCTACGATTTTAAGCACATTATGATTAAAAAGATATGTGGTTTTTTCTTGAAACAAATAGAAATTAAATTAGTAAATAGATAATGGAAACAAATATATGTTCAATGAATGTTAGGGGTATAGGCAATGATAAGAAAAGAAAACAAATATTTGAGTGGCTACAAAGCAAGAAATACTCAATTTGCTTCTTACAGGAAACACATACTTCAAATGAAACTAAAACACAATGGATCAAAGAATGGGAAGGTAAATCATTTTTCAGTGGAATAAAATCAAATGCTGAAGGCGTTAAAATAAAACTACAGATTGTACAATTATTGAATATGAAGAACTTATTCCAGGGCGTTTATTATCAGTAACAATAGAGATAAATAATACTGTTGTAACATTAATAAATATATATGGTCCAAATAAAGATGAAACAAAAATATTTGAAAGGCTGCAGAAATATATTGGGGAAAATAATGAAAAAACTTTTATAGTTGGTGGGGACTTTAACACTGTTATCAATGTAAATTATGATAAAATAAATAGTACTACTGATAGTCATATCAAATGTAGGAACATCATAACAAATATCATAACAACATTTGAACTTAATGATATTTGGAGAAGTCAACATCCAGATAAAAAACAAGTCACTTGGAGATCAAATGGAAGGAATTGTATAGGATCAAGATTAGACTATTTTTTAATATCAGAAAATATTTGTAATCTTGTGAAAACATGTACTATTAAACCTGGTTATAGAACAGACCACTCAATTGTTAATCTACAAATAGATTTTCTTTATCAAAATCGAGGCAAAGGATATTTCAAAATGAATAATAACTTATTAAGAATAAATGAATATCAAGATATAATACAAAAAAGTATTAAAGATATAGTTGATTTGAATGCAAATGCAAAACCAGATACATTATGGGAAATAATAAAAGGGTCCATCAGAAATGAAACAATCAAGTTTGCTTCAAAACACAAAAAGGAAAACACTGAATTGGAAAAAAAACTAATAAGAGAAATAGAAAATATGGAACAAACAATAATGAATGAAAAAACGAAAAAATTAAAATTAAAAAAAAATAAGATCAAAAGCAAATATCATTGAAAATAATGAAAAAAATAGTAAATATTTTGCGAGCATGGAAAAAAAACAAGCAGAGAAAAAACACATTAGACATCTTAATATCAAGAAAACAAAAGTAAATGATTCAAATAGAATTCTTGAAGAAGAAAAATGTTATTTTGAAAAAATATACGAGGTTAAACCACCATTGAATTCTAATATAGATTTTTTTCAATACTATTTCAAATGAACTTTCAGTAGATGAAAAACAAAAATGCGAAGGACTTTTAACCGAATATGAATGTTTTCAGGCATTAAAAGAAATGGAGAATAACAAAAGTCCAGGATCTGATGGAATTACGACAGAATTTTATAAATTTTTTTGGAAAGACATCAGTAAATATTTAATTGAATCGTTGGATTTTTCATTTCAAAAAGGAATGTAACTGATTACAAGTCAAAGCATCATAAATTAATTCCAAAACAAAATAAAGACTTACAAATTTATCCAACTGGAGACCGCTTAAATATTGATTACAAAATTGCAACTAAATAATAGCAAATAGAATAAAAAAGTATTAAATAAAAGTATTTCGCAATCAAACAGGATTTATGAAAAATCGATATATTGGAGAGAATGGTCGTTTGATTCTCGAAGTATTAGACTATTTAAACAATGAAAATAAACCAGGATTATTATTTTTCGCTGATTTCGAAAAAGCATTTGATACTGTTAACCATGAATTCATATTCAGATGCCTAAAACATTTTAATTTTGGAGATACTTTAATAAAATGGGTAAGAGTATTTTATAACAATATTAACAGTATAATTATAAATAATGGACACTTAAGTGAAAGTTTTTTAGTACAAAGAGGAGTAAGACAAGGATGTCCTCTGTCATCGACATTATTTTTAATTTGCATAGAAATACTAGCAAATTATACAGAAAAGGATAAAGAAATAATTGGAATTAAAATAAATAATACTGAAATCAAACAAACACTTTTTGCTGATGATGCAACCTTTTTTAATAATGGATCTAAACAGTCATTAAAGAGACTTGTTCACGTCATAACAAATTTCGGATATTTATCTGGTCTAAATCTAAATAATTCAAAATGTACAATACTGAAATCGGGGTCATTGAAAAATAAAAATTTAAACTATTGTAAAGACAAAAAATTTAATTACACATCTACATCTGCAAAAACATAAGGAATAACCTTTTTTAATGAAAAACACAAAAATACAAGATATAATATAGAACAAAAAATCGAAGAATTTCAAAATTGTTTAAAACAATGGCAACACAGAAAACTAACATTGATTGGTAAGATCACTGTTATAAAAACTTTTGCACTCCCAAAACTTATATACCCATTTACTTTACAGTGTTACCAAATCCATCATGTAAAACAATTCAAGATATAAATAGGTACATGTTCAACTTTATATGGGATAATAAACCAGATAAAGTAAAACGAGATATTTTATATTTACAACATAAAAATGGGGGATTAAAACTTACTAATATAAACCTTTTTTTAAATTCCATTAAATCATGTTGGGTTCAAAGAATAATGAACAATGATAATAAAGGGCAAGGAAAACATTTTATGAATGTATAATTGATAAATATGGAGGTAAAATGCTATTTGACTGCAACTTGAAAAACTATGACATTGATAGAATATGTAAAGAGAATACATTTTTTAAAGACATTTTATATTCTTGGAATAACATAAAAGAATATTATGAAACTAAGTATGATATCAAACAAAACATCATTTGGAATAATTCGAACATTAGAGTAAATAACAAAACTTTTTTTTATCAAAAATGGTATGATAAAGGAATAGTATACATTGATCACCTAATAGATTTTCGAAAAAAGAAATATCTATGAAATTGATAAATCAGATTATCTCAAATACTACACACTAATTAAAAGTATTCCAGTGGGGATGACGGAAATCTTAAAGGAATGTACATTGACAAAACATAGAAAACAAACTTTAAAAGATATTATAGAGAAAAAGAAAAGTCCTAATAAATTTCTATATAATATTCAAATTGAAAGTAAAAAAACCCCAAAAGGAAATATTAATAACATTGATTGGGAAATGGTATATACATTACCTCTAAAAAAAACAAATGACACTTATCTTAGAAATTTCCAATACAAATATATAATGCGTAGAATAACAACTAATAAATTTCTGTCAAAAATTAATATAAAACATTATAGTTTGTGTGATTTCTGTAACAGTCAAATAGAAACAATGGAACATCTTTTTTGGGAGTGTCAACACTCACAACAATTATGGAATTCGATAAGCTCCTTCTTACAAACTAAACATATAGAAACAGTATTTAATTATAAAATAATATCATGTGGTATAAAAAGTAATAATGACAAAGATGATATGATAAACTTTATTATACTATTAGTGAAAGTGTTTATATATCAGTCAAAAATAAAAAATGAAAAACCTAATATAAATGTGTTTAAAGAAATTTTAAAATCCAGATTGACAGTAGAACAACATATAGCTCAAATGCATAATAATTTGAATATGTTCAATAACAAATGGAAACCTTTTCTCTAATATTCATCTCATCTCATTTTACATTATATAAAATATTATTGGTATATAGAAAAAACCACATACTGTATTATTTGCATTACCTTTCACCTTTTTTTTCCTTTCATTTTCATTTTTTTTTTCCTTCTTTGATTTCATTTTTTTTTTTTTGGCTTTCTATCCATTTTTTTTTAAAAACTTTCTCTCTAAATATTTCCATGAAATTGCATTACATATATACTGAACTTGTGTATGTTTACTTTGTAATAGATTCATGATATAATTGAAATATGTGTATGTAACTGATTGGAAATAATAAATAAATGAAAAAAAAAAAAAAACCCTTTCAGTTGGTATTCATTTTTTTTTTCTTCAATTTTTGAAGATCGGGTTTGAAATGATATTATATTGGCGGAAATGGTGTTACCCCTAGAGCATTTAACTGTTGATAACTATCAAAAATACTTTTTTCTTTAGCTCACCATAGAAAAACGTGCTCCAGGTGAGCTGTTGTGATCACCCTGCAAATATAACAAGAGGCCCAAGGGCCACAAACGCTCACCAGTGTAAATTAGCATATTCAAGATGATTTTTTCTATAAGGAAATCAAATGACAAACCAGAGTTTTCAATTATTTTTTCTATTTGTTGCCATGGCAACCAGAGTTCTTCATGGATCAACTGTATTTGAGCAATTTTTGTAGAGGCCCATCCAAGGATCATACATGCCAAGTTTTATCAAATTCTGTCCAGCGGTTTCAGAGATGATTTTCAAAGTTTTCAATTATTTTTTCTATTTGTTGCCATGGCAACCAGAGTTCTTCATGGATCAACTTTATTTGAGCAATTTTTGTAGAGGCCCATCCAAGGATCATACATGCCAAGTTTTATCAAATTCTGTCCAGCGGTTTCAGAGGAGATGATTTTCAAAGTTTTCAATTATTTTTTCTATTTGTTGCCATGGCAACCAGAGTTCTTCATGGATCAACTTTATTTGAGCAATTTTTGTAGAGGCCCACCCAAGGATCATACATGCCAAGTTTTATTAAATTCTGTCCAGCGGTTTCAGAGGAGATGATTTTCAAAGTTTTCAATTATTTTTTCTATTTGTTGCCATGGCAACCAGAGTTCTTCATGGATCAACTTTATTTGAGCAATTTTTGTAGAGGCCTACCCAAGGATCATACATGCCAAGTTTTATAAATTCTGTCCAGCGGTTTCAGAGGAGATGTTTAAATTTTTTCCAAGGATCATACATGCCAAGTTCTATCAAATTCTGTCCAGCGGTTTCAGAGGAGATGTCTTTTAAAGCAAATTGTTGACGACGGACGACAGACGACGGACGACGAAGGACGACGGACGAAGGGTGATCCCAATAGCTCACCCTGAGCACTTCGTGCTCTGGTGAGCTAAAAATAAAAATACATATGCTCTCCCTCGTTAATGTTGTTTCCTGACAAATAAACTCGGAAAGTGTAAGACATAATGCACAGGAAAACATTATTTTTGTATAGGAAACTTCGACGAAATCGGTTAAATTTAGAATATGATACCCCGAAGGACACGTTCCGCAACATGGTATCTTTACCAGTTCGTAAATTCATCCTATGAATAAGCTCATGCTGGAAAAGTGAATGAATCTAAATATAGGTTTTATCAGTCTTAATATAGTTTCAGTACAGTCTGTGACGGTATTGCCTGTGATGTGGAAACCACCCACCACGTGGTTAGCTATCTTCCTTATATACTCTATATAGAAAGTCTCAAAATTCATCTTCTGAAACCAAAGGTAAGAATTTAATTTCATTCGGCACTAATGCTTATCTCATAGTCATCTGTTATAAATGTTTAAACGAAGTTTATCCCTTGAAAAATGAATCCCAAGGGGATAGGGTCGGTTTGTTTTGTTAAATACTCTTTTATATATAAAATGTTTATTATCTCCCTTTATTAGATTTATTTTTATATAGTAGTTGTGAATAACATGGGGATTGTTTCACTGTATTTGATTTGATAAGTTACAGCCATTAGTATTGTTTAAAAAATGTTTTTTTGGTACTTTTCAAACGGGTAGAAAGATATAAAACATTTAATATATAGCCTTCTATGCTGCCGACTTCAACTTTGTTCAGTCTTTATCCTTAAGACAGATTGCACTAGATGTTAAGGCTGAATTGTTCAGTCTTTATCCTTAAGAAAGATTGCACTAGATGTTAAGGCTGAATTGTTCAGTCTTTATCCTTAAGAAAGATTGCACTAGATGTTAAGACTGAATTGTTCAGTCTTTATCCTTAAGAAAGATTGCACTAGTAAGAAAGATTGCACTAGATGTTAAGACTGAATTGTTCAGTCTTTATCCTTAAGAAAGATTGCACTAGATGTTAAGGCTTTATCCTTAAGACAGATTGCACTAGATGTTAAGGCTGAATTGTTCAGTCTTTATCCTTAAGAAAATTGATGTTAAGGCTGAATGGGTTTTATAGGTAGTGGCTCTGTAAATAAGTTAATTAAAAACTGTTTTAGATAATTAGGAATGGGAAAAAGCATAAAGACCATATGACTCATGACATTCATTTTCATACAGTGGTTTGATCATGTTGTAAAACAAGTTTATGCAACAAAACACGTTTTATTATTAAGTTAGACCATGCAAAATAAAGTGATCTGAATGGTTAATTAAACTGATGGCACTCTGGTGAGCTTTCTAGGGTCATGATTGCCCTCTTCTTTAAAGAAATGAACATAATTAGCCATTTAAATGGGACGCAGCGTTTTTCAATTCGGACCAGCAATTTCAAAGTTATCGGGAGAGAAGAAAAAGACAATGACATGAACCGATTGTTGCTGAATTGTGCCTTTTGTCTTGGTTTAACCGTCTCTCAATCTTAAAAGCCATTAAAAATAGTCCATATATACAGTAAGTGTATTGTAAATTTCAAGGCGTTTCGAACGACACCAAATTTTCAAAATTTGACTTTGTGTAAGACAATTACATAAAAATTAAGACTTTTGTGACGTCGTTTTTCCGTATACGTATACATTTTCCCCCATATATCATTTTAAATGTATAAAGATAAGGACTAGTTGGAAGCAGAGAATCTTAATATGATATTTGGAAATAACGTAAAGACTGATAAGGTTAGAAACAGTATAGATAAGCAGAAAGCCTTATCGTTTGTTAAACAAAACGGAGTTTAATTTAGGATTTTACTAAAAGCTTGGTTATTAACGGAGGAATGTTTGCTTGTCCTTGTTTCAAGGTTTCAACGGATTACAACTGATTTCAATTTTGGCATTTTTTTTTTGTATTTCTCACTTATTTTCTTAAGTAGAATGGTAGAAGAATGCCCAAATTTGAAGATCCATGTGTTAAGAATATCATTTAAAAATATGTTTGCCAATTTTTTAAGGTCCTGAAAGTTACAATTTAGTGTTTTATGCAAATTTGGCTAAAATTTCAATAAATACGGGGGAAGGGGGCGGTGACTGCGTGGAGATACCGGATATTCGGCATAGTTTTGTTCTTTCCCATGTGTAAACAGCATTTTGACTGGCCGATCTTCATAACGAAAAAGTCCTAGCCAAATATTCCACGGCTGACAAATGTAATAGGCAGTCGTATGTATCCGACACTGCGTTAAGTCATACCTCTCAATTTCCAAACTGTCATCCAACACTCATCCGATGTTAACACCGGCAGGGGACTAACAAACTTATGATTCTTTAAATGTAAGTATTACATCTGTCAAAGCTCGTCCAGTGGATAATCTATTGAATATATATTGAATGAGCTTCTTATCGAGTCAATTGATATGCTAGTTGGACACTTAACTGACCTGTTTTAATATAATTTTTAATGCTTGGTATTTCCCACAGTCATATATCAAACAAGTTCTATTCAAAAAGGGGGTGTTTTTTTTTCGTTTGCCCTACACGGTCAGTCCAGGCACAGAGATAAACTTCATGGTCATATTCAGGTCCTCTAGGTCACCATACAGCTTTTGGTTCATTGGAGTTTCTTAAAGCCATGTTGCTGTTCTCTCCTGGCCATGCCGTTTGCATCTTTGGAGGATGTGCTCTCTGGCCTGTTTTTCTTATCACACAGAGTGGGGATGGCACCAGCTTGTGCTTCCTGTACATGTGAGAATTCAGTCTGTTGTGACCTGATCGCAGACTGATCATGACAACTTGCTCTGGCCTGTGTGGTTGATGACATGCATATATTTTTCTTGTCGGGGCCTCATCAATGACTTGATAATGGCTTATTTCTCGTGTTAGATTACACTGATATTGGGCTGTTCAGACTGCGCTCCAAGTTGTGCTAGTTTGTCTGCCTTTTAATTTCCAGGAATACCACAATGTGCAGGTATCCACTGGAGATCAACACTGCATATTTTACTCAACTGGTGCAGTGCTCTGACTAGCTTTGATGTCTTGGTGTTGGTCAGATTGAAAGTCTGTGAAGAAGACAACACATGAGCTCTTCTCTACAAGATCTTTAACTATGGAAATAGCTTCCATGAGAGCTTCTTACTCCGCCTTGTAATTGCTGCGTTTTTTTTTCTTGTCGGTGCATGGGCTGTTGATGATACGACCAATCACAGGGGAATATCGCTATTAAGTAACCTTGGTAAAATTTTAACTCGTATTCTTACTAAAAGGGCTGACCATTGGTTTGGGAATACGCAACTCAAGGCATCCAGTACCGTTGATGCCATATTCGTTCTTACCGGTTTGATCGAGGATGCTATTTTTAACAATTTAAACTTCCATGTGAACTGTATATAGGAATGCTCTGCGGTATATATTATTTAAGGTTTATGCCCTGTAATTCACTTCCGGTGAAGGTACATCGAAGCCCAGCATAAAACTTTACAATAAAAGCTTTTAAAATGTCAAACCATGGACACCTTAAAGGCAAACTGACATGTTATGACGTATGACAGAAATTCTTTTATTACCTCCCCTCTATAATTTTGTTGTCATGTGTTATGTCCCCTAAAAACAACAAAAAGTAAATTTTCTCCATTTTCCTACGGTAAAGTTTAGATGTGTTCATGAAATTTGAATCAGAATCATGTAATGCATCTTTCTACCGTAAGTTTTCCTCGAAAATCAAATTCAGTTTTCACATTCACAGATATTGTATATTTCCCATAGACTTCAATGTTAACTTAAATACAGAGTATCTCTCCTACATCTAATAAAACCTGGAAAAACTCTCGGTGAAACATTTTTATTTTATTTTTGGTTGTCTTCAACGTGACAAAGATCCATAGAAATATTTCCATCCAATGGCAAGATATGGAATGGGGGGGGGGGGGGGGGGGGGGGGTATACCTTAAGATGGGATTAGATGGAAAATATTTTAAGATACTCAAGGCTATGTACTTAGCAACGTCTGAGACCCACGCCTGATTTGTTACGTTTCACTCCATCTATCAGCCGTGGGTAAATACGTTAACATTTCGTCGTTTTTAAGTGTAAGTCGATATAAATACCGACCAATAAAAACGCGGTTTACAAACCGAGTACTCTTTTCCAAAGAGGTAGAAATGTAGGTTTGAGGAAAATGGCAGCCTCCGGTGCTGAAACCTCGAAAGTGTGTTTCGCCTGTTTTTCAACTATTAACGGAAAACACTACCGAAATTTCAACTCAGTCTCAACTAAGGAACAATACAACAACACATTTATCAGCCTTGGCATATCACCGACTGGATTATGTTGTTCGCCATGTACAAATAAGCTAAACAGACTAAGAAAATACGACGACGACTTGCTTAAAGCCAATGCAGAAAAGGAGGACTTATTTAAGAAAGTTCTAGACTTGCCTGGTGTGGTAAGGCTACGTGCGAGTCAAAAGACAACCCCACGTAGTAAGTCAATATGACCTTTTTCGATTAAATAAATATATATCATAATCGTTAATCGACCAGTGTAAAACGGTTGATGGACGAAGCGTACCATTGCCTCAACGTACCATTTTCGGACTAAACGTACCACCTATATATTTAAGTGTTGATATTGGTGTTGTGCACTCGAATGATAATGAGGTGTTATTTGGGTATTAATGAGTAAGTATTGGGATGACTGAAAACACATTGTGTTGTATATTTTATTCTTGATTACATGTAACATACAAATGAATAGCACATTCAACATAATAAGCTCACGTGTATGTATTTTACAGCACATAATATTTTAAATTAAATAAAAATAACATTCTAATACAAAACTGAAAAAAAAAGTATACACATACAGTATGTGTTAAAATATCAATTGAATATAGATGGTACGCTTCTTCCTATGAAGTGGTACTCTTTGTCCAATGGTACGTGTTGTCTTAGATTCATTGAAAACCCAGTGCTCTCTCTCTGTTTCGGGGGAACAGTACCTGTACCTTCAGGAGGGGGAATTTTCACGTCATTTTCCTCTGTCTGGGGAATTTAAGACAAATTTTACTGAACACACTTCAATGATTATTTAAGTGAAAATACACAAAACAGTTACTGTGTAGTAGATTGGTGAACTGAAATGGACCTCTTATGGTATACTACATCAACCTAAAAATGGATTATTTTGTTATTTATATAAATTTTACATTTCTGTATTGTTTGAAGGGGGAATTTTGCTTGAAAATGGGGGAAAAAAACATACTTTTTGGCCGGGGGAATGGTGCCTTATACAGGTACTAAAATAGAGAAATCGAGAACCCTGAAACCAGTCCTAAAATTATGTTTCATTTAAAGGTTTTATGTTTCAGTTCCAATGCTAGAATTTCATTAAACAGAACCGTCCTCTGTTTTGCTTTTGAAAAAAAAATAATAGGCTTTGTCATAGAATAATTCTGTTTCTCACCGACAGATAGGATTTGGTAAGATTAGTGGCATAACAAAAAATTATATTTTTAAATACACTTTAAAGAAGCATGTTCCTATTTCATTTTTAGCCCCCAAAAATGGAAGTGTCAAGCGTGCTCTTGGATCTCCAAGTGGCGTTACACCCAAAAGCAAAAAACCATTGTTCCGCACCCCACAGAAGAGCAATGCACCACTTCCAAAACCCCAACCTAAAATGGTTGATGCATCAACAGAAACAGTGCCTGTGACAAGAAAGGAATTTGATGTTAAGGTATGAAGATTTAAATAAAAATATTGGTAATTTTGAATTTAATTAATTTAAAGAAATATTGATCATTCACTTACTATAATTCTAGTAAATGCAATGTCAGAGACCCATGTCCATTGATAATTTCATTGGTATGGAATTAAAATAACAAATCAGGCATGGGTCTCAGATGATGAGATAAATGATAGAACATGTATAACTTCAATTATTTATAAATTATCAGTAGCATTTTGTTTCTCATTACTTGGAGTAAAACTTTAAATACAAAATATGTCTTGTCGCTGAAGTTTGATTAAATTTATGATCAGCCATCTTTTTAAAGCAGGCCCACTGCAGTGTTAGCTTAAGAGTAACTTGTGAGGCATTACCAATATACAAAGTGTGTAAGTGCCATAAGACATATCAGACACTGTATTCAACTAAGAACAATCTTAATGGTCTTTTTGCAATAACTGCAACTTTATCCCTCTCCTTCATACAAAATACTATGAAAATAACACCTTTACGAACAGAATAAAACCTGATTGTTGCGATTAATGGGCAGGCTGATCAGGTTTAATGCTGTTTGCTGCTCATTTGTTTGGAAATGAGGTTATTACCAATAAGTTTGGTAAGGTTTAACAATAGAGTTCTGCAGATCAGGCTTGATGCAGTCTCTATTGAGGGCGTAAAATGGCGTATATGTATGTGGTAAAGGCTTAACATCAAATATCTTGGCTTCAAACTGAAGAATTATTATTTTTCAATATAGAAACCAGTGTTTTTTTTGTTGTTTTTTTTGGTCAATACAAACGGAAAATAACGGAGGCATTCCAGCCTGCAAGAAGTATATATCCTCAATTTTATTGAAAAAAAAAATCCTCCTCCATGATATTGATTTTAAAAACCATGTTTGCATAGACTTAAATGTTATATTCTTACTGTTTAAATTGTTATAAAATAAGTATTGTTGCAATAAAACACCCTGAAAAAAAAAAGAATAAAATAAATACAGTAATTTAGAGTAGGAAAAAAAAAATTTAACTCGTTCGTGCAATTTCTCCCCCTCCTATTGGCCTTGACCCTTTCGCCCTAAAGTTTAAAAAAAATCAGCATGCTAATGTATGAAAACAGCATTACCCAGCTAATTAATTTTTTTTCATGTTTTTTCATGATATTTTTTACAGGTGACAGTGGTATACAATGGTAAAGAGAGACATAAAGTCATTACAGACAAAGTTGAACAATCAACAATTAAGGCTATAGTGAACCAGAAGGGACCTGAGACTGTCATCAAACAGCTGTCAAAGTCAGTGAAGTACAAGACAGCAATGACACAATGTGTTTCCAAAGAAGTTACAAAAGAAACATCTATCCTAACCAAAAGATCAGAAACAGCGTTTAAAGTGACATCAACAAGTGATCTTTTAAAATTTAGCTGGCAAGATCAATTTGACTTAATAGGACTCAAATTACCTACATTGTCATTGATTTTGAGAAGTGTAGTTGGAGAGAAAAAGCACAAAAGCATGGCTCACTTTGTAGTGGCAGTCAGTATCCTGTTGTATGCCAGAAGCCAGCTGCTCAACCTTATGCAGTTTGTAATAGGCTTAGTACTTGATGGGTGTTGTTTAAATAAAGAGGTGAGTAAAAGATGAATTCAATTAATTATGTTATTTTTTTTTTTACTTGACCTTTTTTTATAATAATAATTGTGAGTTAAGCCTGGTTAAAGTCCATTCATCAACTATTCCGTAGGAAAAAACTTACTTATAATATATGTTCAACATCAAAAGCTTTATTTGTAGGCAAAATAAATATGTCAAGTTTCTTGACAAGAGTTATGACCCTTTTTAATTTAATCTTGTTTTCCTTTCTATTTGTGTTTAAGTCCTCTAAGAAAGTATATTTTCATAACCCTTATCCTTACTGACCTGTTACAGACAAGTTATATGTTTTCCTTATCATTGGACGTGGGTCTCAGACGTTGTGTACTTAGTGGTTATATCCTGTGTTGAACACTGTGACTCCTTTTCATTTTAATCTTATATCTTTTGGATTTAGACAGAGAAAATTCTCCAGCTATATTTGTTCTATTTTTAGATGTATCATGGTCCTACTTTTTGCAGATGATGTGGTAGCAGTCAATAATTCAGTAGTGATATATTTATGCAGTTGACATGGCTTTTAAGCAATTGATATGAATACTTAAACATCATTATTTACCGACCGTATCGAATATGATATACTTGATTGATGTGTATGGAACTGGCGAAGCTGCGCGCGATTGATTTAATAATTATATAATGCTGGTAAAAGGGGGCAAAGATATTTGAAAACCGTCTATAATGTGTCATTCATTGATTGTAAACTTTGGAAAAGAATTTGGGCATGGCATGTTAAGAATATACTGGATGTCTTTGGGTAATCTGATGCTTTGAAATCTCCAGATCCGTTACATCATCGTGAATTCATAAATGTCTTCAAGACAGAGTGATGGATAACTCTGTACTAAATGGCAACGTTATATTGAAGAAAGTACAGCTTTGTATGTTCTTTATTAACACTCGAAACCTGATTTTCCTATAGTAATTATCTCGAAAAATATTCCTGAAAGGTTATTGCTTAATTAATCAAGATTAATAATTTATTCGAATGAATAGCGGATTTAGCAAAACGGACATGTCAGACCCATATGATCACGAGAGGGAAAAAATGTTAGAGTTTAAAGACGTATCATACAGCAACAGTTTTTTTTTTACTTTTTCGGCGTAGCTGTATAATTTAGATTTCAACTCGCATCTTAAACCAATCAGATGTACGCTAACAGCGGTAAATAATTCTAAGCTGAATAAAAGGACTCCTGTTATTGGTTAACGCATCGTTATGGACTATAAAATTACTGTAAATAAGGGGTGCAGCTTGTATATATCATTCAACTTGGTGTTATTACTTTACTTTTTGATGTAAACATGAAAGTGATTTCAGTAAGTTAAATACAATCCTTTTCCATCAACTGAGGAATGCTACTTCGTGAAAATGATTTAAAACAACAAAAAAGAATCCACCGTGTTATGACATGAAACCCCTTAATAACTATGTATATTGAATTCTTCCAGCCTGCCGAGATGCTCTCATTGAAAATTAATTCGCCAAAACCAAAACAACTAATAACGCTTTTATATCATAATTGTCATATGCAATAATGATATGAACAAATATCAAACAAGCCTATTTACAGATATAATTTTTTTTATTACCGTCTATAAATAAGTATATTTCATAGAAAAAATACTGAACTATTTCTAGAGCGTACTAAATTTGTTGTGCGTCGGTCTTTCCCGCGCTTTTCCTCGGAATGTTCTAGAAGACTTGAAATCTCGTTTTTCTTTCATCCTACGCCGAATATCTTTTTTTAAAGATATTTCTTGTTTACTATATAGACAAAGAAGGAAAATTAAAGGAAAAGAAATTTATGGGGAAAAGGGGGTCCCCATTCTACTTTTTGAGCTATGCCCCTGAGAGTGAGTTTATTTTGCTATTTCCGGTCATTTTCATGGCATTATACAAATCAAGCCTATCGATACCTTTGTTATTTTACAATATTTTTTTTTTAATTTTATATCCAGTCATTATGCAAGGTTTAAAATAATTCTATTCAATAGAATGTTCACTATATTTCAGCAAGGATTGGGGTCATCCTTCGTCCGTTTTGCAGCGACAGCAATTTCTATGGCTTTTTTTTTTTTTTTTTTTTTTTTGTAATAAGTATATTTCTTTATATTCGCATATGCGACTATAGTATGAAATATGCTGCATTAAAATTCTAAAACTTTTATTCATTGACAAGTAATAGAGTACCAAACATCGAGTTGAATCTAATGAGGTGTTGCTAGCCATAATATTGAGTTATCTGCCCTTTAAAATGACATAAAAGAGCAAAAATCTTTTTCATGGGCAGATAACTCAAAAAGTAGAATGGAGAACTCAAGTTTGGTATGGTGGAGTATAAGTCACCATCGATTGTAGTTCGGTACCATGTGATTAAGAACTTTACCCGAAGTGACATTAAAATATGATTGACATGACTTTACCAGCTGATTTGGAAAGTCGCAATAATCTCTTTTGATGGAGATTTTTTGTCCAGGATAGGGCTAATCATAGATGAGGATCTGTCATCACTTAATCAGTGAAACCACTTGTGGACAGCAGATTTAACAAAAGCATATTCACCATAAACGTTCTCCAAATCCTCCCTGGTATCTTTCATATGCGTAGAATTTGATAACAGCACGCTACTCCACAACTGTATCGTCCTCCATCCTTAATTAACATATACATGGGCGGTTTTTAAAGCAAATTGACGTCATCAAGTAGATAATGACGTCATAATTATATTAAAAAATGACCGAGATCGTTAGAAAAGGGTTGCGCTTTACTGTACACCCACACCCCACACACGTAGGCTACTGAGATTTAAAGAGTTTCTTCCACCGCCCCCCCCCCGCACGTACTGAGATGTTAATATTTAATAGCTGCTCCCCCACCCCGCCCCACGTTGAATTTCATAGCTGGAAATGGACATGGCAAGTATCCCTGTCGGACCCCACTCCCTCGAGACAAATTCCTTGATCCGCGCATGTCACCCATCGTATTAAATTTTATTTCATGTCTTTAGGATTTAGAAGGAAAATCGTTGGTCAACTAAGACTAAAAAAAAAACTTGTGTGTTTAAATGGCACAATTATATCTTAAGCTGCCTGAAACGTCATCGGATTAAATGTATTTTTATTACACGCATGAACACGCATCAAAGAGCACACATGTCCAGTGGTCAAGTGCATGACTGTGGATCCGAATGTTGTGGGGTCAAAGAAGTATATGATGGTCTTCCTAGACACGAAGTACATGTACTCCAACCAGGAACCGTTGAAAGGGGTTATTATATTAGTAGCAAAATTTGTTTTTAATTGGCAATCGACGTAAAATAAATAAGTTTATACTTTAGTGTCAGTCATTTGGGGACCTTTGTCTTCATGAACAGATACATGCATAGTGCTGCCACGCTGCAACATCAAGCCGTAGACAAGTGGCATGATATCACACCCAGACACATTATTCTGATACCGGTACATTCAGTTCTGGAACTACCCTTATATGCTAAGGGTCAAGCAAGGGAGTTATACCAGTATCATTTATAACGACTTTGGTATGTCGTGGCCGGAGTTCGAATCCAGCACCTCCCAGTTCAAAACATATTAAAAATACTGGATAAAATATAAAAGTGCATCATAAGACAAGATATTTGTATCATTATACACATGTATATATACATCAATGTCAGTTTACGTAATCTATCGATCCTCTGGTTTCAAAACGTCACACAGCATTAATTCCTTTTAAATAATGTAATGTTGATTTCATTTGGCAGATGTTAACGAGGCCCAGTTGACAATCATAGAACCTGCCTGTTGAGTGTATACTTTAAATTTAATATTATTTTCATAATGGAAACTGGATTGTATACGCTAATACTCCTGAGAATCAGAATTTAAAACAAAAATTATAGTTTCGCGCTTGCGCAGTAATGGAGTTTTAGTTCTTTTCATCTAGTGCTTAATGAGGTCTGTCGTATAGATTTCTTATTAGACACGGATAGTTTTAGGTCGTATAAATTTCTTATCGTGTGTATGGAGACTGCAACAATATTATTACTGCCAAACCAGCTTTTCTGAGAGAAAGATTGGCCTTAAAGACGATCGCGGCACTGTCATCATTTATTTCAAAACATTCAAAATTCCTGATTCTTTGTATATTACTAGTATAGTATCTGATCTACTAAAATATGAAATAAAAACAGGGGGTCACCAGCCTTAGAAAAAAGAACTGAGTGTTTTTATTAACATATCATATATAGCAGCAGTTTAGGATTAAATTTCACCAATGAAAACTAAGTCTATTTTTTCTTCAATGAATCACAATTATTAGTAAATGTCATGTCATTATAATTGTGAACTATTAATTTTAATGAAACAAAATAAGTTAAGGGTTTACTAAGTATCCATCTATTATTAAACACCCTCAAATATGGTTAAAACAAACCTTTTTTTAAAGGAAGTACAAACCAACAGCATTTGAGTGTGTATGTGTGTGTGTGTGTGTGTATCGATAGATTACGTAAACTTACATGCGCGTACATAGACATGTACATATAAATTAACATGTGTGTATGTGTATATTTTTATATATGTACGAGTCTAAGATAATCTGTTATTTTTCTTCATTATTGACATATGTTTATATATTTTGTCTTTCTTCTGATAATTTATAGTTTAACAGTAAATTACTTTATTCTTCGTAAAAAATATACTTTATATAAGCCATAGTCAAAACAAGTGTAGCTGTAAAATGGGAGAAAATCCCAATAAGATTGGAGCTTTCTATTTAATCCTTTAGATATAGATACGTCGATAACTATGCATAATGAGTTTTGAACTAGTTTTATACTATATGTACGTTTGTATGATTTGCATTTCTATTGTACTATATTATATGAATAAATATGTTTAAATTAACAGTATTTATTTTAATATTATTTTTCTTATGTTCAAAAATTCAGATATTTGTGATTTTTTCAATGACTACTATTTAGATGCCTATCTATAAGACGAAAGCTTAAAATACATTTCAAGTTTATGAGGGGGGGGGGGGGGGATTTACAAAGGGGAAATTTAACATATGAGTACATAAATATACTTATAGTTTGTTTGTTTGCAAATCGGGTTTAACGTCCCACCGACAGTATTTCAGTCATTTGGAGACTATGTCTACTTTATGCCACACTGCAGTATCACACCGTAGACATGTGGCATGATACAACACCCTGTCACATTATCCTGACACCGGACCAACTAGTCATACCAGTACCATTATTACGACCTTTTACAGAAATCATAGTAGTGACATCTTGTGACTTGTAAAACATCATCAACAACAAATCGCAAATATAAGTGAATAGCATGAAGTATTCACTAGCTCAATCAGTGCTTATTTTTCCCGTCCGATCTGACTATCACAGTGCCAGGGTGCCTGGATAGCGTAGTGGTTACTAATCGATTTAAAAAATGAAGTTTAGATTTATGACTATCACATTTTTTTTTTTAGTTTGGAACTTTAGCATCTTGCATTTTCGGCACTTGTGGTTGGTGTCTTTATCTCGGTAGACGTCATTGTAGCAGGCGCTACTTCAGTTTTAGGTTTTTAACATAATTCAATATCCCTCTAAGAGATCAAAACTTGCGTAAACATATAGCAATTGTCCTTCCATGTCGTTATGAGCTTGCATCATGTCTATTTTTAGACACGAGCCACATTTGAAATTAAATTTGCATGAGCAATCTAGAAGCATATTTGATTGGTTGGTGCGTCAAAGGCGGGAATTTATGGGCGGGGACTAGGACAGTATCGTCAAAACATTATTCGGTTAATGTTTGTTATCGAAGCCGAGCTTGAGCGGTTTAGCTTGTTAAACGTTCGATAACAAACATTAACCTATACTAACACGCGCCTACGTCACTGGTACATTTATGCAATATGTATCGACATAAACAGCTACAACTGAAGGGGTGCAAAAAAGGATATAAACTGGGGAACTTGGTAAAAGTACGCCGATGTCACTCTGATGTCACACTTCCATTCTTCGTATAATCTCTTAACATTTAAACTATTAGAATGGCGTGCCATCCTAAAATAAGCGACTCCCACTGATAAAACATGCATTCTTCTTACGATCAACTTGACACAATCCTAGACAAAGATATGTCCAAACATATTTTCCTGCCTTCTTTTTTTCATTGTAATCCGCCAAAAACAGCCCCAGACAGACTAAACTGTTATAGAGATCGTTATTTTTTTGCACACTCATGTGTCGAGTCGCAACAATAGAGTTTAATGTTTGTTACCGAGGGTTTCACAAGTTAAACTCCCAATAACAAACATTAACCTATACTTAATGTTAGACATAGTTATCACTTGTTCAAGCGATAGCTACTGCGTGTGCATCCAGAAGCTATCAAGTTTGCACACAATGGTTATC
The DNA here is from genome assembly GCA_021229015.1 of Solen grandis. Taxonomy (NCBI): domain Eukaryota; kingdom Metazoa; phylum Mollusca; class Bivalvia; order Adapedonta; family Solenidae; genus Solen; species Solen grandis. The sequence continues at coordinate 11,764,247 of CM037793.1, read as the reverse complement.
CCTATATATATATATATATATATATATATATATATATATATCCATTTTATGCCACCAAAGTTTAAAGGTCCAAAAAAATTGCTTATTAGTTTAAGCATCTATTTAATTAAAAAAGTTCTTTGTCATTGGTTCTTGGATTTGGCCATTACTTAAACCGTGTAAGGCTATGACAGATTCTTGCCCAAATTGGTGTTTGAACTCACAAAATTCAGTTCCATTGTTATATAATGGTAACCTACGACTGGACCTCACTACCCTTATGCTTGATAAATGAAATTGATAGAGTCTGAAACTGTAAAATTGGCATCTTAAATATAATTAAATTTAGCTGAGGCCTTGTAGCCATAAACATTGCTTCTAATTAAGTGAGTTAAAATGATGTGAATGAACGAGGAGAGAATATAAAGTGAAAATTTAGCTTCAACAATTCAAAGGAAATAATTCTAAGACTTACAGATCAGATATACCTATATTCATTTAAATATTATAGTACAGCCATAAACACTGATTTCAAATATTTTATCTCATGGACATTAACATTGTCTTGAAGTTAAACCTAGATTTGTTATAGAAATAAAGATCTTAGAGTGAAAAAATAAATAAAGTGTGTTTGAGTGCTTCACTTTGATATCCAGACATTTCTTTCAGAAATATTATGTTAAATTACTTTTCATCTTGATAAAATAAACATGCTAATCTAAATCCTGGTGAATTTGAAATCCCAAACACCATATGGGATTGAACTGTTCATATTCTTTAAAAACAGGCAACTGCAAAAGAATGCCGCGGGTATTTGCTTTGGGATATATCTCCCCATGCAAGAATGTGATTGATAGTAATGAATTAAAACAAAGTGGTACATGGTGGGACGCGATAACTACTGCGTGCGAACGTGATAATTATTACGTGCGCACGTAATAGCTACTACGTTCACACGTAAAGCTACTACGTGCGCACGTAACAGCTACTACGTGCGTACCTAATAGCTACTACGTGCGCACGTAATATAAAAAATATCTTCCATGTCCCCTTTATGCCACCGTAGGAAAATGCTATGTGCTAAATATTTCTAGCTAACAAAAAATGACGTAATAATTCACCGTTTATCGCAAGCGAAGCGAAGCAATATATATATATATATATATTTTAATTTTTTTTTCAAATTTTAAATGAGCAAGCATCTTACTGGACTTTTAAGTCGGACAAACTGTAAATCGACTTGCATGAAATTTTCAGTGAAGGTACAGAAACGTTCTCTTTATGTAAACAGTCACTTCCGTTTTCGGAAACTCGAAAAGATCAAAGTCATATTACTAATATCATCTTTTTCTTTGACCATAAATATAAATTTTATCGAAAGAATATGATATAAATGCAAGTGCTTTAAAACGATTTCAGATGCTATACAGGGTTTTGGTTTGAAATAAAATAGTAAATGGCAGAAAAAAAAAGGAAAAATTGCGATACCCCTAGTTCAGATAATTTCTTATATTTTGACAACAATTGATGTTTTAGTTGTGTCCCGCTTCACTACCCTTCAATCGAAATTCAAATGGACACAATCTGTCAAAGGATAAAAGTTGTATGAGAAAACTAAAGGAAGAGCTCGTTTATTTTGCAGTTTTCTCGACCTGGCACATTCATATATATATATATATATATATATATATATATATATATATATATATATATATATATATATATATATATATACTTATAACCGCCCACTTATTGGGTCTGTATTCTGGTAACGACTTATTGGGACCTACCATTAATAGCGGTGTTATGAACTTTTCGGGAGGATCAAATGTTTTACTTTTGCTTTGATAGAACATGTATACCAATATATATCAGTAAATCATTTCGGAAGAGATTAAACCTCGCTTCACCAACTTAATGGGTCAGACCCAATTTGTAATTGGGGCTTTGGCCCAATAATTGTATATAAAATGTTGACCCAGACCCAGTATTAATATATACAATGACTACTGATAAATAGATTATCAGTACCAATGTTCCAACTATCATAATCACAGAATATCATCATTTGAGTGGGAAATGTATTTTGTGACTTATATTTGCGAAAAGAAATATTGAAGTTTTCAATCAAACGTAAACACATGTTTTGAATAAGGAAACTATTTCTAACATACAATTGAAATGAAGTTAGTTGATTCAAGTTAGCTGGTTCAGTGTAACCAAACGACGTACCAGGGTAGATTTTATGATAGTGAAATGATTTGTTCGAGCCCCTGCGCAATAAATAATGTGTTGGGTAGGGGCGCTCAAACCGTATAAAAAAGACCATGTCAACTAGTTTCAGAACCCCTGTCGAATATTTTTCATTAAGTATGTGCAATTAGGATCCCGTCTTATATGAGGGCCTTTAAGGTCACATTGACAAAGGTGTGCCACGAGTTGTGAAATTAGTTTATGGAAGGGGGAGGGCGCTCTTCTTCTTGACTTTTTCTGGCTTCACCCACAATATTTAGTATAATGTACTTAAAACGTCACGCAGGGGGTTTAGCATTTTTTTTTTTTTTTTTTTTTTTGCATTTTTAAAACATTGGCATCGGCATTAGTTAAAAAAGCTTATGATTGATATTTATTGGCATTTGTATAATCCATTGCTCAAGCCTGATAAACAAAACAGATACCAACAATGGTATATACAATGATGACCCAATATTTGTATATAAAACGATGATCCAATAATGGCATCTACATGACCCAACAATAGAATATTGTATATATATTGATAACTCAAAAATGGTATATTTTACAATAATTGACTGATGTTAAGGTCAACATATTGTGTTTTTCGGACCTGTGAAAGTGATTCTGACACCAACCAGAATCGCGCATTTCCACTAGGTATTCAATTTAAAATATTGACCCAATGTTTGTATATAAAATGATGAAAATAATGGTTTATAATGGGCCTCACAATGATGTATTTTGTTGTTTAATAATCTTGTGAACACAATAACGCATGAATTTATACACAACTTAGGTTGGCTCCAAGCTATTTCCTTGTGAATGTATATACATGTACACAAACTTTGAGCATTTTGTCTACAGGCCGTTCGTCACATACACGAGGAAACGGTCGATATATATATTTATGACCGCCCACTTATTGGGTCTGTATTCAATTTCTGGTAACGACTTATTGGGACCTACCATAAATAGCGGTGCTATGAACTTTTTCGGGAGGATCAAATGTTTTACTTTTGCTTTGATAGAACATGTATACCAATATATATCAGTAAATCATTTCGGAAGAGATTAAACCTCGCTTCACCAACTTAATGGGTTAGACCCAATTTGTAGTTGGGGCTTTGGCCCAATAATTGTATATAAAATGTTGACCCAGACCCAGTATTAATATATACAATGACTACTGATAAATAGATTATCAGTACCAATGTTCTAACTATCATAATCACAGAATATCAACATTTGAGTGGGAAATGTATTTTGTGACTTATATTTGCGAAAAGAAATATTGAAGTTTTCAATCAAACGTAAACACATGTTTTGAATAAGGAAACTATTTCTAACATACAATTGAAATGAAGTTAGTTGATTCAAGTTAGCTGGTTCAGTGTAACCAAACGACGTACCAGGGTAGATTTTATGATAGTGAAATGATATGTTCGAGCCCCTGCGCAATAAATAATGTGTTGGGTAGGGGCGCTCAAACCGTATAAAAAAGACCATGTCACCTAGTTTCAGAACCCCTGTCGAATATTTTTCATTAAGTTTGTGCAATTAGGATCCCGTCTTATATGAGGGCCTTTAAGGTCACATTGACAAAGGTGTGCCACGAGTTGTGAAATTAGTTTATGGAAGGGTGGGGGGGGGGGGGGGGGGGGGCTTATTCTTGACTTTTTCTGGCTTCACCCACAATATTTAGTATAATGTACTTAAAACGTCACGCAGGGGGTTTAGCATTTTTTTTAAATTTTTTTTTTGTGCATTTTTAAAACATTGGCATCGGCATTAGTTAGAAAACAGCTTATACATTGATATTTATTGGCATTTGTATAATTCATTGCTCAAGCCTGATAAACATAACACAGATATGGTACATAAAATAATGAGCCAACAATGGTATATACAATGATGACCCAATATTTGTATATAAAACGATGATCCAATAATGGCATCTACATGACCCAACAATAGAATATTATATATATATATTGATAACTCAAAAATGGTATATTTTACAATAATTGACTGATGTTAAGGTCAACATATAGTGTTTTTCGGACCTGTGAAAGTGATTCTGACACCAACCAGAATCGCGCATTTCCACTAGGTATTCAATTTAAAATATTGACCCAATATCTGTATATAAAGTGATGAAAATAATGGTTTATAATGGGCCTCACAATGATGTATTTTGTTGTTTAATAATCTTGTGAACACAATAACGCATGAATTTATACACAACTTAGGTTGGCTCCAAGCTATTTCCTTGTGAATGTATATACATGTACACAAACTTTGAGCATTTTGTCTACAGGCCGTTCGTCACATACACGAGGAAACGGTCGATATATATATTTATGACAATCCGTGTATATACATGTATAGGTGTGTTTCTTTTTCCCATTATTACTCAATGCAAGCTAAACAGGAGCTCGCCAGGCAAGCATTGTTATCTGCTGTATAACAATGGTACGAGAACAACAGGTGCACGTTAGTTGCATTGAATTTGGAAAGACATTTCCACGATCAGTTGTAATATGTGCGTTGTAAAAACATGAAGGAGACGTAGAACGATCATTTTCCTTATATCAAGTTTGCGAATTAATTTTCTACTACTCGATGGAGAATCATTTCTGTCTTTTGAGATTGTATATTGTTGTTAACTAAGTTTTGTGTGTTTGTGTTTCGTTAAGAATATAACACAATTAACCACGATTCGTAATACACATTGTAATGCTAAATATGATATACATAGAAAAGGCATGCGTCTAATTCTAAAACGTCAGTAGTGGTCATTAGAACACTTAATACAAAAAGAATAGAAAATGCTGATATAGATAAATGTCAATGTGTTGCTCTTTAAGTATATTATCATGTTATTGTATACTGCAAGTGAGGATAAGAGGGTAAGTGAATCTTCTATTTTTTAAAAAAAAAATCAATATAGTGTTTTGTTTGTGTGGTATAAAACTTATATCACCAATGGCCGAATGGCAGAATCAATGTGGGAACGTGCGATCCAGTCTCATATAGTGGAAATGAAAATCATAGTTGAGTCTTATATTCATTTTTTTAAGTATTACCCAAGGAAGATTCATTTATTCTGTATACTCACAATATAATTATAATATAAGATTATTCAGGAATGTTTTTTTTTGTTGAGATTTTCGATACACATTCCGAAAATAATAATAATAAAAATAAAATGGACCCGCAAAGCCGCATTACGATTTTCGCTTTAAACCTGATCCACTTGAACACTTTATTTCGTCTTTAACACAGTTAGCAATAAGGAGCACAATTCAACAACAACAACAACAACAACAAAAAAAAAACAACAAAACAAAACAAAAACTTCAAATTCTTGAGTTATACGCAACAAAGCAATTGCATGCAAAGAGCATCCTAGCGAAAAAAGCTGAATTTAAATCGAAACTATTTCAGTACAGAAAGAAAACGGCTCTCAAATATTCTTAAATTTTACATAATTTTCTCATACGAAGTGATAATTTAAGAAAAAAATACAGAAGAAGAACAAAAAGTTTCGCTATGCGAGGTGCGTGAACCTTAAATGAAAATAAAGAAAGCACTAGCAGCATTGTTTTCTCTTCTATACAGATAATATGTTTGTCTCGTGGATCAAACCCAAACGCATCGACGTAATTAAAAACATATATTTAGATAACTAGTCAGAAATGTACTTACAGTTCGTGTTATATCATTCACTTTGTTAATGAGTTATTTAAATGTCCGCTTTATCTACTGACATGAGATTTACATGCGACTCTATCTCGGAAACTACGTAAGTCAGTGGTGTTTTGACACCTGTATAGTTTATCGATAAATATGAAGTATTTATACCCGTGCAGCTTATCGACGTGTGCATGTTTGGCTCCTTCAAGCATAAATAATGCTAATTATTATATGCTTTATATGCTAAAGACAAATTCATCATAGTCATCATCTTCATCACCAATCTCACCCATCTCTCCCGTGTAAAACTGTAGAAAAACTAAAGCCACAATATCAGTGTTAAAATGTATGGATAAATGCTGATGCAAGAAACAAATATACCTAAAATGAATAGTTTTTTTTCTCATTTTTTTAAAACTTTATGCAGCCCTTTTTTTCTGCCTTTTTACACATTGTTCCGAATTACCGTTTCGCTTGCAAAACAAAGTTGACCATTCAACATACGTTTAAACTGCGGATTTTCTACAGTTACATGTACCATGACAATGCTAATGTAGTTTTGTTATCGATATTTAGCCTCACAATCTTTTCAAAAACAATGGCTTTCAAGTCATCGTCCATCATAATCATCGTCCATCATAATCATCGTCTATCATATTCATCGTCCATCATAATCATCGTCCATCATATTCATCGACCATCATATTCATCGTCCATCATAATCATCGTCCATCATATTCATCGTCCATCATATTCATCGTCCATCATATTCATCGTCCATCATATTCATCGTCCATCATAATCATCGTCCATCATATTTATCGTCCATCATTTTCATCGTCCATCATAATCATCGACCACCATATTCATCGTCTATCATATTCATCGTCCATCATAATCATCGTCCATCATATTTATCGTCCATCATAATCATCGACCATCATATTTATCGTCCATCATATTTATCGTCCATCAAATTTATCGTCCATCATAATCATCGTCCATCATATTCATCGACCATCATATTCATCGTCCATCATATTCATCGACCATCATATTCATCGTCCATCATATTCATCGACCATCATATTCATCGTCCATCATATTTATCGTCCATTATAATCATCGTCCATCATAATCATTGTCCATCATAATCTTCGTCCATCATATTCATCGTCCATCATAATCATCGTCCATCATATTCATCGTCCATCATATTCATCGTCCATCATATTTATCGTCCATCATATTCATCGTCAATCATATTCATCGACCATCATATTTATCGTCCATCATTTTCATCGTCCATCATATTTATCGTCCATCATATTTATCGTCCATTATAATCATCGTCCATCATATTTATCGTCCATCATATTCATCGTCAATCATATTCATCGTCCATCAATCATAATCATCGACCATCATATTCATCGTCCATCATATTCATCGTCCATCATATTCATCGTCCATCATAATCATCGTCCATCAATCATAATCATCGTCCATCATAATCAGCGTCCATCATATTTATCGTCCATCATATTCATCGTCCATCATATTTATCGTCCATCATAATCATCGTCCATCAATCATATTTATCGTCCATCATATTCATCGTCCATCATATTCATCGACCATCATATTCATCAATCATCGTTGTCATAGTTACATTCGTTGTTAATTTTGTCGTTCCTTACGTATTTAATATTTTAGGTTATCTTTTACAGAACGTCCAAAAAAAAAAGTAAAATCGAATGTTTGTCTTTTGATAGTAACATATCAGACGAAAATACTTTCTCTTGGTTTACGTAAACGCCATGGAAAACTTTGGCAAACCAGTTTTTCACGTGCTTAGTAGCATAGTATTCATTTATTTTTTTGGATAGGACTTAGCTGCTAGTTTTATTTTATTTATCAACTGTATGCTTATTTCTAGTACACGGTGTAATAACAATTATTTATTTTAGCGGACAAGTTGTTTTTTTTTTTCAAATATTTTGCGCACAAGTACTTTAGTACTTTAGATTATAAATAGATATGTGTATAAATATAGAGGGTCACCATAATTGTTTTAGATATATATCTTATAGTAAAACGTCACTATTTGCTAAAATTTGTTAACTCAACAACAACAGCAGCAAAAAACAAACAAACAAACAAACAAAAACAACAAAAAAAACAAACAGACAAAAAAAAAAAAACCCCCATTAAATTGGAAATATTTCATTTCTAAATACTTTAAGAGAATGTTGAAATGATAATTTCAAAATATTTTATCATAAATTTGTAACTTATAATTTATTCTTAAAGGTAGATGGAAAAACAGCCAAACATGCATGGAAAAAAAAAAGTGACAAAAAAAGAAAAAAACAAATCTCCATTATGCCGAGACCCAAATGTGCACAAAATTACTTCAAAGCTATGAAATTATAAATATATTTTTCTAAATAATATTTGTTTTAAACGGACAGATTTCCTTTTTCATCCATATGAAAGCTTTCTGAAAATGTAAAAAAATATACCTCACCGTGTTTGCTTTAAACCTGAAACTTCCTCTTCATTGTAATTTTATAAAAAAAAAACACCACAAATGTGACTTTTTTGGACCTTCAAATTTAGCAAATATACTTTTAATAATGTTTTGAATACCTGAATTGTAACATTTGGGGGTTCCTTTAACATTCTTCTTAAAATGACTGAGAATTTCAAAAATAATTTTTTACCAAAATTAAAATCAATAGTAACCCGCTGAAAGTCCTTAAAAGATGATTCTTGCTAGATTTCACATCCGACCGTCAATATTTTAGTCATATGGAGACTATGTCTTTATAAGACAGACGGCTCGTTTAATTCTGCTACACTGCAGCATCACGCCGTGGGCAGGTAGCATGAAACTACACCTGACCACATTATCTGGACAGTACAATTTGATCGGGTTATGTATGTCGCGGCCGGAGATCGAACCATCATGGTGGACGATCTAACCACGGAGCCACGAAGAACTGCAGTTTGAAAATTATTGCATGTCTGTTTTGATTAATATTTCCTGCATCATCTTGCGTTAAAAGTGGTCGATAATGATAACAGCTATTGTGAATTGTTTAAGAAATAGCCAATTATTTCATAATATGATGTTTAATTGCTTCTGTTTGATATCCTTCTCCGACTAGTTTTAAATCCGTAGCTATATGATCTGCTACCTATGCAGACAAAAATGAATAATTCATTCATGCACATGTTTATCCTATCTGGCTGGAATATTTCCGTTGTGACGCGATCGAGTCCTCGTCTCCTAAACAAACCTGGAGCAATATGTTTTGAAAGGATCTATGTATGACTTTTCTTGTCGCCAGAACGATATAATCAAGCAAAATTGATTTTAATTTGTATCTTAAACTTTATAAATTGAGTTAAAATGTGTTTGTGGGTATTTTTCAAAGAAAAGAAAAAGCTAACATAGAGCGCGTGCCTAATTAAGCAATGCCATGCCCGTACTATTAAAGACATTTATCAGACAATAGGTCAAGATGTAAAGCTAATGAAAAGTGAAACGTGAAATTCATGAATCTGAATTTAAACATATTTTCCTAATAAAAGTCAAATGCATTGCATATTTTTTACCGGTTTAGATACTGTGAAATCATTAATTTTCGTGGGACACTAATTTTCGTCGATTTCGTGTTGGGCTTTATCTACGATCATTTATCCCCACAAAAATAAGTATCTTATATAGACCTCATGTTTTCTAGAACATAGAACCACGAATAAATGTACCCACGAAATTCCCTTAGGTACATAATCAACGAAATTTAATGTCAACGAATATTAATGATTTTACAGTAAGCTGCATGTCCATTTCATTCTGACAAATGTCAGAAGCGTGATCATCCTACAATAATTTAATTTGTAGGCGTGGATATTTTACGTCTGTCCTAAGATGTGTAGCATGAAACACAACTGACACATGGCAAACACGTCCTTGAACTTCTGAACTTCCTTATGCCAAAAAAAAAGTAATATTATTGCCATTTAAGCACTCTGTTATGTAGCCGGTACTGATGAGTTTGCTCAGATTTAACGCAATCTTTTGTAGTATTCATGAGATTGATATAGGTTTGTTTGTAGTGAAACCTCATACCGACAGTATTCAGTTTTTTCTTTAAAAATAAAACAGATAAATGTATATAGTGCTGCCTCACTGCGATTTCACGTCAAAGGCACGTGGCATGACATCCAGGTGATACACTTTTGATACTGCACCTGCTAGTCTGGGAATTATGCAAAATTTTATGAGAGAGATGATACCTGTCCACTTTTAAAGAACATTGTGTGTCGCGGTGGGGATCGTCCTGTCGAATTCCCGGGTACGGGGAGTGCGCTCTAGCTGATTGGCCATTGGACCGGAATGGACGGGTATTGAACCCACGACCTCCTGCTCCCCAGACATTCTCTAAACCTATGCATCATGTGCCGTATTATAGATACTTATAAAAATAAAGGAATAAATGGTACGTTACTTGAATAATTCGGCAGGGAAATGGACTACCCCTGGAGATGTCTCAGTAGTTTACATGTAGATCCTCTTTACACGTGAAATTGGGCTGCACGCACCGCGCTGGCCTATATTTATGTATGGTTTTGCGGCTTTTTGGCCGTTGTAATTCTTTATCCGTGGGCCATATTTTTTACCCATTTTCCACTCAAGAGCTTTCTTTGTCCAAATTCAAAAATACGCGTGAACTTAAATTTCTAATTCGACCCCTAAACCCACCGCCTATGATCTTACTCTCAGAAAAGATTTCGTGTCAGTATTTGTAACGATGAATTAAGCATGTAGATCTTGATATGGACTCAGTTATACTGACAAGGCGCTGGAATAGTCCAGCGTGCTATTATCTGACAGCTCTTTTCTCAGTTACTTATCTATTTTCCTGTCGGAAACCCATTTTTGCATATGTCATAAACTTGTGTCAATAAAATTTCATAACATCCATTTTGTATTTTATGATATCCCGATCATATATGATCTTCAATGATGAAGAAGATCATTCTTTTGGCGCAGCCCTTATTTCCTGTCCTGTAAATTTACAGTTTTCCCTTGTTATTAATGTGTTGGTCATTAGTCCTGTAGATAGTTTTATTGTTATCATACACATATTCCTTTTGTGGCCCAAGACTTATTTGAAATGATTAAATGCATTTTCAATGTTCATACAATACCACATTAACTTTTTTTTACTCTTGTATTGAAATTTATTCCAGAAGTGTGTGCATGCTACGTTCATGCTCTAATAACGACAGTTAACGATATTCATGTGATCTATTACGATTGAGTATATTCTCAACCAAGGAAAGAAAACGAGTAGCCATTAGGCCTATTAAATGCTTAAGCCTTAAATGATGAAAATCGTCACACAACTTTCAAGGTCACTGTGTAATTAACGTGGAATCTATATTTGCTCAGCCGCGTGATGTACCGTGCCCCACTGAGAAAATGTAAACATAAGGGTCAAGATGGCCCTGAATCGTTCACCTGAGAAACATTGCCATCAATGATTAATATGGCATTATGAGTCATACTGAATACAATGCATAATTCATGCAGAAGTACAGCAAGATCATCTGAATTCCACACAAAAACTACTACAGAAGTCTATGTAAAATCAAGTGATCCCTGGGGTGGGTCAAATTTGACCCCAGGGCCATGATTTGAACAAATTGATTGAAGTCTACTAGGCCCAGTGGTTTCAGAGATGTCGTTTGAAACAATTCTGGACGATGGACAGCCATTGATCCTAAAAGCTCACACTGTACATGCTGTGGTAATGACGTAAATCAACAATGTCTGTTTTTGATATTCAGCTACAAATGACTACTTAAAACAAAACACAAACGTTTTGCAAAAATTTATTTCAAAAACAATAAACAATCTTTCATCAACAATTCTAAATACATTTTGAACATTCCTGATAGTTTCATACACTACGTTCAATATACATCATGCCTTTTTACTAACGTTTATAAGCAAATGATACGCAAAGAAATGGCACATACGTTGTTAAATCAATCACCTTACAAACTGAGAGGGATACAGATTTTATTCAACAGCTCTTTTGAGAGATTATTAGTACTTCTGAACATCTTAAAACAAAGGATAAACAAAGAAATGACACATATGTTGTTAAAATCAATCGTTTTTGTAAATGAGGAAACAGTTCCCAATTCCTTTCTTTCTATGAAATATACATCTGATGTTGTTTTTTTCATTTTTTTTTCATGCATATAAAGCTATTGATTCTCATAGAAGTAATTATAATAAAACATAGAGATGTAATTACATGTATAATAAATCATACTATTTCTTTTTTATAATTATCAAACTCACATTTTTTGTTAACTTATTTACCAAGATATGAGCTACTATGTTCATGTCTGAATAAGGTTTATATTGTTTTTTTCTGTATATCCTTTGGTTATAGGAATGTATAGTTATCATAAAATGTCCCAAATCATTGTTCTCTTGCACTAATACTTGTTTGTTTTACCCCAAAGCGTAAAACATCAAAATTTCGCAAACTGTGTTTCTTTTTTCAATCAGAATGACTTTACAAATGCAGGAATTTATCATTAAAGTAATATCAGTTAAATCTTGCATATCTTGTTTACACCTGATCTAGAGGTAAATCTGCACTCACAAATCAGGAAGCAAACTGTGTTTCGTTAACTTTAAATATGAAGTAACTCAGCCAGATATCATAATGAATAATCAGTAAATTTGCATATCTACATGATCTGAGGTCGCACCAACAGAAGAACACTGTTGAACTAAAATAAGTAACCAAAAATAATTCTCCTTAGATATACATTTCCTGAAAGATTGAACACCTTTATTATCTAATATAAAAAAAATTAACACAAATAATCATACTATTTTACTATTAAGAATAGAATAGAATCGTAGTATATAAGAGAGCATTCTATTTCTGGATGGAAGAACTCTTGCAAATAACGTCACTAAATATACATCAACACTTATCAACCATGGTTAAACATTGTTTTTTTTTATCAGTTGATTTAAATACATTATCTATTTTTTTTTTTTTAATATGGTCATTTCATTGGTTGCTTCATAATTTGAAAGAGATTTTTAACTTATCAAAAGGTTATCATTAAACATTTCAAATATCAAATTTACCCAAAGATAATGACAGGAGAGATTTCATTGGTGTCCAAAGCAGGCAAATAATACAAACATAATACAACAAAATTATGTGCATATATGTATCAATGTTAAAGCACAAAGAATATATTCAGTATATACACTGATGTTGTTTCCTCACATTAGGTTTAAGGTAAATCATTAAATTATAATCATAGTCCTCCAAATGCTCGAAAAGACTTCAGTGCAGATGCAAGCATCCACTGACTTGGGAGTTGGAGGCTTTTTTTTTGCAAAAAGTCTATAAAGGCTTGCATTTACTATAAAATTATTATGATGGACCATGGTCACAATTTAAGGAAGAGTGGATTAATTCAAACAACATAAAGCTAGATCAGACTGAAAACATTTCAGAAATGGTCATCACCGTGGTGTAAAGGAGAGGCAACCAGTATAAAATCTTATCAGCTTGATGCATCTCACACACGGTTCTGGCTTTATTACAGGTCACTGTCCTGACATCCCCCATTATGGGTTAACAGGAACATACAACATCAAATTTAATTTTCATGTATATGCTTATGTACATGCAGGAATCAAGAATATATGTAAAAAATGTATCTACTTCTGTTCATCTTGTATAGGAAAATCAATGGATATTCAATTTAGATTATTCTATATCAAGGAAATTTTGTGAGAACCTTAAATTTTTTTTAGTTAATATTAATACATTCACAGTGGTGAAGTTCACTGACCACTGATCACATGGCTGTGAGTTTGATCCCTGCTTACAGCAAGAATTTTTCAGGATCTTCCCAGGTGTAAATATTTGGGTTAATTTACTACCTATTACAGGAGGTTTCCCCTAGCCCTAAACTATTTTTCCCCCTAAATTACTACCTATTTTCCATTAAAAGATTGTTTTCCCTTCTTTTAAAAGAAATAATTGAATTTTAATGCAATTTGTAAATGTTGATTTGAAACTTTCTTGGACATATACCACCTATAATAAGATAATTTCATTGTTGATTTAAAACAATTTCATTATCTTAGAATTTCCCAATTTTTGATTTATAAAGCTTATTTTCCCAAAAGAAGAAAGAAAGCCACTGGTAATAAAAACATCTTGATTAAAAAAATCACTGGCAAAGTACTGGTACAACCCAAGAAATAAATAGCAAAAATCTTTAATAAATTTTTAAAAATAAAAAAAATTTTTTTAAAACATCAACATACAGTAAATCATCCTACATGCAAAATCATTATTTTAAAAGTAGGTATATGTCAAGTCCTTTCAATGCCTTTAATCTTTTGGTTGGTATAACTTATTTAAAATCAACATACATTAAAAAGTGTCATAAAATATCAAAAAGAGGAATAATCCTTACCAATGTTTAACCCTTTCCCTCATATAGACTCATTTTGACGCACTCAATAGGCATCACATAAAGCCTGATCTGCAGAAAACCACAGTTAAACCTTACCAAATTTAATTACAAAATCCTCATTACCAGACCACTGAGGAACAGCGAACAGCATAAAACATGATCAGCCTGCGAGTTACTTGAAGGCTGATCTGGTTTTATGCTGTTCGCATAGGTCTTTTCATGGTATCCTCTATGAGGGAAAGGGTTAAGAAAAAAGAATAATTGCTTATTCTGACAATATTTTACAATATGATTTTTCTGTCAAAATCATGTGAAGTCATACAATCCCTAAAGAGTCAGTACAGAAATAAAACAGAACATGCTGGATGCAGAGAGCATGACGTTAAGTCAATAATCAAATACTATGGCAACATTCCTTCTACAAGTAGGATATAGAAAACACTGCTTTTGGTGTTCATAGTTATCACAACAGTTGTTTTTTTAAGACATTTAATGACATCCAGCTACAAACAGGTGGAGGAAGATTACAAGTGCATCGAGACATCTGCATACAATACTTAAAAAACATAAAATAATTAAATTTAAGAATTGTTACCAATTTCTTTAAAAGCTTACTGTTTTCATGTTTGCCTTATGTTCACTGAGACTATGTAAGAGGGCCAAGACAACCCTTTGTCACTCACTTGAGTACCAGTGACCTTTAAGACCAAGTAAAAAAATATTTTACAGCTTAATTATCCCACTTTTAAAAACTAAATGACATTAAAAACAATATTATTAGTTTTTACTATAAAATCAACAAGGAGTTAACAGTTTTTTAAAAATTTTTTAGTTATTACTTGTTTGAGAAATTTTGGCCACAATATTGTCTGCAAGCCATCATAGTTTGCTAATTAATGAAAATTCTAAAAGTTAAAATACAGCAAAAAAAAAAAAAAAAAAAATGTTTTCCCACCCAAAAAGCAGTCATAGTTGAACTTGACAGAGTTGTTATCATAGTCATAAACAGCATTCTAAAGCTAAATAAATACTGATGCTAGAGTGAAAACAAAGTGAAATCTGGCATTCTTTAATTCAAGGGGCATAACTCAAACACCCCTGATCCAGTATCAGCCATCATCAAACAGGAATAAGAAAGTATGGCCATCAACATTCTAAGTTTTATCAAGACTGCTAAAGAAATGAAGGCAACTGATGTAATATTGACTGATTCCAGAAATTCTATCATTGTATATTTCACCCTGAACACTTTGTCCTAAGGTGAGCTTTAAAAGAAAATAAAGAGCCAAAATATGCATGTAAAATTAAAAACAAAATGGTATTTTACATAATATATTGCTGGTGAATATGTTAATATGAACAATCACATCTGGGGTAAATATTAACATTTTTATCTCATCGAGCATTGAAATATGTCAATATATGTAATTAAACTAACAGAGAGAAAGAGAAAGAGAGAGAGAGCAAGAAAGAGAGAATGAAAAAGAACACAAAACAATTATCTTGCAAATGTAAATAGTTTGAGCTACTTTCTAAATTTAATTTAATTTCAGCAATTTGGAACTTATCTTTTTCTTTTGTAAATAAACACACATGTATGGCGTCTAAATTGCATAGGCATCAATTTTATTTAAGGTCTGCTCTAAAAAATAACCCCTTTTCACAAAACACAATTTGAGATTTTCTTAACATCAAAACATGGAATATTTGTATGTTTTATATTCTTCAACAAAAAGTTAAATTATTTGTTTAAAACCCCATTCTTTATTTGTCAATTTGGGACTTAAGTCTACATGAGACAAATAAAGTGCTGCCTCAATGCAACATCACAAAGAAGATAAATTTAATGAAAATACATCCATTCATATCATCTTGAATCTTGATTATTTCTTACAAACAAGAGGGCCATGATGGCCCTGAATCGCTCACCTTAGGGCTAGTTGATTAAAGATATTAGTAGACATGATAAGCTCAATTTTATGACTTGACATATTCAAGGGCCATTATCCAGTCATGCATGGGGAGGTTGGTTAGACCTCCATCTGATATTTCAAGGACACCAATCTGACTGACTGGATAAGGCTATCATTTCCTTGCTTCAGTGTTGTGACACCATCAACCTTTCTTATCTTAACAAAGCATCACCTGTGAATGAAAACAGATTTCACCCCCTGGCAGCAGTGTTATTTTACGAAACAACACAGCTTAAAATAATTTGGAATAACTTAAAAGTTTCTGCAAAATAAGTCGGCTAGCGATTGCCAAGGAGAATGTTTTAAGTTGTCTATTTTAATTAATTATGGAAAACTAGACCCTGGCAGCCATGTTTTTAAGCAGATCCTTATTATTTGAACAATTTCAGTAGTGGGGCATTTTTTAGTTTTCACTATAGACATATAATTAACCAGACCCGCCCCAGGTAGCTGTGTTTTTTTATGAATCAAAATAATTTGAACAATCTTAGTAGACACTTACTCAAGGAACATCTGTGCCAAACATTTTGAAATTCAGCCAGCAGTTTTTGAGGAGAAGATTTTTTTAAATTTGACTATAGACATATAAGGAAAACTAGCCACGACCCTGGCGCCCATGTTTTTTTTCGGATCCAAATAATTTTAACAATCTTGGAAGACATTTAATAAAGGAACATCTGTGCCAAAACAATTTGAAATAACGCCAGTGGTTTTGGAGAAGAAGTTTTTTTTCAATTTTCACTATAGACATATAAGGAAAACTAGCCCCGCCCCTGGCGGCCATGTTTTTTTATGGATCCAAATAATTTGAACAGTCTTGATAGACATTTAATCAAGGAACATCTGTGCCAAAACATTTTGAAATTCAGCCAGCAGTTTTGGAGGAGAAGATTTTTTAAGATTTGAGTATAGGCATCTAAGGAAAACTAGCCACGCCCCTGGCGGCCATGTTTTTTTACGGATCCAAATAATTTGAACAATCTTGGTAGACACTTACCAAAGGAACATCTGTGCCAAAACATTTTGAAATTCAGTTGGTTGTTTTGGAGAAGAAGACATTTTAAGTTTTTTCTTTCCGTTGCCATGGCAACCAGAATTCCAAATGGAATTCAATTCTTTGAACAACTTTGAAAGGGGACCACCCAAGGAACATCCCTGTAAAGTTTTATCAAAATTGACCAAGCGGTTAAGGAGGAGATGTCGTTTGAAGCAAAATGTTGACGGACGACGGACGGACGGACGACGGACGGACGGACGATGGACGAAGACCGGTCACAATAGCTCACCTTGAGCCTCTGGCTCAGGTGAGCTAAAAAAAAAAAAAAAAATGAGTCAACTCTCAAAATAATAATAATAAAAAAATGCTTATTTGTCTTTTGATTTAAAATGATGAAAACAATCCAAACTTTCTAAATGCCATTCAAAACATAATTTTCTCAATGTGTTCTTTGGGTTTCCTTGGTATATTCTGAGTCTCAGTCAGCAGCAGCAAGGGAGATAACCTTTCCTCCCCAAGTCCCAAGGGGAGGTAACTGACAGAACCACTATCCATAAACTTTGAAGTCCATTAGCAGACAGGAAAACATTTTCTGAATGAAATATCTGATACATTAGAGATAAATATAGAATAATCAAGAAGTTCTACAATTTCTTACTTCTTAAGTATCTACATAATGGGTTTATTTCGTTGGGACATTTGTTGACAACAAGTAGATTGTGGGCTATTTCCATTCCACTTGTGGTGTGTAGACAGTACAGCCTTATGTACTTATTTAACAAAGAATGTACAAGAATATACATTGAATAAGATTATGAAAATTATGCATATATAAAAGGAAGACAAAAATATATATTACTATTTAACTATGAAAAATTAAAGCATTAAAGACAATTGACAAAAACATTTAGTAGCATTAACTGCAGCTAAAGTTAAAGTCCAGCAAACTTCTTCAAATTTCTTAAGTCCAGTTTAAGACTCCGTTGATTGTACCAGACCTGTTAACTTTCTGTTCCAACTTATCTTAGGATTTATATGCCTCTTTTTTTCTTAACTTCCCCAAAATGATTTTATTTTGAAACCTGGTTTTTGAAACTATCCATCATAAAAGTAAACTAGACACTAGATTTTATCAGCCAAATTATCTTGGAACAAAAGACAGATACTCAAATGAACAATTTGAAAGCTCCTCAGATCTAACATTAAATCAGGCCAAGAGAGGCCCATGGTTTTCACCGGGATTCTGAATACTTCAGCCCTTGACAAGTTTTGCAAAGAGGTTAAAGTTCTCTCATATCTTTTGTTCAAGAAAACACAGCTCTCATTCATCAAACTCCTGATTTTATTCTAGTCAGATTTCCAAAATCTGAAATACTCAATAGAGAAATACAGACCTGTTTACCCCTTTCAAGGCATGTCAGTAGCCTAGCAGTGTTTTATCAGTAGTTTTTTGACATCTGTCAGTAGTCTTTAATTCTTAGTTTAATTATACCTATTTATCATGTATGAATGAATTACTTATACACAAACATGCATACGTTGATGCTCATTTTTGGAGATAACAATTTTCACAGGAATTAACTTAAATTTCACAAACAATTCAATAAAAAAAAAAACAACTGAATTATATCTGAAATATAAACTAGAAACACTGAAGAAGATATTGATGTGGCGAAAGAAGTTATACTTGTCTGTTTTTACTTTAGTTTGACTCTGTCTTCATGATGATTACTGTCAATAAGCTTTCATTTCTTTCTGCATTTTTAAGTAAAAAATCACGAGTTATAAGCTGTGTAATGCACAAAGTAAAGTTCAGCATTTTGGAGAAGGCTATAGTCACGTATACAATGAGAGATAATGTTGTGAGCTTAATTTCGTTTTCTGCCGGAGAATATAAATCGCCCGACCCCTTTTTTTCTCCATCTTCAAGATGAAAGAGTACAAACCAAAACGTTGCTACAATAACATCCGAGTCTTCAGAATACAAACAAAACTCGTGTTTAGATGCTTATTAAATATAACAAAAGTAAACATCTAAGCGACCCATATGTATGAAAAGTACCTTAATGTGGGCAAAGCACACTATTTATCGGAAAGTGACAGAAAAACGTAACAAAGTCGTTTTTTGCCAATTTCCGTAGAATTTTCAGTATCAACCCATAGTGCGTATTTCAGACATCAAATCTGTAGAAAAAATGGACAATCCATAGGGGTAAACAGGTCTGTAAATAATTATCAGATGTCACTAATGTGAAGGTATAATATTTCAACTCACAAAGAATAATATCAACAGAGGCTGTAACAGATTTTGTCATGTTTGCATTTAATACCATCGTATCTTCTATTTATGCATTTAATATTAAAATATTCATATTTTCCTCAATGGGGTCTAGCACAAAACTTTGGTAATATATCATTATATATCCGGATTGACCAAGATTCATACCCTCCTTGAAAAAATGCCAATATCTCAGTCATTTATGGTGGTATATTTAAATACTTTGCAACTATCGCAAGCATATACATTTATGTTACAGAATTATTTTTTTTTTCACCCACACAAATGGAATTATCATGCAACAAAACCCACTTTGCGATACCAACTTTTAGAATATTGACATTGGGTCATACACCCCATCTCCAAGTGTAAACAGTTGTTTCCGTGAAAAGATGAGGTAAACCAATGCAATTATTATATTAAACAGATTAATTGCTCACATCGGCATGCATAATTTTTCCTTGGCCACAAAAAATACAGTAGATATTGCCAATTTCAACCATTTGCCTACTTTCACTTAGATTTAGCCATTCTGCAAATCAAGTGACTTTCAGAAGAAAGAGATGTTCTGATTGGCTGTTTCTACCTCTACAACCAATCGCATTCATAGTACCTTGATGGTCACATGATTCGCAAAATGGCTCTTGGTAGAAGTAAAAGTATGCTAACAGATGAAATAGTTGACATCTACATTTCTTGTGGCCGAGGAGAGACTATGCATTCCAATGTTAGTAATCAATTTGTTTAGTGGTATTATTGCATCAGTTTTCCTTGTT
>CM037793.1:11693660-11743660 GCA_021229015.1 Solen grandis | reverse complement strand
TGCCCTTTCAGGGTCCTGAAATGCGCCATGCTGCCCTTTGATCTGGATTCTGCCACCATTCTGCCTTATCCAGATTAACAACATGCCCTTATTACCAGTGCTCTAGCAAGTGTGTAATAGCAGGGCACGACACCCTGTTGCCCTCCTGCCCTTTTATGATATGCCGCTGTCATGTGTCATCTACACTGCCCCAGTGTAGAATTTGTAATTATGTGGCATGAACTACGATTGGTTGAAGCAAACCACCCTGCGAAATATTTCTCGTGCATGTTCGTCGTTTACGTTATTTACATTCAAGAATGAACATTTTCACACGTACGTGTATGTATCATACAGGCATTAAAATAAAATTGTAACAGCTTTTCTTATTCGGGTTATACCAAATTTCCGACATGCATATGCCTAATCAACTTAATATGTAGAGATGTGTGTAATAGATCATCTCTAATGAAAATTGGGTCATTATGCAAATGAGTGACGCTAAAAACCGGAAGTGTAAACAAAACTGAAACCAATGCCGAGAAAGTTCTTTTTTTCCAAAATAAACTATCTTTCCTGAGAATTATGATGTTTGAATTGACAAAATGATATTTGTTGACGCGTATTTTTGCTAGCCGATATATCTACCTCGTTGACTTGGTTTTCGTACTTCATAAGTGTGTTGACAACTGATTCAGATTTTCTTTTTCACCGCAGTATCGGCAAGTCTGTGTGTATCACAAGATTCAAGAAGTCTTGACCGAGGCCAATATTCGGCTATTCCAATTCATATGCCTTGCAGGTGATCTAGGTATCATTCAAAATACAAGTTTCTGCTAACGCATTATTTACCGATAATGTCCCGTGTTTTCACGGATCGTTGAAAAACCCGTAAAAAAATTGATTTTCATGCAATGAAGTATGATAAAGGGAGATAATTGACTGTGATATATTTGTAGATCTATCAATATTAAAAAAAAAATATTTCTTCTTTTTTAAAAAATTAAGGTTTTTAAAAAAAAAAATTTTGAGTTTAATAAAGAAAAAAACGGTATGGAAAATGTCTTGTTTGAAATTTATTTATGCTGTTTATATAATTCTAATTTTTCAAGATATAATTGTAGGACATTATTATTATTGGCTGTATTTGAGACAACTGAAATAAATAACAGTAAATAAATTAATTTATTTAATGACGATACTGATGAAAATTCAAATTAAAACCACAGGGGTTTGGCACGAAAGGGGGGGGCATAAAATCACTATATATAATACAAGGGATACAACTTCCGATTGATCTAAACCCATACCTTCATCAGGAAAAAGCCAACAACTCAGCCATTTATGAAGGTATCTTTGAATACTTTGCACCTATCGCAAGCGTATACATTTATGTAACCAAAAGTCACCACTTTTTTACCCATGCGAACTCAGGTATTCAACAATGAAACTCGCAATGCGAAACTAACCCCCGTTTTCCAAAATCTCGACACGCGTTCGTACAGGGTCGCTCAATCGGTCTACCAGTGTAAACAAGCGTTTCTGCGGCAAGACAATGTAAACCGATGCAATGATTCCATAAAACATATTAATTACTCACATCAGCATGCAGAAACTTTCCTCGGCACAAAAGAAATTCAGTAGAAATCGTCAATTTCAACCGTTGACCTACTTTTACTTCCATTTAGCCATTATGCAAATTACGTGCGGTAAATACCGGAAATATAGCTTTATTCCGTTTTATGCCTATGAGTTAACGGGCAGATCGGGAACCAGGAAGTTGTTTGTTTACCTCTACAACCAATCGCATTCAGCGTAGCATTACTGGTCACGTAATTTGCATAAAGGCTAAAATGGAAGTGAAAGTAGGCCAGCGGTTGAAATTTGCGATTTCTGCTGAATTTCCTTTGTACCGAGGGAAGTTTCTGCATGCCGATGTGAGTAATCAATATGTTTTATGGAATAATTGCATCGGTTTATATTGTCTTGTCGCAAAAACGCTTGTTTACACTGGTAGACCGAGTGAGCGACCCTGTACGAACGCGTGTCGAGATTTTGGAAAACAGGGGTTAGTTTCGCATTGCAGGTTTCGTTGTTGAATACTTGAGTTCGCATGGGTGAAAAAGTGGTGATTTTTGGTTACATAAATGTATACGCTTGCGATAGGTGCAAAGTATTCAAAGATACCTTCATAAATGGCTGAGTTGTTGGCTTTTTCCTGATGAAGGTATGGGTTTAGATCAATCGGAAGTTGTATCCCTTGTATTATATATAGTGATTTTATGCCCCCCCCCCCCCCTTTCGTGCCAAACCCCTGTGATTAAAACATTTAAGTGCCCCAATCTTGGTATGAATAAAATGCGACACGATCGAAGTGCCCTTTTGAGTAAAAAATTACCATGCCCCAACCGGATCCTTGGGGAAACACTAGTGAGTGTCTCAAGTAGACATTGTCTCCAAATGACTGAAATACTGTTGGTGGGACGTTAAACCCAAGAAACAAACAAATAAACATTTAAACATATATAGTTTTGATTCAGCCACAGCTTTATACATTTACTTGGGGTCTTTATATTATTCATTACAGTTTTATACTAATACTTCAGTATGCCATACCATTGCATTAAATGATTTTGATGTTTTAATTTTAAGTTCATTTAAAACCACACAGCATTTAAATCAAGTAAATATACAACCTTTGAATATATTCATACCACATTTATCTCCTATAAAATGAGTCTATATTCCTAAGAGATTAAATTATTTAACACGATGACATAGTTTCATATGATTTTCTCTACAACAAAGGTACTTAATGGCCTATTTATAAAATCATACTTTTAATCCATGCAAATGTAAGCAATGAGAAAACAGCTGAAATGATGGAGAAAAATGGACTACTCATTTAGAGGAATAATTAAATTATAATAAATACACCTATTTAATACTAAACTATATTCACTGACTAAGTTACAAAACAGCTGGATATCAAAATTTCAAACTTCAGTTAAGCCTGATCGGACTGCAAGTGAGGCCCAGTCTTGTTTCCATTTTATATTAGATATGATATCACTTAACATGACTAGCCTGATCATTATATACAAGTACTGGCCTACAACGTCATATAAAATCCTTCAAAACAAAATGCTTTCAGTTTATTTGCTACTGATTCCTAATACTAGCCAGGGTTCTCATCAACTCCTTCGAATCCCTGGACTCAAATTTTCCAGATAGACTCAGTCCCTGTACATATTCAATAGATATATATATATAGGAGAACTTAACATTTTGGCCACACTTTGTCTGGGATTCCATTTTTAAGAATCCTTTGGAGAACCCTGCCGGAGCCCTCTAGGATAAAACAATAACTACTTTATTTAAACATTACACAATTATAAAAACAACTACTGACAAGGCTGTGACTCAACCATCTCATTTACAATCGACATGATTCATAATCTTGTAATGACACAATTAGACTAAATAAAAATATGTCATACTAAACCTTCACCTCATGAATATTCATGTACAAATTTATGTCTAGATGAATATTCATTTCATGAACTTTAAATGGCATATGAAACAAGTTGATTTTTCTTTTTTATGCAGACCATGGTGTGTTTTTGGGCTGCAATATTGTATGAGCAAATCAGGAGATCAAAGGACTGCTGTTTGTCTTAAATGATTCAAAATGAATCTATATGAGACAAAGTGTTAATGACTGATTTAATATAAAAGCAAATTATCGCACAGAGGCATGTATTTATGAAGCATAAGCCTGATTTTTCAATGAGGCAAAAAAGATTTTGGGAAATTTTCATTTCATGCCCACATATATATGATTAACTTAATGGGATAGAGAAAATGATCGTACATCAGAGTTTGCAATAATGTATCATTCTTGTAAGTCCAGACTGTTAAAAGTTCAGCCCAACCTCTTTATTGTTAATTGTCTTTCAATCATTAAATATAGACGGAGCATGAGTTGAGCTTGCTATAGATCAAATTCAATCATATCTGGCAATGTATATACATATCTGACTAGTGATATAAAAATTACAGTGACTAAAAGAATAAACACCACAGTATATTCAATATATATATGCATTTTTGGCTTGATCGAAACACTTAGTATCCAGTGTATGCTTACTTAGTTCAATAAATCTAGGCGTACACAGCTGATTATAGGGGCATATATGCCAGTTAGCTCAAGCCCTGGGGAATCAATGTCACTGCTAGTCACAAGGGAATTAATCTCTCTCTCTCTCTCTCTCTCTCTCTCTCTTACAAACACATACACATATATACACAAACATATCCTAACCCATATACACTTATACATCCACAGGAAGAAAGGCAATGTCACAATGTTTTTTAGTGACCAATCAATTTACCGACACACTCAAACTATTGTTATAAATGCATTCAATTCTACTGAACAATTTTTAAGATGAGTCTGTAGGGTTTAAATCAACAATGAACATTGTTAAGATTTACACTGTGAATGGTCAAGTCCAGTCAGATTGTTCACAGGTTCTTCAAGACTCACAGATTTACAAAAGGTAGACACAGAATTCTGCCAAGGATTCAAAAAGGTGGGGACAATTGTCTCATCAAGGACAATACAAGGCCTTTTTGAGCAGTCTAAAATGCTGTTTTAAAAGCCACTATTACAACCTGTCTCTAATTGAAAACAACTGGCATCTAGAATATTTTTGTGACCAGTATTCTAGGCATGATGATTCTTAAAATTTTTATTTCCAGGTGTCATTGCAATTGATTTTTTTCTGCTTTATACACAGTAACATGTCATAGAGTTGTCATTAAATTGCAACCAGGAGTAACTGTTGAGCCATTTCTGTTGTTGTTTTTTTGTTGTCAAAATGTTCAGAGAATATAGGAGGCATTAACCCCTGCCTGGAATATATATTTCCCCTCCATTTTTTTTTCATTTTCCCCCTCCATGATTATGACAGTTTACATACCATATTGTGTGCATGGACTCACTGTTGCAGTGTCATTTTTAAATGTTATATTCTTAATAAAACTGTTCAAACATGTTATATTATTGTTCTTATTATTCATTTATGCAATAAAATATCATTAAGTAAGAGTAAAATACAATAAAACACCTACATTATACATAGTAGAAAAATTCCCCTCTTCGCTCGTTCGCACTTTTTCCCCCTCCTATGGGCCCAGACCCCTTTCCCCCCAAAAGTGAAAAAAAAAAATGCATTTTTCATTGAACTTCCTTAACACCCGAGCTTCCTTAGAGAGACTTAAAATAGGTGGGAACAGTCTGTTCCTTTAACAAGAAAAAGAATCTTCAGGGCTTTTTATCACCATCACACAGTACTGATGCCGTATGGTCAGCTTCCGAATCAATTTGGTTTGACTATTCCCACACTGACATCATTTTTCTTTGAAAAGAAACTCAAAATTGTTTTTGATCTTCTTTTTTGGATGAATTTGACCCCATTTTGCAAGATGACAGTTACTTACCCATTGAGATTGTATATTCTTGGAAACTGCTTAACTACATCACACTGGTTTCATTAGCTGCAGATTCATCCCATCATCATTTGTTAATGAAGTCACATCAGGCCTTTTTTAATGTGACATTTCAAAATTTATGCAAGATTATCACAGAATAGCTGCCTTGGCAGTATACTGTAAGTTTGGTACTCTCAGGTTCTCAGACTTCCAGTTATTCTATCGACTGATGTATCACTATGGTCAATATTTCATCTGATAAAACTATCGATATACTTGTATTACTTCTGACCAAATCAATGACAGCTCTACTTGTACACAAAAGCTCTCTGTAAATTATTTGTTTCCTTTAACATAATGATAACATCTATTAACAGTGATTCAGTCATTTTTAAAAAATCATTGATATGGGCAGTTTTCTGTTGTAGCTGCACCCTTTGTGCCCTTGACGCAAATAAATCCTGACAAACCCTATAAATTTATCTCCAGAGCACCCTGGGCGCATATTTTTTTCAGTTTTGATGTTTCAACCTGAAAAAATAACCTAACATACTTATACTCAAGTACAAGTAAGAAATGGAACAAATCCCATCCAAAAGTATTGATTTACATTCTTCCCAAATGTTGTTTTACCCAAATCTTATGCATCCAGCATTAGGTGGGTTGACTTCACTTTGATATGTTTAGTAAGTGTTAAAATGGGGAACCTGTGACTATTATTAGAATTCGAGTTGCACATGCTGTAGTCATGCATGATCAAAACAAACTTATAAGTATGCCTGTGACAGCAATTGAAAAGTGAAACTGTTTTCACACAAAGAGTTAAGAAACAAAACTATCCAAATAAGTCATGAAATGGAACAAAAATAACCTCTTATACCTCCAATGACCCAATTTTTTTAATGATGGCATGAACAAAAAAGAACAATAATGACTTAACAACCGGTTTCCAAAATATTCTTTTTCATAATGCTCTGGAACAAGAACAAGGTAAGATAGCAAATCAGATGACAGTTCCCTTTTTCAACCGAGAAGGGCTCTGAACCCCTGCATCCTTTTAAGACAGCAGAACACTGCATGAGACTAATAAAGTACTACCTAAGTGTGATATAATGCCATATACAAGTGAGGTCAAATTACCCTGGCCAACCAAGTCCTGGAACTACCCTAATAATCTGAGTGCCAAACAAATGAGATATACCAGGACTAATTTTACCACTTTGATATACCAGGAATTTAACCCCAGCCTCCCTGTTATAGGACTGACAGTACAATCACCTGGTTACTGGGACCTGACACTTGCAGAAAAGACCTAGGGGATACTGGGATTAACTACGTCACTCTACATAAGCTTACCTGAGGTTCAAGTAGGTCAAAGACTGCAGTTGAATGATGGCATCTGGTATAGATTTGAGGACATTGTGATAACAGTTCAATTTTTCCATAGATAAATATGAGCATATTTCTTTTGGTATTTCACTCAGTCTATTCTTTGAGGCATCTGAAAAGAGATCAAATAAGACTTGTGAAAGAAGCATAACTAAATGACAATTTATAAATATTTCTCTACCTGAAAAGAGCTTTAAAAATTTTAAGATATAGGTCTTAGGCTCTTACAGGGCCTTTTCAACTTCTTTATTAAGCATTTAATATAGCCGCCTTCCCTCTAAAAAAAGTATTCAATTCATGCTGTTTTCACAAAATTTGCTATTTAATAATTTACCCATGGATTTTTCATTCCCTGATGTAAATATTAAAGCCCCTTCTCCCATCATCTTATAAAGGGCCTGTCTAATTCTCATTCTTAGATTAAATAATTGCTTTCAGTTTGATCTTGTAGTGATTGCTGATACCCCACAGCCCCCACCAACACCCCCCCCCACCCTCTCCCAAAAAAGAAAGAGAGCTTATGATTAATTTTCAATCACAAAGCAAGAAGAAAAGAACTAAAATGTAATCAATGTAATCATATATTACTCTAAGATGTTAGGCAAAAAAAAAAATAAATAAAAGTCAGTGTTGTTTTTCCACTTTGTGGGGAAAGGAGTCCGGGCCCATAGGAGGGGGGGGGGGGGGGGGGGAATGTGCAAACAAGCTAAAAGGGAAATTTTTCTATAGGCGTTTTATTGCATTAAAATACTCCTATTTAATGATGTTAAATAGTAAGAATAATAATATAAAATGTTTGAACAGTTTCATCAAGAATATAACATTAAAAAAAGACACAGTGACCACAGAATATGTTATGTTAACTGTCATAATCATGGAGGAGGGAAAATGAAAAATATTGAGGGGGGGGGGGGAGATATATATATTCCAGACAGGGGGGAATTCTTTCTATATTCTCAAAATATTTTGAGGAGAAAAAAATCCCGAGTCTGATTTGTTCATTGTAACTTTAATGACAGCATCAATATTGATGACTAATTGTATATATTATAGTATTCATCTTATTGTTTTTGGACAAGTTCATATACTGAGGATTATGTACAACATTGAAATTTCATTCAACATAAACTCTGCTGAACATAATCAAGAATAAGAAAAATAAATCACACTGTTTAAGTAATAAGTTATTTAAGCACTAACTGAATTTTTTTGTGTATTCAAACCAAGTTTCCGAAAATGGAAAGTCTAGCCTTTGACTTCACAAATTGGACTGAATTGGGTCTGGCCCAGGATTCTGGATTGACATGCCTGTGGAGATTAAGGGAAATGAACTGGACCTCAATGCAGAGCCTAAACCTAATCTCTACTGAGATCCACTCCGGTTATTTTTTTCATATTGGCCTCCGCTGGATCTCTACTCAGGCCTTATATAAAAGCTTCGGGAAATTTACACCCTACCTCGTTTCGGCCATTCAAATAGATTGTTTTAGGATGCATACCTAAAAATACATGCATGTCTAGTAAGAAGACATATTTTTCTTTCCATTTCATTCAACATCATTGTCTTAGCTTGCCGATTTCATGAATTACCGCGACAGAAAACACCAAACCACTCACCTCATTTTTTAAACAGACATTTTGTAAATATTGATCATGTGACTAGTGGCAAAGCAGTTCAAACTACAGCTTGATTCAGTTCCGACTGTTCAACAGCAAAAGGTAAATGCTCTTTGCCAATAAGTCGGCCCTTGCAAAATCAAAGAAATTTTGCTGTATAAAGCGATTTTTCAAAATAAAGTTTATGTGAAATACATTACTTATAGAAAACCACACACCGCTCTGTACCGCATAACACGCGAGTTGAACCTAACTATAGTTATCCAATCAAGGATTAGTCACGTGATAATCATCGCATGTAAACAATATGGCGGTTTAAACGGCAAGTTTGGAGGTTTCGTGAGTCCGTAGCTGTAAAACTGGTAAAATCAGTAAGCTAAGACAATGTTTTGGAATGGAATGAAAAGAAAAATGTTTTTTTACTAGACATACGTGGATTTTAAGGTATGCATCCTAAAACAATCAATTTGAAAGGCCGAAACGAGGTAGGGGTATCGGTGTAAATTTCCCGAAGCTTTTATATAAGGCCTGAGTAGAGATCCAGCTCAGGCCAATACAAAAAAATAAATAACCGGAGCGGATCTCAGTAGAGATTAAGCCTAAACCCATTGTGACATTGTTAATAGCACTGTACACAGAAAGCAACCATTAATCATAAACTTTTATCATAAACTTTATGCTTGTTATATTTGGAATTAAACTCTTGACATATCGAATAGTGATATCGAAGACATACGGAATCATTTCACAGAATTTAAACTTATCACATCATACACTCATATACAGTTCATGCAGTTAAAAAGCAAATTCAATTTTACACGTAAATTAAATTTTTATGATAGAAATTAGATCGCTTTGTTTCCGTCCAGCATCACCGCATGATTCATTTCCTTTGATGCTGAAGATGATCTACTGTAACAAAAAATACTGCGCATACCTGCCGAAATTGTGTCTACTAAATCGTATTTTGCTGCGAATTTTGGGTATTCCCTTAATTTCCTGCCACATAATAATATTTCTCCTGTATGTTGAGCCTCTTCGAATATTTTTTCAATCGGTTTTGACAAAGCAGTTGGGCTTTGAGAGCCACCTCCATGAAAAGTTGTCGCCATTTTCTGGCATCATTTGACATTCATTACGCATGCGCCGTTCACAATTATTTCCGTGTAGTGCGGCGCCTTATTTATTTCACAATCTTATGTGATTTACTCGGGAAAAAAATGAATAAAAGAGTTACCATGCTCATAAAACTTAGAAGTCGCGTCGTTAGTTCGCTCCATAAAAGACTGGTTTGCCTGACCACACACGAAGCTACGACGTGATGTATCACACATATAGCTACACTAGATATATTTCATTACTGTAAATAAAAATCGAGACTTCATTCGCCCCAAATTTTTTCATTCCAAAATGGCCGCCGCCATACCCCTATGGTTCATATAAAGTGTCTTTAACCGAGGCGTGGGTGGAAATTGAGCGTCCACTTGTACAGATACCACAAGTTTTAGCCTACCAAAATTTCCTTCCAGGGCATTTCTAAATTATGAAGTGAAAGCCGTTTTTCAGCATTTGCATATGGGAGGGATAACCTTAGAGTACGAAAAGGACAAACTGTAGGTGGTTGAACATTTCTCTCCAAGTCAAAACTTTCTTATGTTTTTTTTTCTTTAAGTCATGGTAGCACAGGAAATGAAGCAAGAAATTCAAGGACTTTAATAGGGCTAAGTTCAATTTAGGCTGATATCGTGTTTTCTTAATCGGGACAACACGAAACCGTAATTTAAACCTGCAGGCACCTGCTAGACTGACTAAAAATGGTCGATAAAATGGCGTATAAATGGCGCACATCACGCGCTATCACGTTTATAGTTAATATCACCTGATCCACCACTGATTTGCTGATAACTTAACAGAAAACCAACACGTCATCAAAAACGTTAAAATGGCAGATATATGGCGGTTTCTGCTATCACGTCACTTCCGATTGGATCCCGTCTCATCGTAGGTATCATGAGGCAAATCAGATACTAAGTGGGATAACATCTCCGCAGGAAGCGAATCTGAAACTGTCAAGTTGAAATGTATGACTATAGATGTTCCTTCCCATGGGAAGGAACAATTACGGCGGGCACCATAGCGCTGTATTTGGTGCGAAAAGGCGTCCGTTTGACCAAGTTTGGGGCAGTTAAAATAGCAGACCTGGGCCTCCATTCTACAGATACATTGAAACTGTAAACAAGACCATATAACTTGCTTAAAATTGCACTGAGAGTGTTGCAATGTGCAAGGTATCATCCTGAGATGATGCTCAAGGTTCAGGAAAAAAGAAATCTTGGCTTAGAAGTTCTCTTGGGGTGGTTTTGGACCTTTTTTCATTCCAAAATGGCCGCCGCCATACCCCTATGGTTCATATAAAGTTTCTTTAACCGAGGCGTGGGTGGAATTTGAGCGCCCCCTTGTGCAGATACCATTACGGCGGGCACCATAGCGCTTTATTTCTTGCGAAAATGCGTCCGTTTGACCAAGTTTGGGGCAGTTAAAATAGCAGACCTGGGCCTCCATTCTACAGATACATTGAAACTGTAAACAAGACCATATAACTTGCTTAAAATTCCACTTAGAGTATTGCAATGTGCAATGTATCATCCTGAGATGATGCTCAAGGTTCAGGAAAAAGAAATCTTGGCTTAGAAGTTCCCCTGGGGTGGTTTTGAGACCTTTTTTCATTCCGAAATGGCCGCCGCCATACCCCTATGGTTCATATAAAGTGTCTTAAACCGAGGCGTGGGTGGAATTTGAGCGCCCACTTGTACAGATACCATTACGGCGGGCACCATAGCGCTTTATTTGGTGCGAAAAGGCGTCCGTTTGACCAAGTTTGGGGCAGTTAAAATAGCAGACCTGGGCCTCCATTCTACAGATACATTGAAACTGTAAACAAGACCATATAACTTGTTTAAAATTGCACTGAGAGTGTTGCAATGTGCAAGGTATCATCCTGAGATGATGCTCAAGGTTCAGGAAAAAAGAAATCTTGGCTTAGAAGTTCCCTTGGGGTGGTTTTGGGACCTTTTTCATTCCAAAATGGCCGCCGCCATACCCCTATGGTTCATATAAAGTGTCTTTAACCGAGGCGTTGGTGGAATTTGAGCGCCCACTTGTACAGATACCATTACGGCGGGCACCATAGCGCTTTATTTCTTGCGAAAATGCGTCCGTTTGACCAAGTTTTGGGTAGTTAAAGTAGCAGACCTTGGCCTCCATTCTACAGATACATTGAAACTGTAAACAAGACCATATAACTTGCTTAAAATCAGGGGTACAGATAAGGTGCGTATTTGCGTAATTATGCAAATAAAATAGATAAAAACCCAATTCTTTTAAAATTCTAGTGTATCAAAAACCAATTAAAAATTAGATTACTCAAATATCCAAAATATTAAAGCGTACTGGTACGCAACATTTTGAAACCGAGTGATGTTTACAAATACTCGTATACGTTTGATTGGTTACTTACGAATCCGCAAAATAGACTTAAAACGATTTCTGGTAATTTCCTACTTTGGGTTCCAATTAAGTAAAACATAAATCCAGTATGTCTTATTTGTCCATCTGACGCTTTTCTATTCGTTTGCTTCAAATATGGTTACACAAGGCAGGAAGAAACGGGTAAACGTTTAAAAAAACACTGAGTAGATACCTAGCACTGCAAACCAAACGTCAATCATTTGTCTCGCAATAATTGACGATCTAGAAGTTGAGATAGTGTCGATAGCATCCAATTCCATGTTAAACAGTAAATAATTTGTTTTAATTCAATAGTTAAAAGTGCTAAATCTTTGGATCAGGATGATCAAATATAATTGAATGTTTTTTTATTATTTAATTGTTGAGGACCTAATGATAAATCCTGCATATGATAATTGTTAGATTGACATCGTTGCATACAAGAACAGCAGGCGCATATACCACTAAAACATGTACTGTTATTTCAAATCCAAAATTAAGTTGATGAAAAAAAGCAATTGACTTAATTTTGATGGAGTAACCATATTTCATTACTCAATTAAAATTGTGAAAACCCAATTCCTTGAGTAAATACCCAACTGACCTCAAACCTTATCTGTAGCCCTGTAAAATTACACTGAGAGTATTGCAATGTGCAAGGTATCATCCTGAGATGATGCTCAAGGTTCAGGAAAAAAGAAACCTTGGCTTAGAAGTTCCCTTGGGGTGGTTTTGGGACCTTTTTTCATTCCAAAATGGCCGCCGCCATACCCCTATGGTTCATATAAAGTGTCTTTAACCGAGGCGTGGGTGGAATTTGGGCGCCCACTCGTACAGATACCATTACGGCAGGCACCATAGCGCTTTACTTGGTGCGAAAAGGCATCCGTTTGACAAAGTTTGGGGCAGTTAAAATAGCAGACCTGTACCTCCATTCTACAGATACATTGAAACTGTAATCAAGACCGGTTTCTGGACCTATAACTTACAGATACATTGAAACTGTAAACAAGACCATATAACTTGCTTAAAATTGCACTGAGAATGTTGCAATGTGCAAGGTATCATCCTGAGATGATGCTCAAGCTCAGGAAAAAAGAAATCTTGGCTTAGAAGTTCCCTTGGAGTGGTTTTGGGACCTTTTTTCATTCGAACATGGTCGCCGCCATACCCCTTTGGTTCATATAAAGTGTCTTTAACCAAGGCGTGGGTGGAATTTGAGCGCCCACTTGTACAGATACCATTACGGCGGGCACCATAGCACTTTATTTGGTGCGAAAAGGCGTCCGTTTGACGAAGTTTTTGGCAGTTAAAACAGCAGACCTGGGTCTCCATTCTACAGATACATTGAAACTGTAAACAAGACCATATAACTTGCTTAAAATTGCACTGAGAGTGTTGCAATGTGCAAGGTATCATCCTGAGATGATGCTCAAGGTTCAGGAAAAAAGAAATCTTGGCTTAGAAGTTCCCTTGGGGTGGTTTTGGGACCTTTTTTCATTCGAACATGGTCGCCGCCATACCCCTGTGGTTCATATAAAGTGTCTTTAACCGAGGCGTGGGTGGAATTTGAGCGCCCACTTGTACAGATACCATTACGGCGGGCACCATAGCACTTTATTTGGTGCGAAAAGGCGTCCGTTTGACCAAGTTTTTGGCAGTTAAAACAGCAGACCTGGGCCTCCATTCTACAGATACATTGAAACTGTAAACAAGACCATATAACTTGCTTAAAATTGCACTGAGAGTGTTGCAAAGTGCAAGGTATCACCCTGAGATGATGCTCAAGGTTCAGGGAAAAAGAAATCTTGGCTTAGAAGTTCCCTTTGGGTGGTTTTGGGACCTTTTTTCACTCCAAAATGGCCGCCGCCATACCCCTGTGGTTCATATAAAGTGTCTTTAACCTAGGCGTGGGTGGAATTTGAGCGCCCACTTGTACAGATACCATTACGGCGGGCACCATAGCGCATTATTTGGTGCGAAAAGGCGTCCGTTTGACCAAGTTTTTGGCAGTTAAAACAGCAGACCTGGGCCTCCATTCTACAGATACATTGAAACTGTAAACAAGACCATATAACTTGCTTAAAATTGCACTGAGAGTGATGCAAAGTGCAAGGTATCATCCTGAGATGATGCTCAAGGTTCAGGAAAAAAGAAATCTTGGCTAAGAAGTTTCCTTGGACCGGTTTTGGGACCTTTTTTTCATTCCGAAATGACCGCCGCCATACCGCTTTGGTTCATATAAAGTGTCTTTAACCGAGGCGTGAGTGGAATTTGAGCTTCCACTTGTACAGATACCATTACGGCGGGCACCATAGCGCTTTATTTGGTGTTAAAAGGCGTCCGTTTGACCATGTTTGGGGCAGTTAAAATAGCAGACCTGGGCCTCCATTCTACAGATACATTGAAACTGTAAACAAGACCATATAACTTGCTTAAGATTGCACTGAGAGTGTTGCAATGTGCAAGGTTTCATCCTGAGATGATGCTCAAGGTTCAGGAAAAAAGAAATCTTGGCTTAGAAGTTCCCTTGGGGTGGTTTTGGGACCTTTTTTCATTCCAAAATGGCCGCCGCCATACCCTTATGGTTCATATAAAGTGTCTTTAACCGAGGCGTGGGTGGAATTTGAGCGCCCACTTGTACACATACCATTCCGGCAGGCACCATAGGGCTTTATTTGGTGTTAAAAGGCGTCCGTTTGACCATGTTTGGGGCAATTAAAACAGCAGACCTGGGCCTCCATTCTACAGATACATTGAAACTGTAAACAAGCCCATATAACTTGCTTAAAATTGCACTGAGAGAGTTGCAAAGTGCAAGGTATCATCCTGAGATGATGCTCAAGGTTCAGGAAAAAAGAAATCTTGGCTTGGAAGTTCCCTTGGGGTGGTTTTGAGACCTTTTTTCATTCCGAAATGGCCGCCGCCATACCCCTATGCTTCATATAAAGTGTCTTTAACCGAGACGTGTGTGGAATTTGAGCGCCCACTTGTACAGATACCATTACGGCGGGCACCATAGCGCTTTACTTGGTGCGAAAAGGCGTCCGTTTGACCATGTTTGGGGCAGTTAAAATAGCAGACCTGGGCCTCCATTATACAGATTCATTGAAAATGTAAACAAAACCTGTTTCTGGACCTTTAACTTGCTTAATATTGCACTGAGAGTGTTTGCAATGTGCAATGTATCATCCTAAGATGATGCTCAAGGTTCAGGAAAAAAGAAATCTTGTCTTTGAAGTTCCCTTGGGGTGGTTTTGTGACCTTTGGGTTAGGGTTAGGGTTAGGATCTAAGTAAGATGCAAAGTTTGGTTCCAAAGTTTTGGGACCTTTATCCCGCCGAGATCCCGCCCACTTTGATCACGTGACCTGTCAATCAAAATGTGGCGCGACCTGTTCAGCGCGATGACTGGCCTAACAAGCTGCTTTGCTGATACAGACTGGCTGCATGAGAGGGGGGATTGTTTCGTTGGTTGAGGGCGGCAGATAAGGAGGAATGAGACATACTGTGTGTAAATGGTGTGTACTATTTTAAATTGATTTTGGTAGAAAAGATGAAGTGTGTTTAAATAAATAGTTTCCGCTTTATGAAGACCCACCCACGTGTTGTTATCCTTGTTTGAAAGAAAAAAGGTGTGTGTGTGAAAGAAGACTGACTGAGAGCAGCAGCAGCACATGTTTGATCCTAAACACCTTGCACATGGATTGGACTTGTACTTTGAGTCAGTAATTTAATCTGAGTGCGGTTGGAACCTGTACCGATGACATCGATATTGTCGGTAAGCAGAGAACGAACAAACAAAACACCCTGTGCTATAGCTGTAATTTCCCTTTCCCAGAAGGGGGTGGGGTCGTGTCGAAAGAACATACTACAACAAATGTCCGTTCTATATTTACTATAATACAAGGACTGGCATCACAAGCAAACCGGAAATGCTCGACTGGCAACGTCCTGAAACATAGTTCAATACATTTATGGGTGAAATTGTGCTTAACTATTTGACAGCCAATTTCCTGGGTTCTCAACCAGTACTTTAGTTTCATTTTATATTTACAAGTTTATTATTTAAAACGGATATGCTTGTACACAATATATTTATGTTATTTCAGTTTCATGTCAGATTACATGTATTAAATAATTGCTTCACAATAAAATGTTGTTTTCTTACTGTATATTTGTCTTTTAACAAATACAATAGCAATTTATTTATTCATAATCAAAAAATACGTTATACCGACGTTCACATCCATACTTACGGACAATGGGGTTGTCCCGACAAACAGCCTCTGTTGGTTAATCTATGATGCTGTAAATTAGTAATATTCATTGTTACAAAGGGTGAAACCAACAGTACTTCCCAAACTAGACAGTGTCAAATGTCATTTCTGAAGTCCGCGGTCATATATCTCAACGACTAAAATATGTCAAAATCCTATTATCTGACTGAAAGTAATACTAGCTAAACCAACGGAAATACTCAATAAATACTCTTACCGGTTCATTGTCTGCCAAGGTCAAGCGATGTCTATATAAAAAGCCGGATGTCTATCACTGACAACCTTTCCTCAGTTTAACCCTCTAACAACTGACTGTTTGAATTTTGCAGCGAAACTGACGTCAACTACAGACTGGTCTACTGTACCAATTTCTTACTAAAATACAGCTAACTATTTAAATATCCAAAAGGATAATAAATTACCGGAATTATTGAAAATAATACCCTAGTTACATAGCACTTAGAACTAAGCATTGGTTGAGCACGATTTACAAAAGCTGAATGAGCCCGCTGGAGGTTTTTGAAAGGATCGCTAACTCTTACTTACTTAAGGGAGACAAGCCATCATTGACTTACTTTCAAGAGCGCATAAAGCAGCCCTGAATACCTACCTACCCTTGACCTTAGCCTTTAGTATAGCCTTTGGTAAGCAAATGGCAACGTTGTGATGAGGGGTAACGGGTTAGGGGTAATGGGTCAGGTGTAATGGGTTAGGGGTATAGGGATTTGACGTACTTGCTGTTGCGGTGAAATACAACTGGCTGTAGGAGAGGAGGGTATGAGCTGCTGTTATATACGAATGTTGGTCAAAAGAGTTGGTCCCATAGGGATACAACTAACTGTCATGCTTTCTATTGCATTTTAGTATTTTGGTTGCTGACGTGAGCATGTATAGATATGTTTTGATTGTTGGTTGACGACGATTTCTCCACTGAGAAAGAAAATATACGAATGAAAACCAACGTGTTTTAAACGTGAATACAGTTGTCGTCAATGCAACTGTTTTGGTTAGGGGTAATTGGTGAGGGTGTAATGGGTTAGGGATTTGACGTATTTGCTGTGAGGATCTAAGCAAGAGGCGAAGTTTGGTACCAAAGTTTTGGTACCGTTATCCCGGCCACTTTGGTCACATGACTTGTCAATGGTGTTGTTTGGGTAAGGGGGTAGAGGATAAGGTGTAAAGGGTGAGGGTCATGTGTCAGGGGTTAGAGTTAGGGGTACATAGATTGTCGGGGGCCTGACTGTAGGATCTAAGTAAGATGCGAAGTTTGGGACCAATGTTTTGGGACCGTTATCCCGGCCACTTTGGTCACATGACTTGTCAATGGTGTTGTTTGGGTAAGGGGGTAGAGGGTAAGGTGTAAAGGGTCCGTTTGACCAAGTTTGGGGAAGTTAAAATAGCAGACCTGGGCCTCCATTTTACAGATACATTGAAACTGTAAATAAGACCATATAACTTGCTTAAAATTGCACTGAGAGTGTTGCAATGTGCAAGGTATCATCCTGAGATGATGCTCAAGGTTCAGGAAAAAAGAAATCTTAGCTTAGAAGTTCCCTTGGGGTGGTTTTGGGACCTTTTTTCATTCCAAAATGGCCGCTGCCCTACCCCTATGGTTCATATACAGTGTCTTTAACCGAGGCGTGGCGTCCGTTTGACCAAGTTTGGGGCAGTTAAAATAGCAGACATGGGCCTCCATTCTACAGATACATATTTGGTACCGTTATCCCGGCCACTTGGGTCACATGACTTGTCAATGGTGTTGTTTGGGTAAGGGGGTAGAGGGTAAGGTGTAAAGGGTGAGGGTCATGTGTCAGGGGTTAGAGTTAGGGGTTCATAGATTGTCGGGGGCCTGAATGTAGGAT
The DNA here is from genome assembly GCA_021229015.1 of Solen grandis. Classification (NCBI taxonomy): domain Eukaryota; kingdom Metazoa; phylum Mollusca; class Bivalvia; order Adapedonta; family Solenidae; genus Solen; species Solen grandis. Next base: position 11,725,532 of record CM037793.1, on the reverse strand, counting down.
CTAAGTAAGATGCGAAGTTTGGTACCAAAGTTTTGGGACCGTTATCCCGCCGAGATCCCGCCCATTTTGATCACGTGACCTGTCAATCAAAATGTGGCGCGACCTGTTCAGCGCGATGACTGGCCTAACAAGCTGCTTTGCTGATACAGACGGGCTGCTTGAGAGGGGGGATTATGGAACAGAATTAGGGCAAAAATTGCATCTCACCGTCTTACAAGTCCATGTTTACACGTGACATTCTGCCTTTGCCATACTGACAAGTGATATGCTGTATTATGTTAAGTGCGTTTATCAATGCTGTCTACTGACTAATGCTCTTGTGTATCTTGCATTGGTTAATGATTTGGCTTTCATGTGTCAAAATTTGATGCTGTTACATTTTAATGTTTTGTTGAGCAACTATCAATGTGACATTTGTTTTACGTTAAACTGTCTAAACTGCCTCATTTGGGGCAGAATAATCAAAGAGAAGTTAATTCGTAGAATCAAGATTCTGCGTTTCGTTTTTACTCAGGGGAGGAAACTGAATACTCGGAACTCTGGGAAAGTAATATGATCATAACAGGAGTTGAAATATAATAAATGTATAACAGTTTGACTTTTTAAATAGTTTTATTTTCACTTAGGGTAATTTTTAGGAGGGGGTGGGGGGCATAGCCCCTTGGTTTTTAGGTGTGTGTGTGTAGGGGGGGAGGGCATAGCCCCATGGGAAATATTTTTTCTAGGAGGACGGAGGTGCATTCTGAGGGGCATCTGAGGGAAATTTGGTAGATTTTTTTTCAGTTTTGACAAGATTCCTGTCCCACGACCCTCTTGTTATTGTAATGGGGGCGAATGACAACGCTTGGAGGTTGTTGCAGTAGGCAGGCAGTGAACCTATTATTGCTCTTAGGAAGGACCAGTACTAGACTCATATCCTCCGTAAAAATCTCGCATACAAAACCATGGTAGGTAGCCGCCGGGCTTGAACTCACAACCCGCTTATTCAATATATAGATCGTGAAAATATTTTTCTACATGATTTATAGTGACATTAATACGAACTTTATGGCACTGGCTGCAAAGCTAGGTTGCGAGTTCTAATCAAGCTTGGGGACGTTTTTGTGATATGTATTAAAAACTTGTTAATAATTTATTAAAAAAAAAATGAAAATAAAATGTATGTTCAGCAAAACTAAAGGCGTTTGCCTGATTCAGATTAAAGCAGACACAATTCCGTTGTTGTTGTAGTTGTATTGGGGTTTACCGTCGCTGCGATAGTATTTCAATCATATTGCGATGTCCAGCTAATTACAGGTGGAGGAAGACCCCGAGTACACAAAGGTACCCGGGTAGAACCACCGACCTACCGCAAGCCAGCTGGAAGGCTTCCTCACATGAAAAATCCGAAGTCCCTACCGGGATTCGAACCCACAGCGGTGGGGGGCTGAGAGATTTGTAGTCCACGACTGTAACCGCTCGGCCACGGCCCGGTGACTCTGGGACTTAATTACGAAACTACGAACAGTATGTAGATCGAAGAGATGTGCTCGTATATAAAATTTTGCGTGACGTTCATTATTTTTAAATATTAACCTTTGTAAGCCTCAGCTCAAATTAATATCTGAACTGTTTGGCCTGCACTTAGAAAAGCAATGGAAAGTATTATGTAAAATGCAATTATGTCTTTAAGCAGTGGATCTACTTTCAATTTCTAACAATTTGTTTAAAAGAAATAACTTTTTCGAATTTGGAAACAGCCACAGTTTCGTACTTCATTTTGCCGATTCTTCCCGAACAGTAGTATAAAGTGACTTATTATAGGCACGCCACCTTTTCTGTGGAGGACGAAATTTCTGTATATACTACTCCGAACTACCGACAGCGAGTTCATGTGACCAACTACAGTTCTACTCGAGTTATAGAGCGTCCGCCTCGGGTGCGGGAGGTCGTGGGTTCAATCCCTGGTCGCAACATACCAAAGTCGCAAAAAAAAAAAAGGTACTGTTAAAGCTCCCTTGCTTGGCGCTCACCATTTAAGGGTAGATGCAGGACTGGCTGGCCCGGTGTCAAGATAATGTGACTGGGTGTGGTATAATGCCACATGTCCACGGCGTGATACTGCAATGTGGCAACACTATATCTATTTCAAGTAAACATCGTCTCCAAATGACTTAAAAATACTGTCGGTGGGACGTTAAACCCAACAAACACACACTACTCGAGTAAACTCGTATTGATGACGTAATAAATATACTCTAGTTAGCAATCAACTGAACGTATGAGGCTTACCCCTTGTGACTTTATATGTAAATAGACATATGATTAAAACAATAGATCTTTTATTTATGACTTTTTTCGAGCTTGGGCTTTAATAAAGTAGCTGCAAGCTTACATGCTTATTTAAAGACAGGAATCATAGATATTTATAAATTTCTATAAATTTGCCTAGACGCTTTCCGTCCGCCATATTGCTTTCTAGTCTACCCACCTACCTCACTGGGTTGAACTCGCGTAACCCTACAGAGTTCGTATGGTAAAACCCCGCACGTTTTATTTGCAACTCTGGTAACTCTAGTTAACTCTAGTAGCTAAACTGAACTCGCTCCAAGTCAAACCGGCAGAGCGCCCTCCAACGTCATGATGCTAGGTGCACATTTTGACATTTGTCATTCTGCTTGCGTACATGTGTTATTTTGCTTAGCTACACGTGTCATTCATCGATTCGTTAAACCGACGAAATAAATTCCATTTTAATACGAAACTGGACTGTCCAGCTATACACAGTGCTATACGGTGATGAAATGGAAATAAATGCAGATGTATTTTCAGTAGTTAATTATGATGTGAATGAATCATGAATGTTTAATGTAAGAAAACAACAACAAATAACGCAGACGACGATTACACCGTATTGTCAAAATGATGCTAGTCACTTAGACAAATGAAGCAATAAACATGTCAAAAGGCAAAATGTATTTTTTGCCCGAATTCTGTTCCATAGGGGATTGTTTCGTTGGTTGAGGGCGGCAGATAAGGAGGAATGAGACTGGAGATAGACAATAGTAAGGTGAGGGAATGAACTTAAATTACAAATTATGAAAAAAAGTCCATGACTGAATAATGTTTTAATAAGGATTAATGATTTTTACTTTTAAACACCAAATTTTCAATTTAAAGACCCATTATATTTCCATAATGATTCAATTATCATGAAATAGAAAACATTAAATAATACTGACGTATCATATAACACAAATGGTACTTAATGTGCAAAATTTTCTGCTGTAAAGTAAGACGTATTGAAAATGTTGATCAAATTACGCAGTTTAGTGTTTTGAATGGATATCAAAGTACTCCCATTGTTTAGATTTTGTATTGACGAGTATTACCGAAGATGGACTGTAATTGGAAATAATTTTAATTTGAAAAACCGTCGGTCGAATCACAATTGGTTTATCTTTTACATCCCCAATTTCTGCATTTGTGATAAACAGAATGTCTATGGATAACTGACAAAGATGTGCGGAATATGCAAATTAGTTTATTTATGTAAACAACTGAATGATCTTAAGTAATAGATACTTATTTTATTGTTGTCAACGAGTATGTACAGATTTGCATCTCATAAAAAATCTGTAGCACACACTTTGCTTTGCATATACACTGCTTTTGGAAGTATAATGGGCCTTTCAAATTGGTGGAAAGATATTGAAAAAAGTGACATGAAAATGAAAATAAAGTTGCATATTAATTCATTAAATATTAACAGTCATTGTGATGCATTATAACTTATAACTAATTTTCCAGTCAGGTTTTCTTAAATAGACGCCCACTTCCCCGCGCCACGTTAAAATCATTGCGGGCAAATTTTTCAAAGAAGATAGCCCGGAAGGAAAGTTTATTTATGTAAATGAAATTTTTTTTTTTTTTTTTTTTCTATAGTATATCAGGGGTAAAATGCTTGCAAATTGTTTTCCATACATATTAACTTAAATCCACTTTAATATTGCACATATTTAGTTTTAAACATTAACAAACACCAACTTACTTCAAGATCGGGCAACCTGTTTTCACTGGGGGCTAGTAAATGTTCAAAGTAACATGCCCCGTGGACAAGTGAAAGTCAAATCCTTAAGTTAACCCCTGCAGTTTTATGACTTTCTTGTCGGACTGACATATTTTCTTTCGAACTGACAAAATTTCAGGTTCTGTCAGACCAAATAGCTAACACTTTTTTTCTCAACTCTGATGATGTCTGATAAGCATCAAACTTGAGGAGTTGGTCATGAGTATATGACCACTTGATTTTGGTTACTATATAAAAGGTCAAGGTCACAGCAACCTTCATTGTGAAAATCATTTTCTATTAAATGGAACAGGGTATTTGGGAGGTAAGCCAATCCTAAAATTTTGATTGGTGGATTAACTGAAGTTATTCTCCAGATAATTGCTAGAAAATCAACTCTTAGCAGTGTTATGCAACAACATCTTCATAATTTGATGGGCTCTGCCCTCGTCATCAACAATATTTTCACTCAAACCCCTTTGAATATCATGGTTTTCCTACAGCAGTTTCACTATAGTTTTTCTAGGAAAGTTTATTCAAAACACAAAATTTGGTGGCCATTTTGCTCAGATCTCAGTTTTGCATCAGTCAGCAGATAATGCATAATGCATTGTCGTCTGTTTTGAGGAAAAAGTAATTTTTTTTATGATCCCTGGGTCGTCGTCGTCGTCTTTGGCATTTTTGTGCAGAGACTTAACATTATAGTGCATTTTTTTTCTCATAAATCTGCCATCTAAAATAAAGGAATGAGAACACTAACCTTTTTAACACCCCTTGTACAAACATTTCATTCAAAATGGCACTAGTATATAGCTCCCATGCTTGGTGCTCAGCATATAAGGGTAGTTCCAGAACTGGTTGGCCTGGTGTCAGGATGATGTGATTTGGTGTGGTATCATGCCACATGTCTACGGCGCGATACTGCAGTGTGGCAACACTATATCTGTCTCAAGTAGACATTGTCTCCAAATGACTGAAATACTGTTGGTGGGACATTAAACCCAAACAAACAAATGAATATTTCTTCATCGAACAACTTAATGCATCACTATTTTTAGGAACAACTTTCATGGTGATACAGTCAAGTAAACTGACCACTTAACATTTCCCTTGATGGGTTTGTCAACTGGTAAATAACATTAATATTAGTGATCTTTTTACCTCTGCATCCTGCATTCTTGATGCAATGTTTCCGCTGTGGATGCAATGTTTTGATTTCAGTGTATCCACTGGATGGATAAAATATACAAAACTGCCATTAAAGTTAAAGTTAGTAGGGTGCATACTTTCAATTTTGAGACTCATAATTTTTAAGCCTAGCGAGTCCTTGGGATTCGGTCAGCAGAAATTGTAGAAAAATCACTGTTAATATGTTTTTGATTGACAAATAGCAGGGAAGTGGGGTTATTAATCACCATCATTGATAGTTCTATTTTATGATAGTGTTCTTGCATTTCTTTATATGGTTACATTAGGTACTCACTTACTTTTTCCTCACTTTTCTTTCCCCTTTCCTCAGCCTAACCCTGTAAAAAAATTGATTAAGCTCGGTGTTTTTGTATTCTGAAATAAGAGTATGTGTATCTTTTTATTAGTCCCCTACCAGTATCGCCAAAGGGGATTATATAGGTTTGCACTCTGTCCGTCAGTCCGTCACACGTTTTCTTGACCTTTTTTCTTAATGCTTAGATATTTATCAAATATTTGGTATGTGGGTCTACCACCATGACTTACAGATTAAGTTCGAGTTTCGTTCCATTACACTGATTTTTGACAGAATTATGGGCCTTGAACTTTGAAAATTTCTTTAAAATATCAGTTTTCCAGACTTTTCTAAACGCTTGCAGATAATGATCAAATATTTGGTATGTTGGTCTACCACCATGAATTACAGATCAAGTTCCAGTTTCGTTCCATTACACTAATTTTTGACAGAATTATGGACCTTGAACTTTGAAAATTTCTTTAAAATATCAGTTTTCCAGACTTTCTCTAAACGCTTGCAGATATTGATCAGATATTTGGTATGTTGGTCTACCACCATGAATTACATATCAAGTTCGAGTTTCGTTCCATTACACTGATTTTTGACAGAATTACGAGCCTTGGACTTAGAAAATTTCTTTAAAATAGCAGTTTTCCGGACTGTATGATACTTATTGTCGTTTTGACTTTCATCAAAAGTGCTGCTGTTGTTGATTTCTTAAGTTGTACACTGATAGCCCTGGAGGGAGTTGATTTTGCGAAATTTCCCTTTCTCCAACTAAAACCCGACACTGGCGAAAATCTAGTATAATTTTGTCATAATGTTTAGACATAATTCACAGCTGATTCTGAAAAAAGTAATTATGTGTTCACAAATTTCCTCATTTTTAGCCCAACCCTGGCGAAGAAACGGTTAAATTTTGTATTTTTGTATTCCTGAAATAAAAAGAATATATGTAAGAAATATAAGAAAAACGCATTATGTTTTCATTGGTTGTGTTTTGTTGATAGATGGACATTAAGACAGAGAGAGATAATTGACTCACTGCCTTAAAAAAAATAATTTCGAATCGCTTTTTGAATAACGTTAGAATGCTTCCAGCTACAATGACTATGGTTGTGACGTTTTCAACCCTTTATATACTGACACGACACTCAGAACTGCACGATTTCCACTTGCAGTTACGGTTTCTCACAGTCAATAGGGGTTTGGTTCCCTGTTTATAATCTATATGCCACGAAAAAAACACAACAGGAATACAAAATTTAGAATAATCGCAGATGTGTACATCTGTGGACACATACATGCACATGCAACATTAATACAAATCTACACAAACGCAATAATATAGGGGTGAGATGGGTTTGGTTAGAAAATATAAATAATCAGAGCAGAACCTTGTTTTTAGGGTTTTTTTGTAATAATGTTTATTTAGAGAGAATTTAACAGTTAAGAAGCCAGAACTCTTGAATGATTTTATGAATTTCCCTTTCTCCAACTAAAACCCGACTCTGGCAAAAAATATAGTATGGTTTTGTTATTGTTTAGACCTAGATTCAAAAAAAGCCTTTTCAAGGTTTTAAACCGCAAAATCAGGATGCACACTATCCATGGATATGCATGGTATTTAATGGTAATTTTTGATGAGGCCCAATCATTTTTGAGAGGGTATTTCTCTTCTAAATTTCATAATTCGATACGGCCACCCTCATTGACACTCTTGAAATAAATGGAATTGTTTGGCAATTTTGACTTGACTGATTAATCTCCTAGAAGCTCTTCATTAGTTTCCATGATTATTATGATTTGTATTCAGTGCTATTATGGTTTGCTATACATATGTGTTGTACTATACTCAAAGTCCACGTGTTTAAACCGACAAATGTTGAAAGAAGGTCATGCACTGAATATTTAAATGTCTGTGGTTAATAATGCCAAACAATACAGATTTTCTTATTTAATATTTCCTTGTTTAAAATGCAGATATCCTGCTTCTGAATGATGACAGTGGGTCTGAAGAAGCTCCCACGTGTTTCATTACAGAGTAAGTATTCAGTGTTGGTTAGATAAAGCATCATTTTCCTCCTGATTTTACTTTTTCGCTTGTCTTTTCAAAGAATAAGGAGATAGCTGTCGAGGCGCTGGAATACTTGAGCTTGCTGTCCTCGGACACATCATCTCTTAATGTTACAACCCATTCAAAAGATAATTATTTGGCTGTTATATAGTAGACACAAATGTTATTGCAGAATTATGAGGAATTTTTTATACTTTTGAGTTGTTAAATAACAGAAAAGAGCAAAAATACTCACTTTCAGGGGCAGACAACTCAAGTATATTGGTGACCCCATTTATCACATAAATTTGTCTCTAGTGTGATTCTCTATAATCATGCAAATGTAGTATGGGGTCATGTCAATAAATAATGACAGAACACACACATCCGGGTATCCGATATATTTAAATATTCGACGGATGAATATTGTTGACAGAAAGAAAAACCAATAAAGAGATAACAACAATTACTTAATGTTACATATTCATATAACTATATAATGATAGATAAACTACACAGATAATAACTTTTTAATTGGTTCTTTACACACTTAGTATAATTTGGAAATTATTGATTTAATATTTAACAATATTAAATCTAGTAAACACAGTAAACAAATACAATCTGATAAGTTGTAAAATATAAGTTTGTTACAAAGGAATAAATAAAACATATTTACCAGATCCGCTCCTTATACAAAAAAAGATACAATTAACGCTCAATGGTAAGAGCAAGCTAATATGAAAATTCGTTCAGATCTACACAGACTCAAGTGCTAGAGTGATGTGAAGAAATATTACTTTCAGGGTGCGGCAAAATGCGCGGGGGTAAAATAAACTGACCGATCGCTTTCATTCAATCATTCATGCCTAACAAACAACTATGACAGGTTCTTGACACGACAAAACTGGACAAAGGACGATCGTGGAACACCACTCAGTGTGAACTATATTACATAACGTAGTGACATGACATGGACTAACAAAACAGATACACAAACACTAATACGTGAATTTGGCATTCTCTACACAAAGGTAAAGAAAATTCTCATAGCTAGTTAAAATTTTCCTTCTTTGTCTCTAAGTGTAATCCATCCATCATTAAATTATAATCATGGTCCTTCAAATGCCTAGACTTAAATGAAATTGCAAATCATCCATTGACTTGAGTTATGGGCTCTTTTACTCTGTCTATAAAGGTTTGCATTTACTATAACATTCCCTTGATGGGCCATGATCACAAATTAAAGATGGATGGATTACCTTAACATCAATTATACATGCAACACAGTCATCTTTGATCATTTCTGTAATGTTTCACTTATTTCTATGACTGGCTGCATGCAACATATTGACAATAGGTTGCCTCCCTGGCCAAGTGGTCAATCATTGAGGTGCAACTTTGAGTCCCATCTCATTCTGGTCACGACATTTAACGTGCTCAGGGTGAGCTATTCTGGTCACTCTATGTCCATTGTCATCTGCATTTGCTTTCAGACATCATTTGAAATTAATAGGTAGATATTGTCTATTTGATAGAACTTGGCATGCATGATCCTAGGATGGCCCTTCACAAAGGCTGGTAAATAAATTGATCCATGTAGAACTCAGCCCTACATTCAATTACCGTTAACAGTCGCAAAATGTAGGGTAAACTTCTTGTTACTTTGGGTACTGGAGTAGAATGTTATTGACTTGACTATTTGAGTTTACCGTCGCTCCGACAGTATTTCAGTCATATAGCGACGTCCAGCTAATTACAAGTGGAGGAAGACCCCGAATGCACAGAGGCATCTAAATTATGTTATTGTGTTTTGATTTAAAAGATGAATCCATTTTCTATTTGAACATTTGCAGGTATGGCTGGAACTATGTTGGAGTGGAGAAGATTTAGAAAATCTAACTTCACTGAACTGCAGGTAGAGAACAGGAAGAAACCAGCAGGTAGAGACCTTAGTAACTCAGAGTCACAAGAAGTTATTAGAACGTTCTTACAAAAAATAGTCCTCGATTAACTCAAAATTAATCCTTCAAATTCTGCATGGCAAAGAATGGTCCATTGTTTTATATACCAATAAATGTCTATTAAATCAGTATTCATCAAGTCATAAATTTGTACATGAATATTCTGAGGTAAAGCGGTAAATTTGACCTCTGTATAAAAAAGTTTATTAGTAGACATCTCTACTCTATGATTTCCGTTATTTTTCTGTATCTATTTATAGTAATAAAGAATTCTGGTCAGACGACGACAAGTTGTTCCAGATTTTGACTGATTACGATAGAAAGGATTTCTTGGTGGTTGTGATGATAAAGCTGTTGAAATGAGACACAAAACATGGGGTTATGATAAAACTACTTAACTACTGCCACCAAGTGACTCACATGATAGGATCTGTAAGACAATAAGAATACTCTCATAATTTTCTTTAAATTGAATTATGTAATTGTTTTTATTATTAGCTTGTCTGTTTTTCAAAGAAAAAAAGTGGAGTTATAGTTATCACTCTGGAGCCATCGTGGTGAAATTTTTTAACCTTGCCCGTAACTTCTAAACTATTAAATACTGTCTGCCATCTTGTTCACTATCACAAGAGCTACATTCCCATCAAGGACCATAATTTTTAGGTCCATTTTTATCAAAATTTATCTCCCCTTTTTTTAAGAGAATGCAGTGAAAAACTAACGTTAGCCATATCTTCTAAACTGTTAAACCTGTCAATCTTCCCATACTTGTTCTTAGGTCCATTTTGATCAAATTTATCTCCCACTTTTTAAAAAAAGCCTAAAGCGCTGGGCATTTGCATGCAGTGCTCTCAGCCTCTTGTTTAACTATTTCATCATCATGAAGGTTATTTAAATAAAATTTTTTTTAACTGATATGAATTACTCAAAATTAAAATTTGAAATGAAAAATAAAATCCGTTCTGGATTAGCTGAATTAAGCTGAATTTACTTGTGGTGGCAGTGGTTACTGTACTGCTGTGGGAAGTTTGACCCCACCTGGTTATTGTTGAGGACCCGTTGTTTGTTCCACGCTTCATAAATTATACAATAGGAAAGGGACTCCGAGGACACAGAAAATAGTTGCATCTTCATTTTTCAGGATTTACCAATGACATATTTTTAAATTCAGTGTTTGTGTAAATGAATCGAACAACGAATGAAGCTATCGTATTGAAATTTCAAGTTTTATCCATAGTCTGTTCCTGTATTGCATGTTCATTTCTGTAAGTGAATCAATTTGTCAAAATAGAATGTGCGCACACAAATGGCTAAATGTGATAAATCTCAAAGGTTGGGTACTAGAAGACTCGGAGGGATAAGGTGCTGTGGAAACCACCCAGATTCAGTCTGTTTTAAAGTGAACAATTTGGTTTATAAATTCTACAATTTAATATTTTACCTCGTAGACATGTTTTGACACTTTTGGAAACATTGCAGACCCAGATCAGGCATTACAATTACTACATAGTTATTTTATTACATAGTCATCTATACAGTCGAGATATATATACAGGTTACATATTCATTAGGTCAAAATTAAAAATGTATGTTTGCAGTGCTCCGACCAACCCTTAGGATCGCCCTGCGTCCATCGTCCGTCGTCGTGCGTCGTCAACAATTTTCTTAAAACGACATCTCCTCTGAAACCACTGGACAGAATTTGATTAAACTTGGCAGGGATGATCCTTGGGTCAACCTTCACAAAAGTTGCTAAAATAAACTTGATCCATGTAGAACTCTGGTTGCCATGGCAACAAAAAGAAAAAAAAATGAAAACTTAAAAAATCATCTTCTTCAAAACTACTGGTCAGATTTTAAAATAAATTGGTACAGATGTTCCTTGGGTCAACCTCTACCAAAGTTGCTAAAATTATTCCGATCCGTAAAAAAACATGGCTGCCAGGGGCGGGGCTTATTTGCCTTATATGTATATAGAGAAACCTTTAAACAACATCTCCTCTGAAACCACTGGACAGAATTTGATTAAACTTGGCAGGGATGATCCTTGGGTCAACCTTCACAAAAGTTGCTAAAATAAACTTGATCCATGTAGAACTCTGGTTGCCATGGCAACAAAAAGAAAAAAAAATATGAAAACTTTAAAAATCATCTTCTTCAAAACTTCTGGCCAGATTTTAAAATAAATTGGTACAGATGTTCCTTGGGTCAACCTCTAACAAAGTTGCTAAAATTATTCCAATCCGTAAAAAAACATGGCCGCCAGGGGCGGGGCTTATTCGCCTTATATGTATATAGAGAAACCTTTAAACAACATCTCCTCTGAAACCACTGGACAGAATTTGATTAAACTTGGCAGGGATGATCCTTGGGTCAACCTTCACAAAAGTTGCTAAAATAAACTTGATCCATGTAGAACTCTGGTTGCAATGGCAACAAAATGAAAAAAAAAATGAAAACTTTGAAAATCATCTTCTTCAAAACTACTGGCCAGATTTTAAAATAAATTGGTACAGATGTTCCTTGGGTCAACCTCTACCAAAGTTGCTAAAAAATTTCTGATCCGTAAAAAACATGGCCGCTAGGGGCGGGGCTAATTTATGTTTAAAAATTTAACAACATTTCCTCTGAAACCACTGGACAGAATTTGATTAAACTTGGCAGGGATGATCCTTGGGTCAACCTTCACAAAAGTTGCTAAAATAAACTTGATCCATGTAGAACTCTGGTTGCCATGGCAACAAAAAGAAAAAAAATGAAAACTTTAAAAATCATCTTCTTCAAAACTAGTGGCCAGATTTTAAAATAAATTGGTACAGATGTTCCTTGGGTCAACCTTTCTATCTCAGGTGAGCGATTTAGGGCCATCATGGGCCTCTTGTTTTTTTTGGTCTGAGTTGTATTTTTTAGCTCACCTGAGCACAATGTGCACATGGTGAGCTATTAGGATCACCCAGCGTCCGTCGTCGTCAGTCATTTGATTTAAACGACATCTCCTCTGAAACCGCTGAGCAGAATTTGATAAAACTTGGCAGGGATGATCCTTGGGTGAGGCTCTACAAAAGTTCCTAAAATAAACCTGATTCATGTAGAACTCAGGTTGCATTGGCAATAGAAATGTATTATGAAAACTTTAAAAATCATCTCCTTCAAAACTACTGGCAAGATTTCAAAATGTTTTAGTACAGATGTTCCTTGGGTAACCCTATACTCAGGTGAGCGATTTAGGGCATCTATGGCCCTCTTGTTGTTTTATTTTATGTCCAAGAAGAACTTTCAGCTATATCTTCATCATTTGAAATTTAAAAAAAAACAAAACAAAAAACCTACCTACCCACTCCTTAAAATTCAAGCTCAGAGCACAACAAATTTTCAATGATGGCCCCAGACTGGTTCCCCATAATGCAGAACACCAGGCAGGAAAGAGTGTGTTTGCTGTCTATCTCAATGCTTGTTGAAATTCTTGTGAAGCTTAGTCTTTTACATTGGCAGAAAAGGGACATGGAAGATAAAAAAGTATGTGGGGGCTATATTGGAGTCATGTCGGTCGGTTGGTCCATCCATCTGTCGACAAGTCCACCATTTCTCATCTACCTTTGGTCAGATTTCTCTTAAACTTTACATGACAGATTTGCACCATGCACACTTGTGCATATTGTTGGCACATCATTGCTGGCTTGATTTGAAATGAGTTATTTCCCTTTGTTATATAAGTTGAATATATTTTGTCCACTCTATTTCTTGGCTACCTGTGGTCTGATTGTGATTTAAATTTACATCATTAATAAGTACCAAGTCTAGTTGCGCATATTGTTGGCATGTCATTGTTGGCTTGCTTATGTATGAGTTATGACCCTTTGCTATATTTATTGAAGATGTTTTGACCACACTATTTCTCAGCTGCCATTGATCAGATTTTCAATTTACAATAATGATAAATACCAAGCCTACTTGCTCATATTGTAAGCATGTCATGCTTGCTTCATTTTTAGCTCACTTTTTCAAAAGCTATATACCATAATTGTATATATGAAGCTCAGAGTAATCATAAATCTTTTAGAAACATGAGGGCAGAACACAAGTGTACTTGCTTGGTGCCTGGATAGTGTAGTGGTAACACGTCTCACTTCTCCCCAATGCATACTGGGTTTGATTCCCGGTCCAGTGACGTACGTTAGAGGGTACAGTGGTCACCCATCAAGACATGTGGGTTAGGGTGAAGGTTCAGTTTCCCCTCATAATATAGACCACATATGCCACCAGAGCAATAGAGAGTGATTAATATAAGTTGTGATAACTTGTTTTGTAATCGATTTAAATTAAATAAAATTTAAAACTTCTTGCTATTTACATGTCAGTAAATCACACACACACACACACACACACACACACACACACACCTGTATAAATACCCATACAGCTGTTATTTAAATAGCATCTTATTCATTTGACGTTGATTGGAAAACCGAGTTCTAAGTTATACAAATCCCTCTAGTTTCTTGGTTTGTTCAGTACTCTGCGTCTGGAATGGTCATGAAAAAACCTGCCTCCAATGGTTCTAACTTGCAACTATCGGATCAGCAGTCTGGTACATTACCACTGGACCACGGTGACCTTAAACTGGTTGGCCAAGTGTCATCTGTTCTAGCTGTGATTCTACAACACTGCAGTATCAGTCCGGTCGGGGATCGAACCCACAACCTCATGGGGAAATTGATAAAGATCAATTTCCAAACACAGGAAATGGTACTGAAGTCTTAAACATCCTGATAATAAAGAATCAAGAATTACGCACCTATTAATATTTTGCCCCAGGGGTGGGTGACTGTATATAACCCTCCAAAAAAATTGACGAAAATTAGCGTCCTTCTAAAATTAGTGATTTTACAGTAACTGATGAAATACGGTGTTCTATCAGTGAGTTAATGTCCTTATCCCACAGTGTAATGATATAGGTCTGCAGGAACTAGTTATATTTTAACCATAACTGATAAATACGGTTTCTATCAGTGAGTTATGTCCTTATCCCACATTAATGATATAGGTCTGCAGGAATATTTTACATAACTGATAAATACGGTGTTCTATCAGTGAGTTAATGTCCTTATCCCACAGTGTAATGATATAGGTCTGCAGGAACTAGTTATATTTTTACAGTAACTGATGAAATACGGTGTTCTATCAGTGAGTTAATGTCCTTATCCCACAGTGTAATGATATAGGTCTGCAGGAACTAGTTATATTTTTACAGTAACTGATGAAATACGGTGTTCTATCAGTGACTTAATGTCCTTATCCCACAGTGTAATGATATAGGTCTGCAGGAACTAGTTATATTTTACAGTAACTGATGAAATACGGTGTTCTATCAGTGACTTAATGTCCTTATCCCACAGTGTAATGATATAGGTCTGCAGGAACTAGTTATATTTTTACAGTAACTGATGAAATACAGTGTTCTATCAAGTGAGTTAATGTCCTTATCCCACAGTGTAATGATATAGGTCTGCAGGAACTAGTTATATTTTTACAGTAACTGATGAAATACGGTGTTCTATCAGTGAGTTAATGTCCTTATCCCACATATAATGATATAGGTCTGCAGGAACTAGTTATATTTTACAGTAACTGATGAAATACGGTGTTCTATCAAGTGAGTTAATGTCCTTATCCCACAGTGTAATGATATAGGTCTGCAGGAACTAGTTATATTTTTACAGTAACTGATGAAATACGGTGTTCTATCAGTGAGTTAATGTCCTTATCCCACAGTGTAATGATATAGGTCTGCAGGAACTAGTTATATTTTTACAGTAACTGATGAAATACGGTGTTCGTGTAATGATATAGGTCTGCAGGAACTAGTTATATTTTTACAGTAACTGATGAAATACGGTGTTCTATCAGTGAGTTAATGTCCTTATCCCACAGTGTAATGATATAGGTCTGCAGGAACTAGTTATATTTTTACAGTAACTGATGAAATACGGTGTTCTATCAGTGAGTTAATGTCCTTATCCCACAGTGTAATGATATAGGTCTGCAGGAACTAGTTATATTTTTACAGTAACTGATGAAATACGGTGTTCTATCAGTGAGTTAATGTCCTTATCCCACAGTGTAATGATATAGGTCTGCAGGAACTAGTTATATTTTTACAGTAACTGATGAAATACGGTGTTCTATCAGTGAGTTAATGTCCTTATCCCACAGTGTAATGATATAGGTCTGCAGGAACTAGTTATATTTTTAAAAGTAACTGATGAAATACGGTGTTCTATCAGTGAGTTAATGTCCTTATCCCACAGTGTAATGATATAGGTCTGCAGGAACTAGTTATATTTTTACAGTAACTGATGAAATACGGTGTTCTATCAAGTGAGTTAATGTCCTTATCCCACAGTGTAATGATATAGGTCTGCAGGAACTAGTTATATTTTTACAGTAACTGATGAAATACGGTGTTCTATCAAGTGAGTTAATGTCCTTATCCCACAGTGTAATGATATAGGTCTGCAGGAACTAGTTATATTTTACTGTAACTGATGAAATACAGTGTTCTATCAGTGAGTTAATGTCCTTATCCCACAGTGTAATGATATAGGTCTGCAGGAACTAGTTATATTTTACAGTAACTGATGAAATACGGTGTTCTATCAGTGAGTTAATGTCCTTATCCCACAGTGTAATGATATAGGTCTGCAGGAACTAGTTATATTTTTACAGTAACTGATGAAATACAGTGTTCTATCAGTGAGTTAATGTCCTTATCCCACAGTGTAATGATATAGGTCTGCAGGAACAAGTTATATTTTACTGTAACTGATGAAATACAGTGTTCTATCAGTGAGTTAATGTCCTTATCCCACAGCGTAATGATATAGGTCTGCAGGAACTAGTTATATTTTACAGTAACTGATGAAATACGGTGTTCTATCAGTGAGTTAATGTCCTTATCCCACAGTGTAATGATATAGGTCTGCAGGAACTAGTTATATTTTTACAGTAATTGAAATACGTGTTCTATCAGTGGTTAATTCCTTATCCCACAGTGTAATGATATAGGTCTGCAGGAACTAGTTATATTTTTACAGTAACTGATGAAATACGGTGTTCTATCAGTGAGTTAATGTCCTTATCCCACAGTGTAATGATATAGGTCTGCAGGAACTAGTTATATTTTTACAGTAACTGATGAAATACAGTGTTCTATCAGTGAGTTAATGTCCTTATCCCACAGTGTAATGATATAGGTCTGCAGGAACAAGTTATATTTTTACAGTAACTGATGAAATACAGTGTTCTATCAAGTGAGTTAATGTCCTTATCCCACAGTGTAATGATATAGGTCTGCAGGAACTAGTTATATTTTTACAGTAACTGATGAAATACGGTGTTCTATCAAGTGAGTTAATGTCCTTATCCCACAGTGTAATGATATAGGTCTGCAGGAACTAGTTATATTTTTACAGTAACTGATGAAATACGAGTGAGTTAATGTCCTTATCCCACAGTGTAATGATATAGGTCTGCAGGAACTAGTTATATTTTTACAGTAACTGATGAAATACGTGTTCTATCAAGTGAGTTAATGTCCTTATCCCACAGTGTAATGATATAGGTCTGCAGGAACTAGTTATATTTTTACAGTAACTGATGAAATACAGTGTTCTATCAAGTGAGTTAATGTCCTTATCCCACAGTGTAATGATATAGGTCTGCAGGAACTAGTTATATTTTACTGTAACTGATGAAATACAGTGTTCTATCAGTGAGTTAATGTCCTTATCCCACAGTGTAATGATATAGGTCTGCAGGAACTAGTTATATTTTACTGTAACTGATGAAATACAGTGTTCTATCAGTGAGTTAATGTCCTTATCCCACAGTGTAATGATATAGGTCTGCAGGAACTAGTTATATTTTACTGTAACTGATGAAATACAGTGTTCTATCAAGTGAGTTGATGTCCTTATCCCACAGTGTAATGATATAGGTCTGCAGGAACTAGTTATATTTTTACAGTAACTGATGAAATACGGTGTTCTATCAAGTGAGTTAATGTCCTTATCCCACAGTGTAATGATATAGGTCTGCAGGAACTAGTTATATTTTTACAGTAACTGACGAAATACGGTGTTCTTTCAGTGAGTTAATGTCCTTATCCCACAGTGTAATGATATAGGTCTGCAGGAACTAGTTATATTTTGTCAGTAACTGATGAAATACAGTGTTCTATCAGTGAGTTGATGTCCTTATCCCACAGTGTAATGATATAGGTCTGCAGGAACTAGTTATATTTTTACAGTAACTGATGAAATACGGTGTTCTATCAGTGAGTTAATGTCCTTATCCCACAGTGTAATGATATAGGTCTGCAGGAACTAGTTATATTTTTCGTAACTGTGAAATACGTGTTCTATCAGTGCCACAGTGTAATGATATAGGTCTGCAGGAACTAGTTATATTTTCGTAACTGATGAAATACAGTGTTCAGTGAGTTAATGTCCTTATCCCACAGTGTAATGATATAGGTCTGCAGGAACTAGTTATATTTTTACAGTAATTGATGAAATACGGTGTTCTATCAAGTAGGTTAATGTCCTTATCCCACAGTGTAATGATATAGGTCTGCAGGAACTAGTTATATTTTTACAGTAACTGATGAAATACGGTGTTCTATCAAGTGAGTTAATGTCCTTATCCCACAGTGTAATGATATAGGTCTGCAGGAACTAGTTATATTTTTACAGTAACTGACGAAATACGTGTTCTTCAGTGAGTTAATGTCCTTATCCCACAGTGTAATGATATAGGTCTGCAGGAACTAGTTATATTTTGTCAGTAACTGATGAAATACAGTGTTCTATCAGTGAGTTGATGTCCTTATCCCACAGTGTAATGATATAGGTCTGCAGGAACTAGTTATATTTTTACAGTAACTGATGAAATACGGTGTTCTATCAAGTGAGTTAATGTCCTTATCCCACAGTGTAATGATATAGGTCTGCAGGAACTAGTTATTTTTTAACATAATTATGCAGCTTTTCAGTAGTTACTACAAGTAGTTGTTAACGGTAATAGTTCAAAAGCCTAGTGGTTTGAGTGTCCGCCCAGGAATTATCAGAGTTTGATCCCCGGCCGTATCATACCAAAGTCGTAAAAAATGGTACTGGTATAACTCTCTTGCCTGGATCTCAGCATATAAGGGTAGTTCCAGGACTGGTTGGCCCGGTGTCAAGATAATGTGACTGGATGTGCTATCATGCCACATGTCTACGGCATGAAACTGCAGTGTAGCAGCACTATATCTGTCTTAAGTAGACATTGTCTCCAAATAACTGAAATACTGTTGGTGGGACGTTAAACCCAACAAACTCCTGCTCCTGTGATCCAGGGAACTCGCTTGTTTGTTGGCTTTAAAGTCTCACTGGCTCAATCATAAATAATCATAAAAATCTATAGTTAATCATTATACATTTTTATTGGACATATTGCCAAAATATAAAGATTTATTTCATTTATTTTTTTTCTAGTATATTAAGTTTAGTTTGAGTTTATTTATTTTATGCTGATTGTGAAACAAGTTTTTACAACTTATACTACTCCCTTTCCACAGTTCTTGGGTTGGACCAGTACTTTGTGCCTAAGAAGGTTAAAAATCCTTGCCCCCAATTGGGTTCAAACCCACATCCTTTTGATCCACAGTAGGGAACGTTACCATAGCGCCCTTGTCACAAGATATCCGTTAAATAACATTATTATCATAAACATAAAAATCATGCAGCATTGATTTGTGCTGTTTATACTTTTGAAATTGCTTTATGACAAAATGAAACGGATTTTAAATACCTATTGTTTAATTTGTTTTTAAAATCTTTGGTCATTTGTAGTTGAGATCATTTGCCCTGGGTGGCCTTCCAATTTCTTTTGATAAACATGTGTGCCAAAAATAATATAAATTGGTTGAGATTTTAACGAGTTACTGATAGGATAAGGTATTTTCAACAAATTCTTAAGTTTGGGCCACAAAATAATGATCTAAATCTGTCAATCTGTTCATAGACCGACGGATGAACAGACTGACCACCTAGTCGACAATCTCACTCCTATATACCCACCTCCATTTTTTGTGAGGGTATAGAGACAACACTTCTGTAAGCAACTGCCAGCTTCTTCATTTTAAGCTAAGATGATTTGAACAACTTCAGGGGTCCATGGATAGCTCATCTGATATTTGCTAAGGAGCAAATTATTTAAACAATTTTGGAAGAGTTACTTTAAAATATCTGTATTGAAATATGGTAATATCTAATTTGGGGCTGGAGGCTTTTCTTGCTTAAGGTACTGTTGGCACAGTGCTTTCAGCCAACAGTAATATGATTAATGATACAATTTTAATGATTGTTGTTGGAAATTCTGTAATAAATGCAAGCATTTATAGACATAGATCAAAATAGCCCATAAAGTCAATGAATACTTGCATCTGCACTGAAATCTTCTTAAGCACTTGAAGAACCACGATTATAATTGAATGATGGCTTACCTTAAATGCATTAGTCAGCTTTTTACTGACAAATGGGTAATATATTTCTTTAAAACGTAAGAGTTGAAAAAAGATTAGGGGGGGGGGGGTGTTTTCTCTTAAAATACAAGGAGGTGTTTTTTCCACCTTTACAAATTTAGGCAGGGATATTTTATCTGGGAGTGTGTTTGTATACCACGCGTCACTGATGATACATATATTTATAACAATCGAGTTCTGAGCATTTTGCACATTTATAATATAATCTTTTTCTTATGAACAATACTTGTTTGATATAGTTTCGTGGAAATCTAGACAATTAATAACTAAGATAAAGATTTCATGTAACCAACTACGTATAAATTCTGGTAGATACCTTGAAAGAGTACCATTGTCAAATTTGTTCTTTAAATACTGACATTGAAGATGAATACCATTTGCATTTAAATGTGAACGTTTTCAAGATCTACATGCTTTATATATACAGATACTATTAGACCAAATGTGTTTAAATTTGTTCAATTATTAAATTCCAAAATTAGATAATTGTATTAAATCTTTGTAAATTTGTAAAACAGGCATTAGAAAGACGTAATGACTCAATACAAAATTTATAATCAACACATATTTCTCTTTATTTGATGTTTTGTAAATGCATAAACTTCTTCTGTTTCATTAACTATAACCCCCTAAGCATAAATATATTTCATCCTATTTATACAGCAGTTAAAATGTTTCTTCTTCAGTATGCTATCAGATATATACTGACGGGCAAAAGAAACGCCCCATTCCTATTTGATGTCCGATTTTTCAGTATTGTGATTTAGAATTACAAAAACTTATTATCATCTGCAAATTTGAATATTTTTAATTAAAAAATGATCGTAAAGAAATTATCAATTTGTTACAGTTTAAAAAAACGTAATTTTAAATAGACCGGTCGGAGAATTTTCATTTCGAAAATCAGACGTTGGTGACGGTGGCGTAAAGTTAGAACTAAACCACGGTAGGGTCTACGGCAGGTAATCTGGCGTTCCCTCAGTCGTCTTCTAACCGTATAACGACTTATTGGGCGACCACGGTTACCGACTACTAAACGCGACGTCGATTCCGCCGTCACAAACCTGTCACGCAAATGACGTTGACGTATGAAATTATCTTGTCTTACAGGCGTCACACGAGGTCTTCCTGAACGTGGCCGATCGGCAAACGTTCCCGTAACTCTTAACACGTCGAACAAGACGCCGAATCGTCGAACGCGAGACGTTAAAACGTCTGGCGACTTGTTCTAGCGTTCGCCCGCATTCGAGCATGGCCAAAACGCGAGCTCTCTCTTCAGAATTTAGCCTTGGCATTCTTAAATACGAATATTTAATCAGAAAATCTCTGAAATTGTGATTGCCTATCGACTAGCACATGTAACTGTGTAAAATGTGATCGATTTCACCACGTAGTAAATATACACGAGGTGCACGTGGAATTATGAGCAGCCACGGAAATGGAACATCGGGCTGAATAGAAGCGCACGATTTTTTCTTTGCCGTGATTGTCGGTCAATGTACATGTATACAGACATTTCACTAAAATTTCAATAGGTATGAGGAAAATAACGCCAAATTCCGTTGGGGCGTTTCTTTTGCCCGTCAGTATATATATATAAGAGTGTATATTCTAACATGTTTCATTCTCACGTGTCATTTGTTAAATTATGCATTGTTTGATGATGTACTGTATTGTACAAGTAATAGAACATAAACGTGTGACACTTGATAATGTTATTAGCTTCCGCCCATGGGACAAATTCTCCCTAAGACGATTGCCCCTGTGGATATTTGCCCCTAAGGACAATGCCCTTACCAATATGAAAAATTATATTTTATAGTCAAAGTTAAAAATATCTATAAAAAATGGAAAAAGCATATTCATATTTATACACCAGTACAAGAGTCAAGAAAACTCTATAGTTTAGTTTCGAACTTACTGGTACTACAGAAAATCCTGTGCCTCTATCCCAATATGATGGCGATCTGGCAAATAAGTTTGCCGATTTCTTTATGGACAAAATTACTACAATTCTTAACTTAACACTAAACGATTTTCAGAACTTTCAACCTCAGTTGAAACAAGTCCCATGTTTTGACAACTTTGAAAATCTCACAGAGGCAGCCATAAAATGTCTTATCAATGAAATAAACACAAAATCATGTGAGCTAGATTCATTATATATTGTTATAAGCAAACTACATTTTATCTGCAACTGTATGTTCTTTGTCAATCTGTCTCTATATGTAATCTTCATTATTGAAGGAAATAAAGATATATGCAAGGGTTGAATGAAACAAATATTTTAGTTGTTTTATTTGATATATATACTATGGTGTGAGTTTTACCAACGATGGGAAAAATTCCCAATGCTTGGTGTCTGGCAATGTTCCTGAACCCCAGAAAATTATATATATATATATATATATATATAAGATAAAATTTTAAAAAATGTCCACACATGCACCGCTTTATGTTTTATGTATATAGTGTTTTGTAGATTGTTTCATAATTCACCCTTTATGCTATATCTTGCAATTTGTTTAAATAAAGGTCTGTATGTAAACACATATTAATGCATACTGGGGAAAAGCCAAAAAATACATTGTTTGTCTTTCCCTCACAATTATTTTTTTTCAATAAAAGGTTTACTTTTTTGCAAAGTGGTATTGCAGTCGAATGTAAAGTTGTTATAGTAAATAGTTTTCAGTGACCAATATTTTTATGTGTGATTGTGTAGAGGTTTCAAATACGGGATTTGTATTTCTTTTAAATAGTTTCCAGTGTAATTTATCATGTCTAATAGATTGTTAGTCAGTAGATTATGCATTTTAATGATGTTTACATACATATCGGTCATGACCTACTTATCGCTTCGCTCGTCGGACTGGACATTGCACATTTCATGTCCTCTTTATTGAGCTTGTAATTATACATAGTAGTTTAATTATTACATGACGGGTGGGATAAGTAATGCGTGTTGTTTATCTTGTTAATATGTAACCGTAATATAAAGAATGCATGGTGTAGATATCAATACGTGTAGTGCTAGTCCTGCTGTTTTGATCAGGTTGATTATTTATAGCCTTATTTACAAACGTTTTGCACTTGTGGAAATAGCTCAGTTGGTAAGAGCATCAGTCGGTACTTTTTCCCCCCTTCAAGAGGTCATGAATTCGATTCCAGCTTTTTTCTAAATTCTTAATTTTTGGAAATTCTTGAGTTATATTTGTATAGTTTGTTTTAAATAGTATTTTTTTTTTAATCCTTAATTTTGCTTTTTTTAATTTGTATTTGCTTCCTTTTGATTTAAACATAAAAATTACCAAAAATAATATATACATATATTTTTTATTTATTTATATAAACGGCCTTTGCATGTAAAAATAATTTATGGAGAGGTCGATTTTTTTAAAATTTTAATTCCTTTTAAAGTTAAAAAAATGACCTCGCTAATTATTTTTTTACCCATGCACTTTTCATCTTAGATGTAATGTTTTCGCTGTCAGGATTCAAAGTTTAAATTTCAATGCATCCACAAGATGCCATAAAATATATGGTAAATGCTACTTAATTGGGAGTCATATTTTTAAGCCTTGAGAGACTCGGGACTCGTGCAGGGAAAATCATAAAGTAATAGCTGCCTCTCTCTATATAAATAATAATATAATTATTATTATTATTTTTATTTTATATTTAATATAAAGGTCCTGTGTAAAGACAGGTTAGGTAATATGTCAGAACAGTAGAAAAGAGAAATAGAGGGGGGCAGTATGTTTATTATAAACCTTCCATTAAATCATTTTGTTTTAATCTTGTCTTGTTTTCTATATATTGTATGTTTGAACAATTGTTCTGTGTATGTTTGTGGAAAAATAAAAGAAAAGATATCAACATGTCCTGCCTGTTCCAGTTCTATTATATTGTAAATTATCAAAAAGTATCGTACAATGTTTACATTAAGGTCTCTTATTATTTCCCCCTCCTATTGTATGATATTGTTCATTCGCTATATCTCCTTTTGTAATTCTGTACATATAGATAGAGTAAAACTTCCAAGTCAAACGTGGGTGATTGTTCATACCACATTCTTATATTAAATAAAAATAAACAATTCAAATTATGCAAGACTTCAGGATTTTATTTCATTCCGGCAAAAAAAAAAATGCTTTCAGAAACCTGATATTAGACAAGTTTCCATTTTTAGCTCGACTATTCGAAGAATATGAGAGCTATTGTAGTCGCCCTTGCGTCGGCGTCGGCGTTGGCGTTGCAGGTTTTGGTTAAAGTTTTGCGTGCAAGTTACTATCAACCTTATATCTCAAAAACCATTTATGGTATTGACTTGAAAGTTTATAAATATGTTCAGGGGTATCAGACAACCAAGGTAGATAACTCTTGACTGAATTTAATATGAATTATGGCCCCTTTTTAACTTAGAAATTTTGGTTAAAGTTTTGCATGCAATAGAAAATTTGGTTAAAGTTTTGCGTGCAAGCTACTATCTAGTTTGTATCTAAATAACCATTCATGGTATTGACTTGAAAGTTTATGAATATGTTTAGGGGCATCAGACAACCAAGGTAGATAACTCTTGATGGAATATATTACAAATTATGGCCCCTTTTTAACTTAGAAATTTTGGTTAAAGTTTTGCATGCAAGGTACTTTCATGCTAATATCTCAGTATCCAGGCATTAAATTGATTTGAAACATCTTTAATATGTTTAGGGGTATCGAATTTTCATGGTAGATAACTCTTGATAGGTTATGTTACAAATTATGGCCCCTTTTTAACTTAGACATTTTGGTTAAAGTATTGCATGCAAGGTACTTTCATGCTAATATCTCAGTATCCAGGCATGGGATTGATTTGAAACATCTTTAATGTGTTTAGGGGTATCATACTATAAAGGAAGATAACACTTGATGGAATATATTAAAATCATGACCCCCTTTTAACTTAGAATTTTGGTTAAGTTTTTGCATTCAAGCTACTATCCAGCTTATATCTCAGAAATTGCTTGTGGAATTGACTATAAAGTTAAGGAGTGTCTTCAAGGGCATCAGAAAACTAAGGAGGATAACTTTTGGACTGATGCAAATTATGGTCCTTTTCTAACTTGGATTTTTGGTTACAGTTTTGCATGCACAGTGTTATTGTGCTTTTGTGTCAGTAACTAGGCATGGGATTGATTTTAGACATCATAAAAATATTAAGGGGTATCAGACTATCAAGGTATAACATTTTTGACTATTATTATGTACAGGGTATGTGAAGGGCAAGAATTGAAATAGATTTCATTTGATTTACCAACAAGCATTTTGAATAGTCGAGCGTGCTGTCCTCTGACAGCTCTTGTTCTCTCTATTCTTGTCTGGGGCTTGGGTCTTAGTCGGTGTGAGTGGTATTCTGCCGTGCCGTGGCTTGGAACGGTGATAAGAACTACATTCATTTCAGACTCAAATCAGTCACATAGCCAGTTTGGAACATGTAAAAAAAACACTATTTTTTTTTCTCAAAAATAAATATTACTTCAAAATCATTTTATATAACACACCGGGTATGCACACTTTAGTTATATCTCAACAAAGAAAAGGTATCTATACAAGTCAATTAATATGACTTTGGTATGTTTCAGCCGGGTATCAAACTCATAACCTTCTGAACGGACACTCGGACTGTTGTTGTTGTCCAAAATAAAGTAGGAGGCATTTGTCACAGAATATTATATGTTTTATTACATAATGTAACCTTGTAGTCAGTGTGTCTAACAACATCTTCTAATTCTTTAATTTGATACTTATATTTTAATATTCATTTGTTGTTTTTCACATATCAATTGTTTTAGAACCCCACTTAAAAACATTAGAGCTAGATGGTGCAAAGAGTCAACCGGTCAGTGTGGATAACCTCACTCCTGGCAATTCCCGCTAACCTAACCAAAATGCTCCTCTTCACTGAACCATGGTCACCCCAAAACCTACTCATCAGAGACATGTAACTGTACAAAATAACGTTTATTTTTCTCCCGTGACGAAAGAAACAAGTGAAAAGAATTTAAACGAGACCTTGCTTAGACGCTTAACAGACAGACGCTTTACAGTATCACTCAAAAAAAAAAAAAAAAAAAAAAAAAAAAAAGATCTGCGTTCTAATAAGAGACATCCGGGTCTCTCTATAAAGTATTATGAGATCCTTGAGACATATATGTTTGGTTAAATCGGTAATAGACTGAAGAGAAAACTCAGTTTATGTATTCTTTTTATGAGCATTTTTACACATCTCATTATCTTGCGGGTACATAATTTTGCATATAACTGCACGAGAGTTTCTATTGACTTGCTCCTCACCTCTATCAGAGGTGCAGATCTCTGTTTCTAGGTCTTTGGTCACCTCGGTGCTAGGTGAAATCTCCCTACATTCATAGACCTTAATGCTCTAAACCACAGGCCAGAAAGTTCAAAATACGAAACGACAAAATCCCAACAGCTAAAACATCCTCATCCTCTTAATAGTGGAATAGTGAGGTGGTCTTAATAATGTAATAGTGAGGTGGTCCTAATAGTGGAATAGTGAGGTGGTCCTAATAGTGGAATAGTGAGGTGGTCTTAATAGTGGAATAGTGAGGTGGTCTTAATAGTGGAATAGTGAGGTGGTCCTAATAGTGGAATAGTGAGGTGGTCTTAATAGTGGAATAGTGAGGTGGTCCTAATAGTGGAATGGTGAGGTGGTCTTAATAATGGAATAGTGAGGTGATCTTAATAGTGGAATAGTGAGGTGGTCCAAATTGTGGAATAGTGAGGTGGTCTTAATAGTGGAATAGTGAGGTGGTCCTAATAGTGGAATAGTGAGGTGATCTTAATAGTGGAATAGTGAGGTGGTCCTAATTGTGGAATAGTGAGGTGGTCTTAATAGTGGAATAGTGAGGTGGTCTTAATAGTGGAATAGTGAGGTGGTCCTAATAGTGGAATAGTGAGGTGGTCTTAATAATGTAATAGTGAGGTGGTCCTAATAGTGGAATAGTGAGGTGGTCTTAATAGTGGAATAATGAGGTGATCTTAATAGTGGAATAGTGAGGTGGTCCTAATTGTGGAATTGTGAGGTGGTCTTAATAGTGGAATAGTGAGGTGTTCTTAATAGTGGAATAGCGAGGTGGTCTTAATAATGTAATAGCGAGGTGGTCTTAATAGTGGAATAGCGAGGTGGTCTTAATAGTGGAATAGTGAGGTGGTCTTAATAGTGGAATAGTGAGGTGGTCTTAATAGTGGAATAGCGAGGTGGTCTTAATAATGTAATAGTGAGGTGATCTTAATAGTGGAAGAGTGAGGTGGTCTTAATAGTGGAATAGTGAGGTGATCTTAATAGTGGAATAGTGAGGTGGTCTTAATAATGTAATAGTCAGGTGGTCTTAATAGTGGAATAGCGAGGTGGTCTTAATAGTGGAATAGTGAGGTGGTCTTAATAATGTAATAGTGAGGTGATCTTAATAGTGGAATAGTGAGGTGGTCTTAATAGTGGAATAGTGAGGTGGTCTTAATAATGTAATAGTGAGGTGATCTTAATAGTGGAATAGCGAGGTGATCTTAATAGTGGAATAGTGAGGTGGTCTTAATAATGTAATAGTGAGGTGGTCTTAATAGTGGAATAGCGAGGTGGTCTTAATAATGTAATAGTGAGGTGATCTTAATAGTGGAATAGTGAGGTGGTCTTAATAATGTAATAGTGAGGTGATCTTAATAGTGGAATAGTGAGGTGGTCTTAATAGTGGAATAGTGAGGTGGTCTTAATAGTGGAATAGTGAGGTGGTCTTAATAGTGGAATAGTGAGGTGGTCTTAATAATGTAATAGTGAGGTGGTCTTAATAGTGGAATAGTGAGGTGGTCTTAATAATGTAATAGTGAGGTGGTCTTAATAGTGGAATAGCGAGGTGATCTTAATAGTGGAATAGTGAGGTGGTCCTAATGGTGGAATAGTGAGGTGGTCTTAATAATGGAATAGTGAGGTGGTCTTAATAGTGGAATAGTGAGGTGGTCTTAATAGTGGAATAGTGAGGTGGTCTTAATAGTGGAATAGTGAGGTGGTCTTAATAGTGGAATAGTGAGGTGGTCTTAATAATGGAATAGCGAGGTGATCCTAATAGTGGAATAGTGAGGTGGTCTTAATAGTGGAATAGTGAGGTGGTTTTAATAATGTAATAGTGAGGTGGTCTTAATAGTGGAATAGTGAGGTGGTCTTAATAGTGGAATAGTGAGGTGATCTTAATGAGCATTTTTACACATCTCATTATCTTGTGGGTACATAATTTTGCATATAACTGCACGAGAGTTTCTATTGACTTGCTCCTCACCTCTATCAGAGGTGCAGATCTCTGTTTCTAGGTCTTTGGTCACCTCGGTGCTAGGTGAAATCTCCCTACATTCATAGACCTTAATGCTCTAAACCACAGGCCAGAAAGTTCAAAATACGAAACGACAAAATCCCAACAGCTAAAACATCCTCATCCTCTTAATAGTGGAATAGTGAGGTGGTCTTAATAATGTAATAGTGAGGTGGTCCTAATAGTGGAATAGTGAGGTGGTCCTAATAGTGGAATAGTGAGGTGGTCTTAATAGTGGAATAGTGAGGTGGTCTTAATAATGTAATAGTGAGGTGGTCCTAATAGTGGAATAGTGAGGTGGTCCTAATAGTGGAATAGCGAGGTGGTCTTAATAGTGGAATAGCGAGGTGGTCTTAATAGTGGAATAGTGAGGTGGTCATAAAAGTGGAATAGCAAAGTGATCTTAATAGTGGAATAGCGAGGTGGTCTCAATAGTGGAATAGCGAGGTGGTCTTAATAGTAGAATAGTGAAGTGATATTAATAGTGGAATAGCGAGATGATCTTAATAGTGGAATAGGATGTGGTCTTTATAGTGGAATAGCGAGGTGGGCTTAATAGTGGAATAGTGAGGTGGTCTAAATAATGAATAGCGAGGTGGGCTTAATAGTGGAATAGTGAGGTGGTCTAAATAATGTAATAGTGAGGTGGTCTTAATAGTGGAATAGTGAGGTGGTCCTAATAGTGGAATAGTGAGGTGGTCTTAATAGTGGAATAGTGAGGTGGTCTTAATAGTGTAATAGCGAGGTGGTCTTAATAGTGGAATAGTGAGGTGGTCTTAATATTGGAATAGTGAGGTGGTCTTAATTGTGGAATAGTGAGTTGGTCTTATATCGGAATTGGGAGGTGATCTTATTAGTGGAATAGCGAGGTGTTCTTAATTGTGGAATAGCGAGGGGTTCTTAATTGTGGAATAGCAAGGTGGTCTTAATAGTGGAATAGCGAGGTGGTCTTAATAGTGGAATAGCGAGGTGGTCTTAATAGTGGAATAGCGAGGTGTTCTTAATTGTGGAATAGCGAGGTGGTCTTAATTGTGGAATAGCTAGGTGGTCTTAATAGTGGAATAGCGAGGTGTTCTTAATTGTGGAATAGCGAGGTGGTCTTAATAGTGGAATAGCGAGGTGGTCTTAATTGTGGAATAGCGAGGTGTTCTTACATGTATCTGTGGAAGAGCGAGGTGGTCTTAATTGTGGAATAGTGAGGTGGTCTTAATAGTGGAATAGTGAGGTGGTCTTAATAGTGGAATAGCGAGTTGGTCTTAATAGTGGAATAGCGAGATGGTCTTAATAGTGGAATTGCGAGGTGGTCTTAATTGTGGAATAGCGAGGTGTTTTAATTGGAATAGCGAGGTGTCTTAATGTGGAATAGCAGTGGAATAGCGAGATGGTCTTAATAGTGGAATAGTGAGGTGATCTTAATAGTGGAATAGCGAGGTGGTCTAAATAGTGGAATAGCAAGGTGGTCTTAATAGTGTAATAGCAAGGTGGTCTTAATTGTGGAATAGCGAGGTGTTCTTAATAGTGGAATAGCGAGGTGGTCATAATTGTGGAATAGCGAGGTGTTCTTAATTGTGGAATAGCGAGGTGGTCATAATTGTGGAATAGCGAGGTGTTCTTAATTGTGGAATAGCGAGGTGGTCATAATAGTGGAATAGCGAGGTGATCTTAATAGTGGGGAATATCGAGGTGGTCTTAATTTTGGAATAGCGAGGTTGTCATATTAGTGGAATAACGAGGTGTTCTTAATTGTAGAATAACGAAGTGTTCTTAATTGTGGAATAACGAGGTGGTCTTAATTGTGGAATAGCGAGATGGTCATAATTATGGAATAGCGAGGTGGTCATAATTGTGGAATAACGAAGTGGTCATAATTGTGAAATAATGAGGTGGTCTTAATTGTGGAATAACGAGGTGTTCATAATTGTGGAATAAGAGGTGGTCTTAATTGTGGAATAACGAGGTGTTCTTAATTGTGGAATAACGAGGTGGTCTTAATTGTGGAATAGGAGGTGTTCTTAATTGTGGAATAACGAGGTGGTCTTAATTGTGGAATAGCGAGGTGGTCTTAATTTTGGAATAGCGAGGTGGTCATATTAGTGGAATAACGAGGTGTTCTTAATTGTGGAATAACGAGGTGTTCTTAATTGTGGAATAACGAGGTGTTCTTAATTGTAATAACGAGGTGTTCTGAATTGTGGAGTAACGAGGTGGTCTTAATTGTAATAACGAGGTGTTCTTAATTGTGGAATAACGAGGTGTTCTCAATTGTGGAATAACGAGGAGGTCTTAATTGTAATAACGAGGTGTTCTTAATTGTGGA
This sequence comes from Solen grandis, assembly GCA_021229015.1. NCBI lineage: Eukaryota > Metazoa > Mollusca > Bivalvia > Adapedonta > Solenidae > Solen > Solen grandis. Next base: position 11,694,713 of record CM037793.1, on the reverse strand, counting down.
ATAACGAGGTGGTCTTAATTGTAATAACGAGGTGTTCTTAATTGGGGAATAACGAGGTGGTCTTAATTGTGGAATAACGTGGTGTTCTTAATTGTGGATTAACGAGGTGGTCATATTAGTGGAATCACGAGGTGTTCTTAATTGTGGAATAACGAGGTGGTCTTAATTCTAATAACGAGGTGGTCTTAATTGTGGAACATGTGCAAATAACCTGTTTTAGATTGTCACTCCGTTTTGCCGTTAATAACCTTTATGAAATAATAACGCGAAATGTCGACTATTTGTACGCCTGCTCCACCCTCCGGGTTTTTTTTCCGGCCAATCTGACTGGATGACGTAATGTATCTATGTATACAATATCCCGCCATCTGACGATGTCTATTTCACGTCGTCCAATCATATCGCTCAAATCAAATATTGCCGAACAAAAGCGGAAGTTGATAGTGGAGCAGACTTAATATTTCGCGTTTTTATTTCATTATGGTTACCTTTTGACAATGATTCGTTAGATCATGTCTTAAATAAATAAATGTCGGAATGACAGATCTGTGCATAAAATATGATGGTAGCATAAATTTGCACAAAGTTGCAGCCTTCGTAATCAAGTGATGTTCCGTTCCTCACCATGTTTCAATATACAGCGCAGAAGAACGAAACTTTTCTTTTGAAACGTACATATTTTTAATATCAAAATTCCAATGTACCGGCAATTCTGCGGTTCTAGTGCAAGTGCACACAATGTTGTTCTAGTTTACTTGTTTTGACTAAAGTATAGTCCCTGTAATGGTACCGCTACATTTCGTACCTCATTGCCTTTCATGGAGATAACCAAGGTGTTCTAGTGTTACATTTAATTAATCACTTAGCAAAAAGAATCACTACCGTTACATATGTCGCGTTATGATGGAAGGAAGGTTTATTATTTATGGATCTTCAGACACAGAAAAGGTTTTCTAAACAGACCACAAGACGATAACCGATGTTCATTTTAGAAAATATACTTAGGAAAATGCCACTCGCTGTAAAATAAAAAGAATTTGAAAAATAACGGTT